>OZ024904.1:108854314-109246814 GCA_964017125.1 Flabesymbios commensalis | reverse complement strand
CTTCCCTACTTTTTTCCTCCATTCATTCATTCATTCATTCATTCATATATTCATCTATTCATTCATTCATTCATTCATTCATTCATTCATTCATTCATTCATTCATTCATTCATTCATTTATTCATTCATTCATTCATTCATTCATTCATTCATTCATTCATTCATTCATTCATTTATTCATTCATTCATTTATTCATTCATATATTCATTTATTCATTCATTCATTCATTCATTTTATTCACAATAACTACAACTTAACCGGCTAATAAAATAGATTTAAAAACAACTTTCTTCCTTCTTTCCTTCCTTCCTTTCTTCCTTCTTTCTTTCCTTCCTTCTTTAATTCCTTCCCTACTTCTTTCCTCCATTCATTCATTCATTCATTCATTTATATATTCATTTATTCATTTATTTATTTATTCATTCATTTATTCATTCATTCATTCATTCATTCATTCATTCATTCATTCATTCATTCATTCATTCATTCATTCATTCATTCATTCATTTATTCATTCATATATTCATTTATTCATTCATTCATTCATTCATTTTATTCACAATAACTACAACTTAACCGGCTAATAAAATAGATTAAAAAACAACTTTCTTCCTTCTTTCCTTTCTTCCTTTCTTCCTTCTTTCTTTCCTTCCTTCCTTAATTCCTTCCCTACTTCTTTCCTCCATTCATTCATTCATATATTCATTCATTCATTCATTCATTCATTCATTCATTCATTCACTCATTCATTCATTCATTCATTCATTCATTCATTCATTCATTCATTCATTCATTCATTCATTCATTTTTTATTCATTCACCTGATATTGTGCTTTATCGTACTATCTTGCTGTTACTTATGATGTTTTCCATCTATGTGTTTCAGGTATGTACCAGTTTATCTTGGTGAGGGATTCAAGGGGTAACACATTGACTGTTCTCAGGTAAGTAGTAACCACGTGGTATTATGACGGTGATTCTGGAATGCCAAGAAAAACAGCGGTACCTGCTTACTTTTCGATTATACTACGAGAACCGGAAATGTATACGGTTATACGATCACCATTGAGGATCAACTTCATATTTTGAACATTTATCTGCCTTGAGGTAGAGGGTGGCCATTTGAATATTAATTGATTTCTCATGAAAAAAGATACCACTAAACACACGATACGGGCGGACGTGGTGATTGTACATAGGCCGTACGGCAAAAAGCCTTCATAGCGATAATATGGCGAGCGACATTGTTGTGTCTCGCTAACGCGATCCACAACTTCGAGTGATTGAAAATTATTCAGATTTGTCAAAATGGAGGTCAACTGTTTTCAAATATTGCTCATTGATTTCACATTTTATCTTTAACATGTTTAAAAGATGGTACTTAATGTGCAAATAAAAATAAAAACTCGAATATATGCGGCACCAGCGGTTAAAGGGTTAATACACAGTTATTTCTTCTTATCTCATTACCTTCTGGTGTGAATCGCTGCCGCGATGCTCCACATGGTGCCATGACAATAATATGTTATTAAACAGTACGTCTTTTTTTATGGAATGGACCTAAACCTCTTTGCTGCACAGCCAAAAGGCAGTAAATGCTTACTTGTAAAGTAAGCAGTTACTGCCTTTTGATTTGAGGCAGATATGCTTGTGGAATGTTCTGCGTGTATGCTGCTTCGTAACAGCTCAAGCAGTTACTGCCTTTTGACTTGAGGCAGATATGCTTGTGGAATGTTCTGCATGTATGCTGCTTCGTAACAGCTCAAGCAGTTACTGCCTTTTGACTTGAGGCAGATATGCTTGTGCAATGTTCTGCGTGTATGCTGCTTCGTAACAGCTCAAGCAGTTACTGCCTTTTGACTTGAGGCAGATATGCTTGTGCAATGTTCTGCGTGTATGCTGCTTCGTAACAGCTCAAGCAGTTACTGCCTTTTGACTTGAGGCAGATATGCTTGTGCAATGTTCTGCGTGTATACTGCTTTGTAACAGCTCCTCTGTCTTTAACCCTCTTAACATATATTCTTTGCTTCAACTTTAGTTTCATTCACATTCGTGTGTGAGTTTCTGTTACAGTTCTCATCACGGTTGCAAACGATGTTCATTTTTGGTGCGATATTGAGAAACACAGCACTTGTCATATGAATAGGGTGTTCAAATCCTCATCTGAGCCCCCCCCCCTTGCTTTTTTAAGTTCAGGGCTCACCCTGTAAATAATGAATACCCATGAATAGATGTGTATTCTGACCTCTCTGCGCTAGTTATAGTAATATATATAACTAATATATGAGACGTATATCCGGTATCGGGCCATATCGCACTCTGTGCAGTAGATTTCACTATGAGACGTATATCCGGTATCGGGCCATATCGCACTCTGTGCAGTAGATTTCACTATGAGACGTATATCCGGTATCGGGCCATATCGCACTCTGTGCAGTAGATTTCACTATGAGACGTATATCCGGTATCGGGCCATATCGCACTCTGTGCAGTAGATTTCACTATGAGACGTATATCCGGTATCGGGCCATATCGCACTCTGTGCAGTAGATTTCACTATGAGACGTATATCCGGTATCGGGCCATATCGCACTCTGTGCAGTAGATTTCACTATGAGACGTATATCCCGTATCGGCCGATATCACACTCTGTGCAGTAGATTTCACTATGAGACGTATATCCCGTATCGGCCCATATCGCACTCTGTGCAGTAGATTTCACTATGAGACGTATATCCCGTATCGGCCCATATCGCACTCTGTGCAGTAGATTTCACTATAAGACGTACATCCCGTATCGGCCCATATCGCACTCTGTGCAGTAGATTTCACTATGAGACGTATATCCCGTATCGGCCCATATCGCACTCTTGCTGTATTTGAACCGCAATGTATGGCATGTGTGACTTGATCGTGTGAGAAAATACAGACGTTGTACATTTTTGGAGCGATATGGGAAAATACAGCACGCGTCCAATGAATAAGGTGGCTCATATCTTATACATTGGACGAGTGCTGTATTATCTAATATAACACTCAAATAAACACCATTGTATATCTAAACATCAAGCGGGGCCCTGGTGCAGTGGTTAAAGCTGCCTGCTTGGAAAGTTCGAACCCCGCTCTGGCATTCAAGTTTCCAAGAAACAAAATGTTTCTTCTCCGCTCACTCGTAAAAATTCAATATTGTTCGATATTCGAATTCTGTTTCTGGAGGGCAGTGTCATCTCATTCATCCCGCCATCTTCAGAATATTCTCCTGGTCCAGTTTAGCCTACATGTACACGAAGGCGGCCTAAAACCCCATTCATTTTATTTCATTTATCTGAACATCAAGGTGGAGAATTAGCTCAAACCTCATCCATTTTTTCATATCGAATGAACACCATTTAGGGTCCAGTTTGACCAAGATCACGTGTTGATAATTATCTCTCCCAGCACGGGACCGAATTTAGATGTCAGATTCTGACGTATAAAGACGATCCCTGCACTGAAAGAATTAAAAATATATAAATGGCCGTAGACCCACAACATAGTTATTCAAATATAGCAGAAAGAGTATAACTGAGACATTTAGGATGATTATAAACGCAAAAAAAACTTTAATTATAATAACTTTGAGGAAGTTATCTTGCCTCTTTGAAGGTCATCGTAAATAAATACTTGTTACTTGTGAAACCGGGACCATACTCATACCTCTACAGCCTGGTCATAATTTGTCTGCCCACCCCTCTGATACCCCTCTACACCCCCCCCCCCCCATTGACGCTCCAGGACACCCCCCCCCCCACTGATGTAATTTACCCGGGCCAGATTCGTATTCACATGTGCACCTCTATCACTAACTATGTGAGAGAGGCAATTGAGGGCTTGTAATTCTGCCGTCCGCAGAACGCATCTCTCATCTAAACGTATTAACCTTCAGAGCGCTGAAACATTCTTAGATAAACTATGGAGACCAAAGGGTTATTTCACTTTGAAATCATCATAAATGTCAGTGGTCTTGTCAAGTTAAAAAATCTAAAAATCCGAGAAAAACTCGGATTGGTCGGACACCACCCACCCACCCCTCTATCCATTTTTTTTTTTTTTGAAACATTCAAAGCAAAAAAACAACACAGAAAAACACCAAATTTCCAAAAAAAGACAAATCCGAGTTGGAGCTTAACCCACCCACCCACTTACGAGTTTTTCTCGGATTTTTGGTTTTAACTTTTTTTTAACTTGACAAAATCCCTTAGTTAGCTCTTTCTGCTTCATTTGAATACCTCGCATTCATTTCATTTACCTATACGGTAAGGGTCTACTGCCTTTATAAATATTGTACTCTTTCAGCGCGGAGATTGACTTTAGACGTCAGAATCTGACGTTTAGAGACGTCAGATTCTGACGTCTAAAGTCGTTCCCCGCGCTGAGAGGGTTAACTAATATGGTGGTTGGTGCACGGTGTTAATTTCAGTGCTATGTTCTGTGAAACTCAATAGCTTTGACCTCCAATGTTTTCACCGAGCTAGCTAATACAATGAATATGGGGGAGGGGGTCGTATAACATCGTTTTCATCGAGTAGCCATTCAAAAGGGTTTCCGGTGACGTCACTGTGTTTCACATAATAGCACGCAGACATGCCAGCAGTGTGAACAACATACTGTTCACAGTGACTTGCTGAGCCAGCTACCACCAATGAGCCAACGTGAGCTGGCAGATCATGTGTGGCAAGGTGTAGTATGCCAGCTCTCTCAATATGACAAGTAACTGGAGTGCTTCAGCTTTTGACAACTGTACATCATTCTTTATCACCCTGATGACATCGCAAGGCTCTGACACAATGACTTCCATTTTTAAATGTAATAGTTCTAATACGATCAAAAGATTACGCCTGCTGAAAAGGGCCTAGTTTTCATAGTCACTTGAAATATTCGTCTCATTTTCTTGGCATCCCAGGTTTTTGGTAGGCAGCGTGAGTGTAACAAAATGGCGGTGAGTGTGACTGGGCCTCGCACAGTAAATGAGTTAGGCAGCCCAGTCATACCGGGTAATTCTTTATGTGTGTGTATGAACAATTAAAGTGACTTCCATGATAGAAAACAAGTGTAACAGAATTGAGTGTACCAAATGCTACCCAATACAGCGTCTATAATTGTTAACATTCGAAAAGCTCCTCCGTGACATATTAATCGCGCAATGCATTAATGCATCCAAGTTTCTTTACTAGTTTATGTCCATCGATCTTTCTATATATTCGTCCATCTTTTCCCCATCCACCCATCCATCCATTCAAACATCGATCCATCCATCCATCCATCCATCCATCCATCCATCCATCCATCCATCCATCCATCCATCCATCCATCCATCCATCCTTCCATCCATTCATCCATCCATCCATCCATCCACACATCCATCCATCCATCCATCTATCCATCCACACATCCATCCATCCATTTACCATCCATCCATCCATCCATCCATCCATCCATCCATCCATCCATCCATCCATCCATCCATCCATCCATCCATCCATCCATCCATCCATCCATCCATCCATCCATCCATCCTTCCATCCATTCATCCATCCATCCATCAATCCATCCATCCATCCATCCATCCATCCATCCATTCATCCATCCATCCATCCATCCATCCATCCATCCATCCATCCATCCATCCATCCATCCATCCATTCTTTTATTCTCTATCATCAACCCATCTATCCATTCATCCGTCGATCCATCCACCTACATATCCACCCATCTACTCACCACAATTCTATCAGTAACACTATCTTGTGAGTGTATTCAGTGCATCACTTCACAGACACAACACTCCGACTGGCAATCAACATCCACCCTTCCACCCACCCATCAATCCACCCACCAACCCAGCCACCCACCCATCAATCCACACATATATCCATCCACCCATAACCATTCTATCAGTAGCACTATCTTGTGAGTGTATTCAGTGCACCACCTCACAGACACAACACTCCGACTGGCAATCAACATCCACCCATCCACCCACCCATCAATCCACCCACCAACCCAGCCACCCACCCATCAATCCACACATATATCCATCCACCCATAACCATTCTATCAGTAGCACTATCTTGTGAGTGTATTCAGTGCACCACCTCACAGACACAACACTCCGACTGGCAATCAACATCCACCCATCCACCCACCCATAAATCCACCCATATATCCATCCACCCATAACCATTTTACCGGTAGCACTATCTGGTGAGTGTATTCAGTGCACCACCTCACAGACACAACACTCCGACTGGCAATCAACATCCACCCATCCACCCACCCATAAATCCACCCATATATCCATCCACCCATAACCATTTTATCAGTAACACTATCTGGTGAGTGTATCCAGTGCACCACCACACAGACACAACACTCCGACTGGCAATCAACATCCACCCATCCACCCACCCGAAAATCCACCCATATATCCATCCATCCATCCATCCATCGACCCATCACTATTCTATCAGTAGCACTATCTGGTGAGTGTATTCAGTGCATCACCTCACAGACACAACACTCCGACTGGCAATCAACATCCACCCATCCAACCACCCATAAATCCACCCATATATCCATCCATCCATCCATCCATCCATCGACCCATCACTATTCTATCAGTAGCACTATCTGGTGAGTGTATTCAGTGCATCACCCCACAGACACAGCACTCCGACTGGCAACTACACACCAGAGACCAACAGACCCAAACTCTTATTGTTTTTCTCTGACCATCGGGACCAAAAACACGACACGTTGACCCAATGCTGGTTTGATGTTGTGCCAACGTCGTAGACGGTGGCCCAACATTAAACCAGCATTGGCTCCTCACCATCTTCTGTCTGTTATTGTTTCACTGTGACCGTTGGGACCACACTTCTTTCTCATTCCCGCTCTCGCTCATACAAGACTTCCCAAGCGAAAAATCCCACATAATTGAACAGTGACGGATGCTGTAAAATAGGCTGTTCTGTTGTTCTGTACCTGCATAACCCACACTATATGGCTGACCCTTATAACTCTCAAATGTGTTTGTATAAACCATGGAAACTAAAGTCTATGACACAATTATCTGGAGCGCATCAACCGATTTTCATGATATTTTGCACAGGACATTTCCAAGTCATGTCCTAACATCAGTAAACATTTTGTAAAGTTAAATGCAGAATTGCAAAAGTTAGACCATTTGCATGTAGTAAATTGAAAATATGACGTCCCTCTATAAACCCATTACACTATTTCCGGAATTTTATTACATGTCAAATGGTCTAACTTTTGAAATATTGAATATAACTTCGCGAATTTTTTTACCGATGTTAGGACATGACTTGGAAATGTATTGTGCAAAATTTTAAGCAAATCGGTTCAGAATTGATGGAGAAATCGACGAAAACCATGCGCTCCAGATAATTGTGTCATAAACTGTAAAGTTTTTTTTTGAAATTATCATGAATGTCTTAGTTAGTTCTTTCTGATTCATTTGAACACCTATGTCATGGGTGTACGACCAGTCTATTTTTTTCCTGACGATCCTTGCAGTGAGGAGATTAATAAAGTGCCCCTGTGTAGTTCGAATGCTGGTTCAATATGCTATGATAGCGAAATCGAGAAATCATATTGCTGTAATATGATACCAGATATTACAAATTATTCCGGGTTAACCTTAAAGCGCTGAAATACTTTCGTATAAAACATGGATAAATTTTTTTTCAATTAAAAATAATCATAAATGTCTTAGTTAGCTCTTTCTGATTCATTTGAATAACTATGTTTAGGTGAACGGTCAGTCTATTTTTTAATTCTTTCGATGAGGGGATGCACTTTAGACGTCAGAATCTGACGTCTACAAACGTCAGATTCTGACGTCTAAAGTCAATCCACGCGCTGTAAGGGTTGATCAATTTTTAAATCATGTTATTTTTGGACCGACGTCAAAGGCAGTTGACCAACATTAACCTAACATACTAGTATTGTCAATCTCTCCTATTTGTTTGAAAGTTTTCAGGTGAGAGTAAACCTTTATCTTTTTATATCTATTGTCACTATCTCCCGCATAGCCTGATAGTACTAGTTTTAGAAGTGGTTTGTATAATGGAGAAAAGTTAAATATGTTTGCGAAAGTTTTCGCCATTGTACCATTATTATTACTATAATTATTGTAGCCTAAAACGTTATAAAGTGTAGCATTTTCCTTAGCATACCCTTATGCTATGTCAAGGATATACTTTTAACCGTCAAGCTATTTAATGTGAATGTTCAATCACTTTAAATTGCGTCTCGCTGACGCGATTCATAACTTCGTTTGAGTGAACATTATTCAGATATGACAAAATGGAGGTCAACGATTTTGAAATCATACTGATCGATGCCACGTTTTATTTTTAAGATATTTGAAATCTTGTATTTGATTTGTTAATAATAAATTAACCTTACCAGTGTCACAATCTGACGTCTGTGGAATCAGATTCGGACGTTTTAAGTCGATCCCCACATTGGAATTTAAAAAAAATATATATTCTGGCCATAGACCCATAACATAGGTATTCAGATGAAGCGGAAGGAGCTAACTAAGACATTTATGATGATTTTAAATTGAAAAAACCCTTTGGTCTCCATCGTTTATGCAAAAATATTTCAGAGTTGTAATGGGTAAAAACGAACATATTATTGACGGACGTTTAACGGGTTGTTTGCCGCTGGTCTTTCTCTGACTTGACATAGCATAGGCTACATGTGCAATATTGCTATATTATGCCACACAGTAAAAAAAAACTTCATCTTAGAGTATTGACGCCGTCATAATGATGGAAAACGTCTGAAACTGGACGGCGACAATTCAATTTGAATCGAGTGATATAGATGTAGTCCTGTGGCCTCAAGTAGGTTTGTTTCAATGTATTTTGAAATAATTCATTCAAGCTGAACCCCACGAGTCATATTGATTGAGTGCTACATGGGAAGTTAGTATTCCACTCTTGGATCTAGTACACAAAGGGTCATTATGTGGCCCGTAGTGCTAGATGGTTATACAATGAGTAAACCAGCGCCACAATGACCACCGCGGACGGACTGACTCATTCCATAGACGGCAAACAGATGCCTCCGCGCTCCTGGGGCGCATCTCATGCAACGATTACTACGCCAGTCTCAGTAAACCCAATGCTGGATTAATGTCGGGCCAGCGTCGCAGACGGGGGCCCAACATCAAGCCAGCATTGGCTCAACGTGTCGCGTTTGGTGGAGTTGTAGCAGAAGAAATAAAATATCTCGCAGTACCACATCCCCATGGGTGCCATACGTCACACAAACTATAACTACTGGTAGTGCGGGAACAGGAGTCACAGCAAAAATAACCCGGCAATTGGTAGGCTACTGGGTGCAGCCTGCTAAAAATAAATTGCATAGTATCACAGGACAATGTTTCAGCTTTAAACTGCTCATAGCTTTTTGGTTTGTAAAAAATAAGAGAAATGAGATGAGGATGTTATATTTTATGTAGATGGAGACATAATGAAGAGGCTGCGTGATTCGTCTTCAAGAAGGTTATGCCAGAAGCCGATGGCATTGCATTCTGTTTCTTGTGAGGCATCTGTATTATATCTGTCGCAGAAGAATATAATCCTAAAAATAAGTGCAAAATGTGACATATGCTACTTGCATGTCACAAGGGAGCTGGTTGTTGCCTGCTCCATTGGTATACAGGCTTACGCTACCTGCCTGTCAAGCTGGAGTTCGCTGGTGCGTTCTCCCTTGGTATTCAGATTTCAAAGAAACACAGTTTATCCTCCTCACCCAATCTTATAAATATCGGTATAGTGGGGATTTTTTGTGACGAGAGGTAGCATGCTCAACTTCAAACCGTCAGGTCCCAAATTTCAATCTTGGGTCGGGGGGGGGGGGGGTTCGTGTCAACTGATCCATCTTCTCATTCTCAGTTTTCCTTGGTAAGTGCAGCCTGTATGTGCATAAAAATGGCTGAAAAAACCTTTATTTTGAATTTTTTTTTCATAATATGGTCCCCAATGTGAGGGAAACTGAAGCTTCTATCCACAGATTTCTCTCTCAAATGTGCCCACTTCATTTGAACGTTCAAATCTAAGACTTGGTCGCAACCCATCAGGTCAATAATATGTGTATTAGAATCGACAGCACTTCACCTAGATTTACGAGGCCTCAATGCTTTTCCCGCAGCATCGCTATTATATTCTGCGCATTTTTCGGACCATGAGTTGGAGTCGGAGATCACTCTCAGTCACAGCATGTTGAAAAACATTTATCCCCCACATAAAAAAGCAAACAACGAATGTAGCAACCCACGGCCCAAGGGGGTCATCTCAAGAAACTGAAAAATAAGATTATCTTAACTATCTTCCATTTCCGTTATAAAAGTTAGGATAAATCCAAACTTTTCTAATGAAAATAGGATAAAGTTAAGCTAATTTTAATTTTAAAATTCTTAGTGTGACGGTGCCCTGACATTTACGATGTAGTCGACGGCTGTGCCCCGTGACGCAGATAGGGCGGCGGCCTGGTGCAGTGGTTAAAGCTGCCTGCTTGGAAAGTCGGAGATCGCGGGTTCGAACCCCGCTCTGGCATTCAAATTTCAAAGAAACAAAATGTTTCTTCACTGCTCACTTGTAAATATTTAATATTGCGGGGAGCCTCCGTGACCGAGAGGTAGCGTGCTCGGTCTCAGTAAGCCAGGACTCGAATTTTAAATCCTGTGTCTGGAGGGCAGTGTCATCTCATTCATTTCACCATCCTCAGGTGGTTCTCCTGGCCAAGTTTAGCGTACATGTGCCCAAAGGTGGCCTAAAACACCATCCATTTTATTTCCCAGGACACAGAAGCCGGCAATCAGTCCCGCAGCCCTGCTTATGTCACGCTTCCTAATTACTGTCAACAACAGGCCGGATTATTCACCGCAAATGATTGCCAATGCCAGATCCGCCGTATAGACGTAATGAAGCGTGAATCGAGGCTGACGTATGTTGCGTCATATGGCGAAACGGGATAAGGGATAAATGGCATATAAATGACTAAATTAACTAGTCGCCTTTCCACAGCAATGTTGTTTTAATGTTGGGCCGCCGTCGAAGACGGTGGCCCAACATTGAAACAGCATTGGGCCAACGTATTGCATACGTTGTGTTTCCTCACAGATACTCTGGATCTGTTGATAGAGAAAACAAATGCACTAAACGACCTGTAATATTGTTTTCTGGTGTATTTTGTGATTAAAGTGGCGTTCATAAGCATACGGGTTGACATACGGATACGGCATACGGCATTCGAATACAGCATACGGATACGGTATACGGATACGGCATACGGATACGGCATACGGATGCGGCATACGGATACGGCATACGGACACGGTAGAGGCATCCGGCAACGGGTTCATATGTACACGTCTTTAAAGCACGACTTGTCCACGGTTTTATTCTCTTTCTCACTTGGCCAGGATATTCTCGAAATTACGGACCTTCAATTATAGCTTGCAATAACATGAAATTTTAGTAATTTAGTCTGTACAGATATATATGTAAACCTAGTAAGCACAAAACATTGTGACAGGCTTGAAAGGGGTTAATTAGGGGGCTTGACCCTTAAAGTGCGGAATTAATTTGTAAAAAAACATCGCAACCAATATTTTTTCCATTTTTTTTTTACAATTTTTTTTCAATTTTTTCTTTTTTCATATTTTTCGATTTCAAATCATCATAAATTCATTTGAATACCTATGTTATATGTATACGACCATTATAAATATTTTGATTTTCACAGCGCGGGGATCGACTTTAGACGTCATAAATGGCGTCTACAGACGTCAGATTCCGACGTCTAAGTTCGATCCCCGCGCTGTAAAGATGAATGCAAGATATTTTATTTCTTCTGCCCCAGCAAACGCGAGTCGTTAAACCAATGCTGGTTTAATGTCGAGCCACCGTCTGCGACGCTGGCCCAACATTAAACCAGCATTGGCTCGCCTTCTGGTATTTGCCGCGTAATTCCAGATGCAGCCTGGATAGTGTGTCAGTGACTGCAGTATATAACTCGCAATGACTGTGGCGTATAAGCCGCATGTGGTTTATAAACCGCAGGGGGCCGTGCCGGTAATTAATAAGCTATATTTATCAGATGTTTTTCTCCCAATTAGAATGAAGGACAACAGATGTATCACAACAGTAAATACTACACAGCGAGCGAGACGTCACGTCTTTAGGGCTGGAAGAGAGAGTTATATCTCAAAACCATTTTTTTAAATCGCAGGAAAAAAGGTTGCTTTTTATACATGTCAAAAACAATTTTCTGTTTGCAATACATTTACCGTCTCTGAGAAAACAATCGTTTTCGTCACTTTTGAAAAAAATGTTTCACCTGTTATATTCAGTGAAAAACAAGTTTGTTCTGGGGGTGAAGCTGATAATCATGTATTAGCTGGGCCAGCCTTACTGCATTCTGTGGCAATATTACAACTGGATGAAGCCTTAGGTCAAAACTACGCCCTACTCTTTTCAGATGACTTCAGGGTTTTTTTGTGTGAACAGAACATAATATATGTATACTTAATCTTTGATGTCTGAGCTCAACTTAAAGCTGACAACATCCTAATAATGACTGTACAAGTCACCACATTAAGCCCAAGCTCAAGTTAAAGCTGACAACATCCTAATATTGTCTGTACAAGTCACCACATTAAGTCTCAAGTTAAAGGTGACAACATCCTAATATTGTCTGTACAAGCCACCACATTAAGTCTCAAGTTAAAGGTGACAACATCCTAATTTTGTCTGTACAAGCCACCACATTAAGTCTTAAGTTAAAGGTGACAACATCCTAATATTGTCTGTACAAGCCACCACATTAAGTCTCAAGTTAAAGGTGACAACATCCTAATTTTGTCTGTACAAGTCACCACATTAAGCCCGAGCTCAAGTTAAAGGTGACAACATCCTAATAATGTCTGTACAAGTCACCACATTAAGCCCAAGCTCAAGTTAAAGCTGACAACATCCTAATAATGTCTGTACAAGTCACCACATTAAGTCTCAAGTTAAAGGTGACAACATCCTAATATTGTCTGTACAAGTCACCACATTAAGTCTCAAGTTGAAGGTGACAACATCCTAATATTGTCTGTACAAGTCACCACATTAAGCCCAAGCTCAAGTTAAAGCTGACAACATCCTAATATTGTCTGTACAAGCCACCACATTAAGTCTCAAGTTAAAGGTGACAACATCCTAATAATGTCTGTACAAGTCACCACATTAAGCCCAAGCTCAAGTTAAAGCTGACAACATCCTAATATTGTCTGTACAAGTCACCACATTAAGCCCGAGCTCAAATTAAAGCTGACAACATCCTAATAATGACTGTACAAGTCACCACATTAAGCCCAAGCTCAAGTTAAAGCTGACAACATCCTAATATTGTCTGTACAAGTCACCACATTAAGTCTCAAGTTAAAGGTGACAACATCCTAATATTGTCTGTACAAGTCACCACATTAAGCCCAAGCTCAAGTTAAAGCTGACAACATCCTAATATTGTCTGTACAAGTCACCACATTAAGTCTCAAGTTAAAGGTGACAACATCCTAATATTGTCTGTACAAGTCACCACATTAAGTCTCAAGTTAAAGGTGACAACATCCTAATATTGTCTGTACAAGTCACCACATTAAGCCCAAGCTCAAGTTAAAGCTGACAACATCCTAATATTGTCTGTACAAGTCACCACATTAAGTCTCAAGTTAAAGGTGACAACATCCTAATATTGTCTGTACAAGTCACCACATTAAGTCTCAAGTTAAAGGTGACAACATCCTAATATTGTCTGTACAAGTCACCACATTAAGTCTCAAGTTAAAGCTGACAACATCCTAATAATGTCTGTACAAGTCACCACATTAAGTCTCAAGTTAAAGGTGACAACATCCTAATATTGTCTGTACAAGTCACCACATTAAGCCCAAGCTCAAGTTAAAGCTGACAACATCCTAATATTGTCTGTACAAGTCACCACATTAAGTCTCAAGTTAAAGGTGACAACATCCTAATATTGTCTGTACAAGCTACCACATTAAGTCTCAAGTTAAAGGTGACAACATCCTAATTTTGTCCGCACAAGCCACCACATTGAGCTTCAAGTTAAAGCTGACAACATGCTAATAATGTATCTACAAGTCACCACATTAAGCCCGAGCTCAAGTTAAAGCTGATAACATCCATATTGATACAGATTATAAATACCTTTTTTTATTCAAAAACTATTCCAGCAGGTCAGTTAGTTCAGACACCTTGGGGTGTCCAGTGCTGAGGTCATTCAGTCCAACGACCTTGAGGTGTCCAGTGCTGAGGTCATTCAGTCCGCACCTGAGGCCACATACATTTGCTTATATTAAGTGAGCTTCACGTCCGATAAAATTTGATTTTCCGCGAAAGATATCAATTTCTACCAGGTTGACATCGTGAGGGCACACGCAGGGGTCGCGGGGGTCATTTCCGGGTCACGTGGATGACCTCCTAGACCCTGACATAACTCACATGACTTCCTAGGAAACACGAGACATACACCCAATGCTGGTTGGGTGTTGGGCCACCGTCTTCGACGCTGGTCCAACACTCAACCAACATTCGGTGAATGTCTCGTGTCTGCCGGGTAACAGCTAAAATCATGTCTACACAGCAGTAAAAGTCAAACAGCAGCAACTGCCTGAATTTCAAGTAAGCAGTTACTGCTGTTTACCTTTGACCACCAAAGACTAGAGAGTAAGCAGTTACTGCTGTTTGCCCTTGACAAAGACAAACGGCAGTACCTTCCTACTGCTATTTGCCTTTGAAATCCATACAAGTCGAACAGCAGTAATGCTTTAGTTTCAAGCTAGCAGTTACTGCTGTATGCCTTTTACGCCCTTACAAAGCAAAAAGCAATAACTGCCTACTTGGGAAGTTAGCAGTTACTGCTGTTTGCCTTTGACACCCATATAACTGCTTACGTCACTTGTCTTTGCAGGACACATTAGCAAACAAGACACATGTAAACAATGTCGTTTTAATGTTGGCCAACGTCGCAGACGGTGGCCAACATTAAAACGACATTGTTTCAATTTGTCGCGTTTGCTGTGGTGTCCGCTCTTGTGCCACCATATGATGCTAATATGATAATGACACATGTAATGATGGTATAATCGGACACGGCTCAATCTCCAGATAGGAGCCATCCCACTGCAAAATCCTCACATTGATGTAACCTAGTTTTCTCTTATGTCCATTAGAAAAGTTAGAAGTGATCAACTTTTCTAATGGAAACAAGATAAATTCATTAGAAAAGTTAGAAGTCATCAACTTCTCTAATGGAAATAAGTTAGACGAGTGTTAGGATTTCTAGTAAGTTGTTCCTCGGATTCCGCATTTAAATATAATTTGGATGTTTTTTTTGCGACGCCGTCTGATGAAATGCCATGCGACCAGTCACCGACCAGACATTAGGACAGTGTCTCTGTGCTTTAAAGTTTATGTTACCCCAGCAAACACAAGACATTTGTATAACAATAATACAATGTTGGGCCAACGTCGAAGACGTTGGGCCGACGTTGTATAAATGATATACAAATGTTTTGTGTTTGCTGGGACCGCAGGTATGAGTGAGGTCACAAATTTTGAACAGTTTGAAACAGGTAGATTTGAGGGGGTAGCTATGCTTGTTTTCTATTTTGAGGGCGGTGGCCTCGCATAGGTGCTGGTCACATGTCGCCACTTGCCTCTATATGAGCATTGTATCTATAGAAAGTCTAATAAATAAATAAATAATAAATAAGACTCCGTCACTGGCACAGCTATCCCAGCAAATACTAACACTGATCCCTTGCTGTTCCTATGCTGGGCCATCTTCTGCGACGGGGCCAGCATTAAACCAACATTGGGCCATTGTGTTTTCTGGAATCAACCAATTTTAACTCTTTGAGGACGGGGACCTTCTTTATACGTCAGAATGACGTCTGTAGACGTCAGATTCTGACGTATGAAGAAGGTACCCGCACTAAAGTAAGTAAGATATTTATTATGGTCGTAGACCCATAACATAGATATTCAAATGAAGCGGGAAAAGCCAATTAAGACATTTATGATGATTTCAAATTAAAAAAAAACATTTGGTCTCCATGATTTATACACAAATAATTCCACGCTGTGAGGGTTCAGGTCACTTAATGGTTATTGAATTGCGAGATAATGTGTTCTCAGCTCAAACGGAAAACTTCATGGCGCAAATTGAATCTAAAAACAGCCTAATGACATTATATGCCGGATCTTATAATGACAGCCTGGGGGTCTAATAATGACCGCTTCAGGGTGTCTACGGGAAATGAACCACGTGCATGGAGCAGAAAAGGGGAGGCAGTCAACAGCAGACGTTGAACCAATGTTTGTTTAATGTTGGTCCAGCGTCGTAGACGGTGGACCAACATTAAACAAACATTCGGTCAATGTATTGTTTGACTTGGGTGGGAAGAAGTGAAGATGATTATAATGAAAGATGAACAAATATTGTGAATTGAAAGTTGAATAATTAAGGAAGAAGCATCAGGAAAGCTATGAAAGAGACGGTGAATGAATGAATGCATGAAAAAATGAATGAATGAATGAATGAATGAATGAATGAATGAATGAATGAATGAATGAATGAATAAATAAATAAATGAATGAATGAATGAATGAATGAATGAATGAATGAATGAGTAAATAAATGAATGAATGAATGAATAAATGAATAAATGAATGAATGAATGAATGAATGAATGAATGAATGCATGAACAAATGAATAATTGAATGAATGAATGAATGAATGAATGAATGAATGAATAAATGAATGAATGAATGAATGAATAAATGAATGAATGAATGAATGAATGAATGAATGAATGAATGAATGAATGAATGAATGAATGAATGAATGAATGAACAAATGAATAATTGAATGAATGAATGAATGAATGAATGAATGAATGAATAAATGAATGAATGAATGAATGAATGAATGAATGAATGAATGAATGAATGAATGAATGAATAAATGAATGAATGAATGAATGAATGAATGAATAAATGAATGAGAGAATGAATGAATGAATGAATGAATGAATGAATGAATGAATGAATGAATGAATGAATGAATGAATGAATGAATGAATGAATGAATGAATGAATGAATGAATGGATGAATGCAGATATTGGGGAAGAAAATGAGGAAGTACAAATTAAGACAGGATGGGATAACATATCTAAACAAATAAACCACAAAAAAATAATAATTAAAAGTCGACAAAATTAAGGAAAAATTTAACAAAGAAAGTCATAAAAGCAATCAAACAAGTTGGCAAGTGAGAAAGAAAAAATTATAGTATCAGTGGGGTAGGAAATGTTATTAGCACCTTGGAGACAGAGGGTTAATTCCTCCTGATGACATTAGTCCACACACAACCCCCCCCCCCCTATTCCGCACAAACATGGAGCTTGTAACGTCACCATGTCCTCCGATAATGTGTCTAATAAGAGCTGTAAGCCATTTACCCATTCAATCCCAGCAAAAACAGTCGTCCACGCAATGCAATTTAAAGATTACAACACTGGAATATTTTTGTATAAACCATGGAGACCAAAGTTTTTTTTCAGTTTAAAACCATCATAAATGTCTTAGTTAGCTCTTTCCGTTTCTTTAATACCTATATGTTATTGGTCTACGGCCATTATAAATATTTATCTCTCCCAGTGCGGGGATGGACATCATTTATTTATTCATTCATTCATTCATTCGTTTATTCATTCATTCATTCATTCATTCATTCATTCATTCATTCATTCATTCATTCATTCATTCATTCATTCATTCATTTATTCATTCATTCATTCATTCATTCGTTAATTCGTTCGTTCGTTCGCTCATTCATTCATTCATTCATTCATTCACCGCGGTAGAAACATCACAAAGTTTTTCAAAAGTGAAGTGAATTTACATTCTTTTATAATGGCTTATAATATGTTTTCATTTTTGTGGCCATTGCCCCCCCCCCCCTCTCTGCGCGGCTCTGTAATTGTCATAAAACACGAGACGTTGGACCGATGTTGATATAATGGTGGGCTACCGTCTGCGACGCGGGCCCAACATCAAACCAACACCGAGTGAGCGTACCGTGCCTGAGTTAAGCTTTGTCCTTGCAGACTAAGCTGACGTAAGGCGTCTTAGTGTAGGTGATCACTGGTTCTTCCATGGCTGGCGTCAGGCGTCTTAATGTAGGCGAGCCGCGACAAATGTCAACTGTAATTTGTTCTCACATCAAATCGGGTCAACCCACCAAACATGAGATGTTGATCCTAAGCAACATTGGTTCAACTTTTACCGCTTCGGGGCGGTTCCAGAATCTTAAAGGGGGTCGGTGGAAATGTATTTTGCTTCCCATAATTTAGATGTCAAACTAAGATTTTTTATGTTGGAAATATGTTATTCATGGGTCCAAGAATGAATAAGAATGAATACCACAAGCTTCCCAATAAACACAAATCAGTTGTATAAGATGTGTACAACGTCGGCTCAATATCGTTTAAATGTTATTGAATTTTTTTGTGTTTGCTGGGTTTTATCACATACTGATGTCCAGGGGTACATATTACAAAGAATCCTAACTTTGATCCTATCTTAACTTTCTCTTATTTCCATTACAAAAGTTAGGATTCATCCTAACTTTTGTAATGGAAAAAAGAGAAAGTTTTTAGATAGGATCAAAGCTAGGATTCTTTGTAATATGCACCCCTAGCTCTGACATCGGCGGAATGATCTTGTAAATCACTCAGCAAGGGACCGACTATATAATTCAGGATCTGACATCTAGAGACGTCATATTCTGACGTCTGTAGACGGTCCCCACACTGAATGATCACGGTATAGTTTAGACTCTATGTTGTATCTCGTTACCGCGACCCACAACTTCAAGTTTAGCATTTATATGTCATTTATGGTTCCAAGAATGAATAAGATAGTGGTAAATTGGTAAATTGTAATAACTTTGGAACAATATGTTTTGAAACTTATGACGTTTCGACTTGCTACGGCAAGCTTTGATCACATTACTGATGTCCTGGTGGTGAAAAGGCTCTGACATCGGCGGAATGTTCTCATAGATCATTCCGCGCGGGGACCGATTTAGACGTCAGAATCTGACATCTACAAACGTCAGATTCTGACGACTGTAGGTGCAGGTCCCCGCACTAAATGAATTACGAGAAGTTGCATAGTTTAGCCTCTCTGTTGTACCTCGTCACAGCCACAACTTGAAGTCGATGAAAATTACTCAGATTTCAGACCAAACAGCTGCAAATCTTGATGTTTAAATACATATTTAATTCCCAATAACAGTGATTTAATCAGCTGATTAAACAGATTAAAAACGACTATGGCTTAGCGGAGAACACGTTAAAGCAGCGAAAGACATTAATTCATTCATAACCTGGTGTAAAGAGGTTGACAAGTGCTCCACGCTTATGACGTTACCGTGAGGGTTACCGCAATATCATGACGGCCACAGCTGTGCCATGCAAAGCCAAAAGGCAGTAACTGCTCACTTTTCAAGTAAGCAATTACTGCCTTTTGGCTTTGCACGGTAACTTCACCGTGCACGCTACAACATCCAAATTGATTTTTTTATTCCCCTCAATCTGTGAGGTCACAGTGGGGTTAATTGTGACGTCACATAGAGGGGTAATTTATCACGGGAATCTGGATGTTCTTGCCCTTTAGAATTGATTGCCCGAGGTCAAACGTGGGGTGACCTCAGGGGTGCGTATCCGCAGGGAATGCCATGGTTATTCAGTTATGTTAAATAATTGGCGAGGAAAAAACAGATTCTGAACGGACATTTTAAATGAAAACACATTATCTGATCGTGTCACAAAAAAAATCACAAATATTTATCGAAAATGGATGGAATGAAAAGCAGATTTTCAATCGAGATTATTTTATTTTTCAAGCATTTTTATAAAACACATACTTCCAAATGCATCAATTCTATGTCTTGAGCTATGTTTTCTTAACCATCCCACTGAGGGGACCGACTTTGAACGTCAGATTCTGACGTCTATGGACGTCAGATTCTGACGTCTATGGACGTCAGATTCTGACGTCTAAAGTCGATCCCCTCACTGAATGAGTAAGTCATTTATAATGACCGTAGGTATTCAAATGAATCGGAGAGAGCTAACTAGGACATTTATGATGATTTCAAATTTCGGTTTAGATGAAATATTTCATCGTTATAAGGGTCAATGATGGAAATATAGATTATACACCGACGTGGCGCTCATACCACCTGAGAAGTCAATACTCTGTAAGGTGTTAAAAAATTGTATTACTGTAACTCGCACCATCGAGGTAATGAATGAAAACTATCCGACTTTATTGTATATTATATAATAGCCCTTTAAGTGTGTGAATCGATTTCATACGTCAGAATCTGACTTCTAAAGACAGATTCTGCCGTCTATAGCCGACCCCGCACTGAAAAATTAAAATATTTATAAAGGCCGGAGAACGTACTTATTTTGATGAAGCCAGTTTCTATGTATTAGTTTAATTTAACATATCCCACGTGGTTCATGGATGTGAAGAATGAATATCCCACGTAGACCCATAACACGGGTATTCAAATGAAGCGGAAAGAGAAAACATAGGCATTTATGATGATTGGAACAAACGTTGGTCTGTATGGTTTTTACACAAATATGTCAACGGTGTTAAAACACACTACTACATTATTTTCTTTGTCTGACCACGACATTCTAAGCCGGGCATGGAGAGTTAGTGTCGACTAAGTACGGAATAAATTCTAATGGTAGGCCAAATGGTACTATAATCAATCAGGTGTGACCGAGATGCTGATTATGAGGGATCCTTAACATGGTCGGGTGTGTTTTAAGTCAGTTAAAATCCTCGGGGTTCTCCATTCTTAGCTGTGAAAAAGGCCTCCGCCTTTGACCTCGGACCCTTTTCACAAATAAGAATGGAGAACTCCTATACATACATATATGAAGGCGATGTCTCGGGTCCCGTTTTGATGGACTGCACCATTTTCGATCTTTCTGACAATATATCTTATGAAGCATGGCCCGTTAGTAGATGTAGGGTTATGGGTTTGAGTCAAAACACATTACATGAGGTGATCAATATGTTATCTGCCGTGCAAAGCCAAAAGGCAGTAACTGCTCACTTTTAAAGTAAGCAGCTACTGCTTTTGCCTTTTTACTTGAGTGTTATGTAGATGTTTAGTCAGAGGACCAGACGCCTATTGTGATGTAGTGCTTCCCAAAGATGGATGGCCCTGAAAACCGGGGAATATGGTGAAAACAGGTCACATCGGGTCACCATGTCTGGCGGGGTCATCATGCCAAAGGTCACCAGAAGTCATGTCTCCATTTTCTAGCAGGCTTTCGAAGCGCATGCCGCAGTGTCCAGTACGGAATGTCAAGATTGCCACAATTTGTTGTCATAACAGAAAAGTGTGAGATTTATTCACCCACTTGAAGTTGTGCCTCGCTATCGCGATCCACAACTTCAAATGAGTAAAAAAAACAATTCTCGTCCCACAGTGGATGGAAATTACACGATTTCATAAGATATCCGCGTCTAATATCCACGTCAATATAAGGTTGCACACTTCAAGATTTACCTGGCAATAAATGAATGAATGAATGAATGAATGAATGAATGAATGAATGAATGAATGAATGAATGAATGAGTGAATGAATGAATGAATGAATAAATGAATGAATGAATGAATGAATGAATGAATGAATGAATGAATGAATGAATGAATGAATGAATGAATGAATGAATGGGTTTGTGACCACCTTTGTGCACATATAGGCTGAACTGGACCAGGAGACCCTCCTGAGGATGAACTAGATGACACTGCCTTCCAGACACAAGATTCGAAATTGGAGCCTTGGCTGTCCGAGGCCGAGCACGCTACCTCTCGGTCACGGAGGCTCTCTACAATACTGAATCTTTACGAGTAAGCGGGGAAGAAACATTGCTTTCTTTGAAACCTGAATGCCAGAGTGGAGTTCGAACTAGCCTGGAAAGTATCTGTACTAAGCCGAGCTTCAGCTGTAGCTCGGCTTACTACAGAGATCTTACAGGTCTAGGGTCGAGCCCGTGATCTCCGACTTTCCAAGCAGGCAGTTTTAACCCTTTGCCTGCTGGTCACGACAATAGTCGTTTATAATTTTATTAGCCGATCAAACCACTGTTCCTGGGAATGAAATGGCTGCTTAAACAACAAGATTCGCAAATGTTTGGGGTTTCAAATTTAACAAATATCAGTACTTTACAGCCACTTGAAGTTGTGGGTCGCGGTAGCAAAACACAATTTCAAGTGGGTAAAAATGTAAATTATTTAATTTACCATGATAAGGGTGAGTCTCTGCACCACGACCCCGCCCTATTTTACTGGCTAGGTTTTCTCTTATACCATCACCATTACAATAATGTCAATCATTTAAGTCAGTGATTTACAGCCACTTGAAGTTATGGGCCGAGGTAGCGAAAGAAGTCTTCAAGTGGCGGAAAATGTAAATTATTTAATTTACCAGGATGAGGGTGAACCTCTGCACCACCCCCCGCCCTGTTTGACTGGCTAGGTTTTCAAAGCGCATGCTGCACTGTCCAGTACGGAATGTCAAGATGGCCACAATTTGGTGTCAAAACAGAAAAGTGTGAGATTTTTTAGCCACTTGAAGTTGTGCCTCGCTACCGCGATCCACAACTTTAAGTGAGTAAAAAAGCAATTCTCGTTTCAGAGTGGATGCCATATCCACGTCATAATAAAGTTTCACACGTCCAGATTTCACTGGAAATGAATGATGAACGAGGTGACACTGCCCTCTAGACACAAGATACGAAATTCTGGCTCTAGCAGTCTGAGGTCCACCATCACATTGAGATGGTATGCATGCCTGTCCGTTGCCGGACTAAGTTGTAAAGCGGTGTTTCCTTTGATCTCTTCCCTCGTGAATCTCATCACAATGGTCTCCAGGCTCAGCATCCCTGCATCCTGACAACCATCCGCATCTGCGATCCGCTTACTGCGTGTCTTATGAGATGCTGAACACAGATACATTCTTCTCCCGGGTGACATACGTCATATCGTCTGTGATGTCAGGCAGTGAATAAAGCTTAACGTCGCTTTCTGATCAATCATGGTGATACCGCGACAGAAGGAAGCCCGAAGCCGGGACTATGCCCTACTGTTATCGAATGACTTCATTATTTATAGTGCACAGTACCATAGACAGCACTGCACACTCCGGGCCTTTGAACAGATAGGAACAATGTATATGCACAACCTCGATGACGGACATCCGACCCGATCGAGATTCGAACCCAGTACATCTGAATTTTAACCCTTTCATGCTTGATTTTCCAATTCTCATCCTCATCCACTACAAGCTGCGAATTGCTGCAGCAATTCTGGACTTGTAGTGGATGGAGATGACTTGATGTGGGTAAAAAAGTTAAGACAATTTCCATTTATTCGTAAAACAGTTTTATGGACATTTCTATTCTACAATCCTTGGTTGTAGGAAAATTAAGTCTGTTTTCAAGGATGTAAAAGGATGCTTTAATGCATCGCGAGGGCCCAAAGGTTTAAAGAGTTATTTCTAGTGCACAGTACCATAGCAATACACACTCCGGACCTTTGAACAGATAGGATCACTGTATATGCACAACCTCGATGACGGACATCCGACCCGATCGAGATTCGAACCCAGTACATCTGAATTTTAACCCTTTCAGGCTTGAATTTCCCATTCTCATCCTCATCCACTACAAGCCGCGAATTGTTGTCGCAATTCTCGACTTGTAGTGGATGAAGATGATTTTTAAAAATTAAAGAAAATTACCACGTATTTTTAAGCATTTCATGGAAATTTTCGTTCTAAACCCTTTGCTGTAGGGAAATTAGGTCTGTTTTCAGGGATGTAAAATGATGCTTTAATGCTTAACATTCCGGAAATTACTCAAATCCCACCTATTTGACCTGGCTTTTTCACCCTAGTCCCTCAGCAGCCCGGCTCCCTGTTGACGAACCTGCTTTGGCCTCGATTATGACACATGATCACGCTAAGGATTTGTGCGCCTCTGAGCTCGGTCCGCTGAGGATATAGTCGCTATAGAAGTTTTTTTATTGATTGATTATTGATTGAATGCATTGTGAGGGCTTTAGGATTCAATGAGCCATATGTTGGCCATCTTCTGGATGCCATACCCAACAAACACGCGAACCTAACCCATAGTTATTTTTATGTTGGGCCATTATGGCATCTGTCATATCGTCGCCTCAGAGTTAAAGGATCCTATCTGCCACTCTAACGAGTGTCAGATAGGATCATTTAGCTCTGAGGCGACGATATGTACATGTATGCCTATTATGGAGACTCCATGCCCAAAGTGCCATTAAAACTGATAAACCAGGATCGCATAATTTCCTTGGAATTTTTCAAAGGCCATTGTCTAGTTAAATTCTAACAGCGGTAAAAAAAATGCAAATTTATCTGGAATTTTTCAAAAGTTAGACGATTTGACATGTAAAAAAGTCCAAAATTGATCAGTTTTAATTTGACTTTTTTATATTGATTTATGAGTCACGTCAGTGATTTGTACATGTATTATGGCGTCAGTCAGAACGTTTTATCACGGGATCTCCATGGAGTCATTTTATGCAGTTTATTTACTTGAACAGTATGCCAGTGTAATACAGGATAACTTTCGCT
This sequence comes from Flabesymbios commensalis, assembly GCA_964017125.1. NCBI lineage: Eukaryota > Metazoa > Annelida > Polychaeta > Terebellida > Flabelligeridae > Flabesymbios > Flabesymbios commensalis. Next base: position 109,221,944 of record OZ024904.1, on the reverse strand, counting down.
TACATTTACTGTAAGTTCAAGTCAATAATACATTTCGGGGTCTTATCAGTTATTTGTACGAGTGTTGTTATTTAACCCAGTCAGAAAACTAAATTAAATTTTCCACAGCTTAGCTTTAGAGCTACTCGGGTAGGTGTCATTATCATGTTAGTACCGTAGTATAGCCAGTGTGGCATTGCCATGTTAGTATGCTTGTATCATTTGTAAACCCAGTCAGAAACCTACATTATATGTTCCACAGCTTAGCTTTAGAACTACCCGGCTAGGTGTACGCTTACAATGTTAGTACGGTAGTATAGCCATTGTGGCATTGTCATGTTAGTACCGTAGGATATGTTCACAGCTTAGCTTTAGAACTACCCGGCTAGGTGTACGCTTACAATGTTAGTACGACAGTATAGCCATTGTGGCATTGTCATGTTAGTACCGTAGGATATGTCCACAGCTTAGCTTTAGAACTACCCAGATAGGTGTAATTGCCATGTGTACAGTAGTATATGTTTCACAGTTTCACAGCAGCACGAGACATTCAGCCATTGTTGATTCAATGTTGGACCACCGTCTACGACGCTGGCCCAACTTTGAACCAACAATGGCTGAATGTCTCATGTTTGCAGGGTTGGCTTTAGAGTTACCAGGGGAGGTGTAATTGCCATGTTGTTAAGTAGTATAGCCAGTCATTGCCATGTTAGTACCGTGGTACACCCAGTGTGAAACCCACATTATATGTCCCACAGCTTACCTTTAGAGCTACCCAGATAGGTGTAATTGCCATGTTGGTACAGTAGTATGTCCCACAGCTTCCCAGCAAACACGAGACATTCAGCCATTGTTCGTTCAATACTGGACCACCATCTACGACGCTGGCCCAACTTCGAACCAACAATAGCTAAATATATCGTGTTTTCTGGGTTAGCTTAGGTGTAATTGCCATGTTAGCACCGTAGTATATGTCCACAGCGTAGCTTTAGAGTTACCCAGATAGGTGTAATTGCCATGCTTGTACAGTAGTATTCAGGTATTCTGTGAAACTCAATGACCTCTACCTCCTTTGTTTTCACCGAGCTGGCCAATACAATGAAGTATGAGGGAGGGTTCTTATATAACCTTGTTTTCACCGAGTGACGTCACTGCGTTTCACAGAGTAAAGTATGGGTGAGGGGGTGTTATATAACCTTGTCTTCACCGAGTGACGTCACTGCGTTTCACAGAATATGTCCAACAATTTGAGTTTCCCACTGTGTCATTGCCATGTGTAATTACCCCTGCTAGTACAGTAGTATATGTCCCACAGCTTGAGTTTCCCAGTATGTCATTGCCATGTGTAATTACCCCTGCTAGTACAGCAGTATATGTCCCACAGCTTGAGTTTCCCAGTGTGTCATTGCCATGTGTAATTACCCCTGCTAGTACAGTAGTATATGTTCCACAGCTTGAGTTTCCCAGTGTGTCATTGCCATGTGTAATATCTATATTAGTACAGTGGTACACCCACCGACTAATTGCCATGTTAGTACAGTAGTACAGCCATGTGTAATTGCCATGTTAGTACTGCAGTACAGCCATGTGTAATTGCCATGTTAGTACAGTAGTACAGCCATGTGTAATTGCCATGTTAGTACTGCAGTACAGCCATGTGTAATTGCCATGTTAGTACTGCAGTACAGCCACCGCGTCCTGAGAGAGGCCTGCCAGAGACTGATAACTGCACTATTAGCATACACTACATTATCAAGCCAGTAAGCAGAGTCTTTATCCAGAGTGGTCCAGTTAACCCTTTGACTTCCAGGCCGGGGTGCATGCCAGGATCCAGATATACTGGTGTAGGAGTTCTATTTCTCGTCATTTGAAGCTGGAATTGCTAACGCAATTTCCAGCTTCAAATGACGAAAAATACATAAATGTAGTATATATTTGACGAAAATTTGTGTCATTTTATGGTTACGTTCATTGACGAATGACGACGGAAATTTCCGTCATGTATGGTAGTGAAAAGGGTAATGCGATCAGGTCTGCCGCTTAAGCTCCCTCTAAAAACAGGAATAACCCGCACCAGGAAGAATAAGACGATCTCACTGTATGCAGGGCTCCTTGGTACAAAATGATAACTATTGTTTTGGTACACCTTAGTATTTCAAAATGAACGGATGTTGTAAAATTCATCTCACCATTTTTTTTAAATTGTGTTTAATCATTTGTAGGTAGTTATTTTACTGTTTCCACTTATTCGTTTGATTGGCAACAATGAATTGTCAGATGGATTTTTTCCTTTTTTTTTATTCACATTCATTTTGCGAAATAAACAATAAATTTGCCAGGCTGAGATATATTTTTATCCGATTTTTTTTTAAATATATCTAACGCTTTATCCTGAGTGGTCCAAACTAATACGATGATGACTGCCGCTTAAGCTCCATCTAAAAACAGAAATAATCCGCTTCACGAATAAGCTGATAGTCATCTGGATGCAGTCTTTTTATTCATGGGAACGAAATGAAAGAAATGGTTTTAGAATAATCCTTAATAGTTTAATTATGAATGGGTAATTGGTTTAGCAATATCAGTCGACATTACTTAATTTATCACCTAACTTCAAAGCATGTGAATTCACTGGCTTGATTTTCTAACGTAAGTTCCAGCTTCAAGTAACATAAAACTTTCATATTATAAGAAAAAAGACATGACACAAAAAAAGCAGAGGTTGTATGCCATAATGTGTAATGTATCAGAAAGTAAGCGAAACAGAGTATCTCACAAGTATTAATTATGATTTTTTTTCATACACATCGCACTATAATTATGTATAGCCTGCTCTTCATATGTGTGTCTGGTGTTTCAAACACTGTATATTATCTCGCTGCTGGAGGTGAGGTGTTCTAAACACTGTATGTTCCCTAGCTTCTGAGGGTGGTGTGTTTCAAACACTGTACGTTCCCTCGCTGCTGGCAATGGTGTGTTCAGAACGCTGACGTTCCCTAGCTGCTAAGGAAGGGGTGTTGAAAACACTGTACGTTCCCTCTCAGCTGGGAGTGGGGTGTTCCAAACACTGGACGTTCCCTCACTGCTGGGAGTGGGGTGTTCCAAACACTGTACGTTCCCTCGCTCCTGGCAGTGGTGTTCCGAGCACTGACGTCCCCTCGCTGCTTGGAGTGGGGTGTTCCAAACACTGTACGTTCCCTCGCTACTGGGAATGGGGTGTTACAAACACTGCACGTTCCCTTGCTTCTGGGTTTTAATCTGCTGATTTTCTCGGCCTAATACGATCACGTTCATACCGTTTGCTGGTATCCTCGGCCTAATACAATCTCGTCCAGAGCGTGTGTCGGTCTGAGATGACAAGTAATAGATTAATTCTCTGGAGTCTTTATCTCCTTTGTTACGAGAGCTAGATATTAATAAGATAGCAACTCTGTTATCTTCCGAATATCTTCTCAGCGGTCCAGCCGAGAAATCAATTATGTGGATTTTTTTCAGAATATTTCTCATTCATTTGAAGTTGGAAGTGCTAACGCAATTACCTGCTCTAAATGACGAAAAATAATTATATTTATGAACAAATTTAGATCTTCAAATGTAATTATAAGATTAACTAAGTATCTACCACAAAACATTTTAGCAATTCGAGTTGCATTGCATTTCTTGGAAACGGATATATACAGTCCCGGCAGCATGAGGGTTGAAGATTCACTTTATTTTTTGATAAATAAAGTGGACAAATCAGCGACTTTACATTGTGACAGATATATGTCATATTACTCCCCACAGAAGATGTGTTGTTTCGATGTTGTGACATGTTGTGACATGTTCCAACAACAGACAGAGTTTGGGTGTTTTACATAAATCACAATAATACAATAGTTTTCTGCACACAGCCACGCAAGTCTACATATTAGGTCTACCTGTATTTGAATGCAACATTTGTAGATGTATATATGGTAGGATGTTGAATTGTTAAAATGTCTCATTTTATATATGTCTATTGCTCCTAAATATAAATATATTTCGTCATGTAAAGCTGGAAATTGCGTCAGCAATTCCGGCTTTAAATGACGAAAAATACAAGCAAACAATTCATCAGCAGACGGGTTAATACAGATTTACCCGAACAAATCAGTAGAACAAGCTCTGGTATAACATATTAGTTCATATAACTTTCTAGTGCGACATATATACATATATGTCACACAGAAACGAGCCCTGCAGCCATCATAATTTTTGACTTAAATGGACATGGGTGACAAATTGAAACAAAAAGCCATATCTTGTAAAAACAGTTTCCTGAAACTTTTCGCGGAATAGTCGGGCCGCGGAATAGTCTCGTATGAAGGACTAATTTTCTTATGGTACGACATATTTTTTCTTTTAGTACGACATATATTTCATACAGCTAGAATGACTTATTTTCTTCTTCTGATAGTTGGACTGTTTCAAGAGGTGCACGTAGTTGAAATATATTTCATTTTAGAAAATGTATAATTTTGATAAATACAATTATTTTTCGACATTTAAAGCTGGAAATTGCGCTAGCACTTCCTGCCTCAAATTACGAAAGAGCAGCTGAGCAGGACATGTGTTAATAGTCTACCTTTTCTTGTGGTTCAACACTCTCGGAACGAGCATGTAGTGCACGGACATAGCACATCAATCCTCTATAGCTCCAGACATCGGAACCCAGCCAATAGAGACTGATCACTTCTCCTTTACTTTGACCTTTAACCCCGTCTGTGTTCGCCTTCCCTCTTTCTCATGGTGACCTTTGAACCCATTCTGCCCCACATACCTGTGGCCTCGTGAATGATAACTCCGGGTGTGACACGTATCTAGGTCAGACCAGGGTGTGAAGACCTGACATTGATAATAGATATAATGCAATGGATGGCAAGGAAATGTTCCGGGTCATGAAAATCAGGTCTTAACATGTCACACTGAGGGTCAACACGGGTCACGAAAGGTTTTCCTAAGTATGAGATGTTTCAGGTCAACACTGAATGTTAAAATAAAGTTGTCTGAAAATGTTTTTTCTTCCGACCCATGTTGGCGCTGCAAGTGTTAATATTTTTCGAAAATATTTACTGCAGCATGGGAGCAAAATGTATTGATTTTCTATCAGAAGCTCCCCCCCCCTTGAGTTTGTCTGACTCCTCCCTTTTATCACGCTTGTCCCGGGGCAAAAGAAAATCAAATTTGACGTCCTAATCAGGCCAAGGATTCCGGCGCTACCCCTGTTCCTCAACCAAAGTAGCAGCTCGCATTCCGGCGATCACCCTCACTGCCTCTCCATTAGGCTAACGAGCGATTACATTTGCAAACGCCGATAAAGTTATCAGGAAAATCTGAAGGAGACATGGACAAATTTGTGGCCGGATCGCTGGAGATCGGTCCGACTTATCGGGGCGAATCTGAAGGAGTGACGGATAAATTTGTGATCGGACTGCTGAGTGTGGATGGTGTCAGACTACCGCACCTCCCCCCTCCCCTCAGTGAGCCCAGCACATTCATCCCCCCCCCCCACACACACACACCCTTTGAAAATCCTGATTGTGAAGCTAGCAAATACGATGCGTTTACCCAATGCTGGTTTGAGGTTGGACGAGCGTCGAAGACGATGGGCCAACATTAAGTCAATATTATGGCCTCTCATTCAATTCGACCACAAATTTATACGTCACTTGTATATATATATATATAGCGGATGTATATCTGCTAAGATACTTTTTTTTAATGTGCCCCGGTATGCATTCAATTATACAAACAGTTCTAAAATTTCAATATAATTAGGGGAATGATACATACAAATTAAAAATAGACATCATTTGACCAATGCTACATTTGAAATCAATTAATTGGCATTGCCACGGTAGGCTTTATAAAGGTACATGTTATTTGTGGATATATTAAGATGGTGTTTGCTGGACCGTGCAGGAAATGCCATCGGCTTCTGCCATAACCTTCTTAAAGACCAGCAATTGGGTTCGGGGTAATTCAATGTCTCGTGTTTGTATTTTCTTGGACACTCATCCATGCCACTCTATTGCTGAATTAACCCTTTCAGTGCGGGGATCGACTTTAGACGTCAGAATCTGACGTTAATCTGACGTTTCTGGACCCATAACAACGTGGCTGTTGTTTTAATGCTGGGCCACGCAAATACGGTGGACCAACATTAACCCTTACAGCGCGGAGATAGACTTTAGACGTCAGAACCTGACGTCTGGGAATCGACATTAGACGTCAGATTCTGACATCTAAAATCGATCCTCGCACTGAAAGAGTAAACATATTAATAATGACTATAGACCCATAACATATGTATTCAGAAGAATCGGAAAGAGCTAACTAAGACATTTATGATGATTTCAAATTGAAAATAACCCTTTGGTCTCCATGGCTTATACAAAAATATTTCAGCGTTTAGTGGTTAAAACAGCATTTGTGAACGTCTTGTGCTTGCTGGGCGGGGGCCCTAGGGTAGTGGTTAGCACCGCTGCCTTTCACGCCAGAGTTCGGGGTTCGGTTCCCGGTCTCGGCGGTTTGAAATAAGCAAAAATGTATCTTCCCTATCCACATGTGAAAGTTAGTATTGTGGGGAGCCTCCGTGACCGAGAGGTAGCGTGCTCGGCCTCAGACCGCCAGGGCTCGAATTTCGAATCCTGTGTCTGGAGGACAGTGTCATCTCAATCATCTCACCATCCTCAGGAGGTTCTCCTGGCCCAGTTTAGCCTATGTGTGCACAAAGGTGGCCTAAAGCCCGATTCATTTCATTTTTTTTGTGCTTGCTGGGATTTCTCTTGTTGTCACCCGTGTCTACCATGCTCCACCGCTCAGCATTTCGCTTGAAAGAACCCTTTGGAAAAGTACACTAACGTCATTTTAGACTTCCACAATTCACTTGGAAATAATGTGATCTCGAGGGTAAATATTATTATAAATAATATAATTTATATCCCCGTTAACTGTTCCGCCAGTTTGAGCTGTAGCGTAATGTCAATCGATATGAAGCTGACGCTATTTCAACTTGAATCGCATTGAAAAAACTAAATAGTGTTATATAATAATGACACTGAGGAAAGCATCTCCAAAGTCCTCCAAGTCCTAAAAACATCTATTATTTATGATTCAGGGCCTCACCTCCCAATACGTAGGTTGGGACATAATAAATGTATGGGTAAACAAGACTTTTAAAATAAAAAAGAGACACTTTTTCTACAACTGAGGATTATATTATCAAGAAGATTTTTTCTCTGATCAGGAAAAGAAAATGTATCTGCCCAATTTGAAGCTTACCGTGAACGAAAAAAAACTTATTTCATGAAATTCACATTAATGTAATTTCTGAGACGAAAGCTCAGCACGTATTTGTTGTAATGTACAATTTTATAAACTATGGATCTGGTAATTTTTGCGTGTTTACATTTCCGCGAATTTCTAAATTTTTGGACTTTTGACTAAGTTAGGAATTCGCAAATTTTCCTGCTTCTTTGTTAGCGCTATTATAATAATCATTTTTCGCGAGATGCTTGAATTTTCGAATTTCTCCCGCTCGCGAATTCGCGAAAATTAAAACCTCGCGAATATTACCAGATCTACAGTATTACATTAGTAGTTGAAACTGGAATCTACGTCCGTAAATTTCTAAGATCTGCATTAAAAGTGCTCATTATCGCTCACATAGCTGCCAGAAACACGTTAAGTAATTCTCTTTCACGTCAGTGTGCCAACCAGTGGAATAATGAGTATCAACTGAACTATTTTGAATCACAAATGATGCTATCTTGGCAGACAAGTATCCCTGGTAATGTTTTTATTCACGTAGAGATTCGACGTAATCTTCACAGAGACATATCTGATTCTGCTATCGTCTTAACCCGTTGAGCTCCATCGTCCCACTTATTCACCAAGTGGAATATTTAACCCTTCAAGCCTGAATTTACCATTGTCATCTTCATCCTCTACAAGCCGCGAATTGCTGTCGCAATTCCCGACTTGTAGTGGATGACGATGATTTGATGTGGTTTCAAAAAAAAGAGAAAAAGAAAATTGCCATGAATTGGTAAACCAGTTTCATGGAAATTTTCGTTCTAAAACCCTTGGTTGTAGGAAAATTAGGTCTGTTTTCAGGGGAATAAAATGATGTCTTAATGCATCGTTAGGGCTTAAAGTATTAAATAAGAATAAGAATAAATAATGATTAATAATTATGTGATGACAATAAGAACATTCTGAGCTTTAAATGATATAATGAAACATGGCAATGAGAACATTCCGTAGTGTTTCAAAAAATCGTAACGCATCGTTTTCTTCAGATTCATATTCATATTAGCAAATATGTTATTTTTTAAATATGTGGCCTGTTAGGATGTATTCAATGATACAATACAGTCCATACTCATCATAAAATGTCATGGTTGTAGCACATGTTATTTTGTGGATATAAGATGGTGTTGTTGGATGTTTTATTTTAAGAACATTGGATGATTTGCAAATGTTTGGTCTGAAGTTAAAAAAATATCAGTAATTTTCACCGACTTGAAGTTGGGGGTCGCGGTAGCGGGACACAACTTCAAGCGGCTGGAAATTACATTTTTTCAATGGTGTTGTTATTAGCCGTTTTATTACACTGTTATTGAGAATGAAAAGTGTGTTTAAACACCATGATTTGCAAAATTTGCAAATCATGGTGTTTAAACACACTAATATTTGTTTAATTTCAAACCAATCATTTAATGTTTGGTTTGAAAATTAAACAAATAATAGTAATTTTCACCGACTTGAAGTTGTGGGTCGCGGTAGCGAGACACAATGTCAAGCGGGTGGAAATTTATATTTTAATGTAGAGTTTCAAGGGATATACCACAACCCTGCAGAAACAAACACCTGTAACTTTCTGAGTAGACAATGCTAATTTCCCTGTGACTCCGCACTTTTCAAGCAAACAATCACAATTCCCCCTTGAATGCCGTATAAGCTTCTTATATATTAGCCTGTCGGCACTTATTAGCACAGTATTAAAACCTAGTTCACATGCGATTAAATACTGCCCGCAGAAAGAAGCTGCAGCCACCGTTTTTATCATATGTGATGCTTTTTGCCTTCGTAACAATGTGTAATCCTCTTAAATGTTAGCCTTTTTTCACGTCTTTATCGTGAATTTAACATTGTTATCTTCATCCAGCACGGGTGGGGCCATGGTGCAGTTGTTACAGCTGTCTGCTTGGAAAGTCGAAGATTGCGGGCTCTTCCCCCGGTGTGCATGACATTTAATTTTCAAAGAAACAAAATGTTTCTTCCATGGAATTCTGACGACTAAAGTCGATCCCCGCACTGTATGGGTTAAGTCAGATTTCAAGGATTTTGAGGCATCCTGGGGTTGCAAAATGTTGAAAACCCAGGGCGTGTATTTATAATAAGCCTCTTAACCCTTTCAAGCCTGAGTTCACCATAGTCATCTTCATCCATTACAAGCCGCGAATTGCTCTCGCAATTCTCGACTTGTAGTGGATGAAGATGATTTGATGAGGTTTAAAAATAAAAGAAAATAGCCATGTATTGGTATACCAGTTTTATGGAAATTTTCGATCTAAAACCCTTAGTTGTTGGAAACTTAAGTCTGTTTTCAGGGATGTAAATGATCCCTTAATGCATCGTGGGGGCTTAGAGGGTTAAACATGATCTTTTCTGCGATTCTTAGCGGTGATATATTGGCGTGATTGAAAAAAACATCCCATCTCTTGTGCCTCCAGCCCAGCAACACGTTGGCACGTGTTTAAATGCCTGGCCAGCATTGCCGATGCCGAACAAGCATTCAACCAGCGTTCGGAGAAAGTAAACTCTCGACTGAGATTTTCTAGTGCCCTGCAAATTCAAAAGGCACTAAGTGCTTATTTGAAATCAATCAGTTACCGCTTTTTACATCGCGCGGCAGTATGGTCCACTTATACAGTACCCAATTATGCACACGCACGGAATAGAGTTTTTCTGATGACTCAGACGAAACTTCCCCTGTGAAAGATCAACACACACCAAACAATATAATGTGAGTGATCGCGTATGACTTGGCTTTTTACCCTCTGTAGCTAGGTCTATACAAAAAGAAACCTGAAGCCAGGTAAATGACAATGATTTTTTGCTGTTTTATATTTTACCCTACATAACTACATATAAACCATGCAAACGCACTAGCTGGTCTTCAAGAAGGTCATGGCCGATTTTTATGACATTTCATGCACCGTCCATACACGCAGTAAAAAAATGAGAAGTGAATGATCACAGTTGGCGTCGCTTTCTACTGCACTCTTTGGCTATAATCTGACTTACATGAAGCTTAAGCGAGAAAAAAATTACACAACCTATCCAATGATTTCGCAGCATATTTCTATTGGTAACACTATACTCAACGCATGCTTTTGATCGCACCCAGTTATGTATGCATTTCGGCAGTTATATCGAGCCTCTTATTTGGCACTTTATATTATGAGGAATTTTCATGCAGTGTTAACTAATTTTTGTGGTGTTTGTTATTTTATATATTTGAAAAATAGTTTCTGTAAAGTCTGGAAAGTATAATTTCACTTTATCTTAATCTTTTCAGCGCGGGGACCGTCTTTGTACGTCAAAATCTGCTTCTTCTTAGAGAACTTAAAGACCAGCTGGTTTTACACGATCGGTATTCATGGCTATATAAAACTAACTTCATGTTTGGTACAACGCTGTCTGAATGCAAAATATAAAATAGCTTCATGTTTGGTATGCTTCTATAGGAAGTGTATATCGACCCCTTAGTAGCTAGAATGTCGTCTGTGACACTCATTTCAGTCGGATATACGATATTCTCTCTGTTAGGGAACCACATCAATGGGAATAATGACTAGCTTGGTATGGTTCTCTGGGCAGAGCAGATCTGCATGCTTTATCTTTTATATGATTATCAGTCGCTGTTATTGTGCTATTGTTTTGATGGAACACCATTGCAAACAGTATAAACTCAACTTTTCATGTTTGCTAGGTTGTGCAGGAAATGCCATCGACTTATGCCATAGCCTTCTTGAAGACCCGATTGCATGGTTTGTATTCCATGACAGTAGGGACATATACGATATCCTGGCCTATAGTGCAGCGAATGCCAGCAGCTTCTTCCGTAACCTCTTTGAAGACCAGTTAGTGGGTTTGCATTCCATATGATTATGTATGATAAATATTAGCTTTTCTTCCCTGCTCACTCGTATAATAATGAGGATTCACTATTGTGGGGAGCCTCCGTGACCGAGATGTAGCGTGCTGAGCCTCATACAGCCAGGGCTCGAATTTTGAATCCTGTGTCTGGGGGCGCATCATCTCATTCATCTCACCATCCTAAGGAGGTTTTCCTGGCCCAGTTTAGCCTATGTGTTCACAAAGGTGGCCAAACACCTCATTCATTTATTCTGTTGTTGACGTTGTGTGGGTATGATGTGAACTAACTGAAAAAACTAAAGTGAACCCCATCAATCGCTTGGCTTGTGAGAACCCCAGAGCAGATCAGGTTTGACAAATAGCACAATGCGGCACATTATATCCGTATAACTGATTCCCCACCGTGCTGCCCATTATATCGTAGAACTGATTCCCCAGCGTGGTGGTGATTTGTGACTGGGTAGCCCGGCCTGCAATACGTCAGGCATGTCAGGGGGTCAGATGTGGAACCGCTGGTGTGCCATAACAAGCCTCGGCGACCAGACACTGGTCGGCGTTACCCACACATGATTATAGTGATGTATGGAGTGTCATTGTGTCACAATTACCAGAGCACACGACCAACCCTGCAAACAAAACACGGTGAGCCAATGCTGGTTTAATGGTGGGCAAGCGTCGCAGACGCTGGGCCAACATTAAACCAGCATTGGCTCAAGGCCTGTCACACCATGACCAATACCAGCAGTCAAAGACGTGCTCTCCAATAGCAATGAATAACACATGTTACGCGCCGCCAATTTACATCATCACATTCACACGGTGACATTTTAAGGCCACCATAAATACAAGTTAGACGGTGTACGGTGCACGAGTCCTCTTTCTAGGGAGAGAGTTGAGCTCCTGTATTAACACAGTGTTGCCCGTCAATAAGCTGAAAAGCTGATTGAGTTTAAATCAAATCAAATCAAATCAAGTGGCTTTTTTGTGCACAGAGTGGCTTTATGAACGGGGTGGCTTTTGTGCACGGAGTGGCTTTTGTACATGGGGTATTTTTTGCGCACGGAGTGGCTTTTGCGAACGGAGTGGCTTTTGTGCATGAAGTGGCTTTTGTGCACGGAGTCCCTTTATGCACAGAGTGGTTTTTGCCCACGGAGTGGCTTTGTGCATAGAGTGGCTTTTTTATGCATGGAGTGGCTTTTGCGCATGGAGTGGCTTTTGCGCATGGAGTGGCTTTTGCGCATGGAGTGGCTTTTTTATTCACGGAGTGGCTTTTTTATGCACGGAGTGGATTTTTGCGCTTGGAGTGGCTTCTGTTCACGTAGCGGTTTTTGTTCAAGGAGTGGCTTTTGTTCTCGGACTGGCTTTCAAAGATGCATTTCTAAAAGTAAAAATTATTCTGCGCGAAGCACATTTCCGCATAGGTCTCATTGAAGTTGATGGCTTATTACCTGGTGGAACCAGGTTCGAATTCCGGTCGGGACGGATATTTGTCATCGTGGTTGTGCGTATACAATGCTCCAAACTGTTCAAATGCATGGAGTGTGTAGTGCTGCCTATGGTACTGTGCACTATAAAGAACCCATGAAGTCATTAGAAATAAGAGTAGGGCATAGTCCCGGCTTCGGGCTTCTTTCTGTCGCGATATTGCCATGAAAGCAGAAAGCGACGTAAAGCAATATTCATATCATATTATTGAAGTTTATGTCATATAGTATTCTGCGAAGCCAACAGGCATTATCTGCTTACTTGTAAAATAAGAAGATATTTTGACTTTGCATGGCAGTATTGGTCTTTATAAAGGTTTTAACATAATGTTAGGAGTATCTCCTGCAGTGATTGTATCAGGAGCGCAGGGCAGGAGGGCCAGGCTTCCTGGTTTCACGCGAAGCGCGCGGCTTCGTCATTGCTCTCATGTGCTGAATTTAAAGAAAAAAAAAATGTTCCCCTGTAATGATTCATTTTTGTGGAGAGCCTCTGTGTCCATAAGTCAGCGTGCTCGGCCTCAAGCTGACATGACTAGAAATTCGAATCATGCGTCTGCAGGGCGTTGTCATCTGATTTATCCCACATCCTCGAGAACCTACCCTGGCCTAGTTTAGCCTATATGTGTAATAAAGTGGCCTAAAGCCCCATTCATTCAGTTTATCAGGTTCAAACAGAATTTGTCGAGATCCCGCATACTTCCGTGCAATAATGTCTGTAATGGTAGAAGTGGTTACCTGGTGAAGTGGTTGGTCTTTAAGGAGGTGATGGCAGAAGCTGCAGGCGTCTCCTGCTCCGTGAAGGACCCGGCAAGTGGGCTGTTTACACCATTATCAGACTGGACACTGATGGCCACTTGTTGGGGCCGGCCAGTGAAGGAGCTGTTTGGACGACACACACCTAATTACGCCCAGAGAGGACACACATCCCAGCAAACACGTCCACCCAATGTTGGTACAAGGTTGGACCAGCGTCGCAGATGATGGACCAACACTGTACCAACACTGGGAGAACGTTTCGTGTTTGCTGGGCTACCACCATATAAAACAATGTTGTTTTAATGCTGTCTGAGCGTCGCAGACGGTGGGCCAGCATTGGAACCACATTGGGTCGACGTCTAGTGTTTGTTGGACATAGATGTTTTTAACCCTTAAAGCGGTAAATTAAATCCACTTGGGGTTCAATTTGGTGAAAATTATTCATATTTGTTTAATTTGAGACTAATCATTTGCAAATCTGTGATGAAGCACAGATCAAAGTTCTTCCCAGAAAAACTCCAATATTGCATCAACATTTGGGCCAGCGTCTAATACGTTAGGCCACTGTTGACCCTGTATGGAGCCGGGCTGTGAGTGTTGTCAAAGACTCGGGAAGCATAAGTTGTCAATCCAATGCTGATTTGATGTTGATCTATCGTTTTAGACGTTGGCCCAGCGCTAAGCCAGAATTTGATGTTTCTGTCGGATTTGCAGGAAACCCTTCAAAACACTTTACATTAACCCAATGTTGTTACAATGCTGGTCTACCGTCTGCAACGGTGGGCCAACATTGAAGCAACATTAATATCTGGTGTTGAGAAGCCAGGAAACACTAGACATTAAGCCAATGTTGTTTTAATGTTGGGCCATCGTCTGCGACGCTGGCCCAACATTAAAACAACATTGCCTTAACGTCTCGTGTTTGCCGAGAAGGAGCCGGGGAAACCAGGAAACAGGTCTATTCGATTAGGTTGATTAACAAAGACAGATCGCGACCAGGACAACTAATGGCGGCCATTAAAAATTGACGTGGTGTGGGGGTCGCCTGCCCAGACTGAGAGGGGAGAGAGGAGGGAGAGGGGGGAGTGTCTGGTGATTTACTCGAGAGTCACCTGGTGGCGACGGGTGGCATCATGGCCGGCTCACCTTCTCATCAAAATGGCTGATGAATTTAGATAATTTGACAGGAAACGCGGAGTGATACAAGTCGCACGGGATGAGTAATTTGTCTTCCCTGGGGGGGGGGGGGGGGGTAGAGGGTAAGGCGATTATTATAGTCTCTGCTTTGGAAACTTCAATATATAACACCTCACTCATCTCCTAAACTTAGTGTATTAAAGCGGCGTTATAGGCTGACATATCAAGTAGGATAAATATTTTTTTGTCAATTATGTTGGGTCGACAAATTCCATCTTGCCGCATCAGGTCTGACACTCACAGACAACTTGAGAGATGAAGATGACAGATTCCTGCAGGGGAATACCCCGATCTCACACTTTTCACATGTCATTTAACGTCTGTGTGGTACAATGTGTGGTGTACATGGCAATATACGAATTGTAATTCAAACTAGACTAGTTCAGTCTTTTTCTGTTCTTCTGATTTTTTTTATATTTTTCTAAATTTGCGACATAATAAAATATGAAATGAATCGGGCTCTAGGTCACCTTTGTGCACATATAGGCTAAACTGGGCCAGGAGAACCTCCTGAGGATGGTGATAGGATCGAGATGACACTGTCCTCCAGACACAGAATTCGAAATTCGAGCCCTGGCGGTCTGAGGCCGAGCACGCTACCTCTCGGTCACGGAGGCTCCCCGCAATACTGACTTTCACACGTGGATGGGGAAGAAACATTTTTTGTTTCTTTCAAACCGCCGAGACCGGGAACCGAACCTCGAACTCTGGCATGAAAGGCAGCGGTGTTAACCACTACCCTAGGGCCCCCGCCCGTAAACTCATTTTAAACACTTTAATGCTGAATTGTCAGTCATACGAGAGGCATGTGTTATCAAGGGTGTCCTTAGATATGCTTTATTTCAGTGTTAAATTAGGCCTCAACTTAATTACACATTACTATAAAATAAAAAATGATCTATTACACCGAGCTCTAATATCGCACTGCTGTTCTTTTATACTGAACTCTAATATCGTAGTGCTGTATTCTCACACTCACTGGTTGTGTTTTCACTAGGAGACGTACATCGGTATCAGCCAATACCGCACTCAGTTGTACTACATGTATATATGTTGTATACCAGCTGTATAGCAAGTGAATGTTATTGACTGAGCGTCTGCGATTCACCCCCTTATGGTCGTCTGTCATGTCGGTCGACTGTACACTTCTTTGCGCCGTTGAAAGATTTGGACAGTCGTGTGAGAAAATACAACGGGGTTCATTTGAGTGCGGTATGGAAAAATACAGCACATGTGCAAGGTATAAGGTGTTCGCCTAAAGGCTCAGACCTTATTCCCTGGACGAGTGCTGTATTTTCCAATACCGCACTCAAATGCATATCATCTGGCACTGATTGCGATATCGCCCGGTTCTCGGCGTCTCTGCCCGTTGAGGGTATGACAATAAACCCCTGAGAAGGCTCACCACACATACACTGATGCCTGTAATATCGCTCACCTCAGCCCGTCAAGTGCTCCCCTTGATTCAGGAGGCCATTTAGTGTTAATTAACAGCCTCGTTTCTCGGCACCCTTACAGCAGATCTGCGTGTGAAGCCTTTGAACTACATCAAAGGCCATATTTGTGTGCTTACACTAAGTGTGACCCTAGTCAAAACCAGAAATTATCTAGTCTGGAACGCCTGATTTAACATAGAAGCTATGATGTGGCTCATTTATTCTTTGATTCATTCATTCATTCATGCATTCATTCATTCATTCATTTATTCATTCGTTCGTTCGTTCGTTTTTTCGTTCGTTCATTTCTTTCTTCTTCCCTTCATTCATTCATCCATGCATTCACTCGTTCGTTTCATTTATTCATTCATTTGTTCATTCATTCATTCATTCATTTATTCATTCATTCATTCATTCATTCATTCATTCATTCATTCATTCATTCATTCATTCATTCATTCATTCATTCATTCATTCATTCATTCAGTCATTCATTTATTCGTTCATTCATTCATTCATTCATTCATTCATTCATTCATTCATTCATTCATTCATTCATTCATTCATTCATTCATTCATTCATGTATTCTTGTATTTATTCATTTTTTCGTTCGTTCCTTCATCCCTCCTTCCGTCCGTCCATCCCCCCATACGTAGTGAGTATGTGAGAACTAGTCAGGTGTCGCAGCCCTAGCAAACAAGATACACGGAGCCAATGTTTAGTCTGCGGCGCTGGCCCAACATTCGCGGTAACTGAGAGCGATCTTGACCCCAAGGTTCGTAAAATGTCCATAATTTTTTACTGACTCAGCGAAAACTGAGCTGAGCATGCGAGCATGTAACTGAAATGCTACTGTTTCTAAAAAACTATTCTTGACCTGATTAATCGTGGGCAAGTATTAGATATGACCGTCCAAAAAATTGTCTCAGGATTTTGTACAGGGTCAATCTGTGGCTAAAACCTGTTTCAGTCACTCACTGGGGCTAAAGTCACTTTAAATCTCTCAATTTTGCGTTGCGTGATTTTTGCTAATTATATGAATATTGCTTTACGTCACTTTCTGCTTTCGCTAATTACTCACGCAATTTTCACCCGATTGTCATGAAATTCGACAAGCATTATTTTCTAGTCTTACGGCATCCCAAAAATATTATGTAGTTTAAAAGTTATACTATTTGTCGTGATTTAACATGCAGTAAATTTCGAATTATATGACGCTCCTCTATAAACCGCTTTATTCAGCTTTATTCTCGAAATTCTACTACATGTCAAATGGTTTAAATTTTAAAATACTCACACAAATTTCACGAAATTTTCAGGGTAGGCGCCGGAAAACTTGCAAAGAGTGCTTGCAAAATTTAATGGAAATTGATCAAGACTTGAGCTAAATCAGCGAAAAACACCCAACGCTGGTGTTTGCGACTGTAGTCATGTGCCATGGCTTAGCCCGCCATACATCATGTATCAGTGTGGTCTCAGGTGATGGAGCTGCCATGGTGACCATTCTGACATGGTGGACCTTGATCCGGTCAAAATGTCTGATCAACCTCATCAACAGCTTAGATGAGGAATCCTCTAAGTCCTCAGTCACCGTGTCCCGCCTTACCTTAGGCTAAGAGTTTTATTCCAGAGACAATGTGCACAAACAAAACCGAACCATTTTCGTAAACATGAGAGAAACCTGTTGAGAGATTGGAGAGGCCCTGGTGCAGTGGTTGAAGCTGCCTTCGTGGAAAGTCTGTGATCGTGGGTTCGAACCCCGTCCAGGCATTCAAGTTTCGAAGAAACAACCCTGCTCACCCGTATTCAATAGCGATTTCGGCCTCAAACCCCAAGGGTTAGAATCTTGTGTCATGGCAATGTAATCTCATTTATCTCACCATTCTGAGGAGGTTCTCCTGGCCCAGTTTATCCTATATGTGCACGAAAAAATCCATTCATTTTATTTTCTTTGTTGAGAAATATGGGGTCCCACCCCACTAAAAAATTTCAATAAAGATTATCTTAATATCAAGATTATCTTAACTTTCCCTTATTTCCATTAGAAAAGTTAAGATAAATCCTAAGTTTTCTAATGGAAATTAGAGAAAGGTAATATAATCTTAATTTTAACCCTTGAAGCGCTGACTTTTTTTATGAAAACCATGGAGAACAAAGGATTTTTTCAATTTGAAATCATCATAGACGTCTTAGTCAGCTTTTTCTGATTTATTTGAATACCTATAGTATGGGTCTACGACCATTAGACATATTTTCACTCATACAATGCGGGGTTCGACTTTAGTCGTCAGAATCTGACGTCTACAGACGTCAAATTCTGACGACTAAAGTCGATCCCCGCGCTGTAAGGGTGAAGGTGTTCCTAACGTTTCTAACATAAATGATAGAAAGGTAATATAATCCTAATTTTAAGAGTTTTATTGGAGTTGGTGTCTGGTGCTATCAAAGTTATTCATATCATGAAATAGTCAACATCCACCGGCTAGGTGTCCCGTTGCAGACTTACCCCACTTCAGCATGCAGACCGCGACATTAAAACCTCAATCACTCACTCTATCAGGTTTCGTGATGTTTTCTATGACCCGTCGCGTCAACCCTTGTATTACTAGGGTTCCAACAGACATTTATTATTCACACTAAAACGACTATATACAATAGTCATCCTTATCACTTTAAAGGCTGATCGGAGGATAATTCCCGGTGCCGGACTTAAGATAAGATTTTATTTTTAAGTCGCACATAAAAACATATAACATTAGCTTTAACGAGCTAGTACAAGCGACATATAAAGTAAAACAATAAATATAACAGCTAAAACAAGCAGGTTGGCTGGCAGGAAGTCATCATGAAATGTAAAAAAAAAAATATATATATAATACGGATTATATAGACAAATACTTATAAAAAACAAATAATGTAAATGAGTTGTTAAAAGTTACATAATCCATTTTGGCCAACATTTGGCTGGAACTGGGTTGATTTCTCGTTTCAGATGGGAACTTTGCACGTTAATATAAGTGTTTTACTTGTATTTATTTTGAAGGTTTCTACGCTTTCCAGAGTGACTTTTTTGCTACTTTTTATAATAGTATGTAGCTATTTTATCTCCGGTTTTGGTGCGGTAAACATATATTTTATATAATATGTATACAAAAATATCTTCTACACTTTACCTTGAATTCAAGTGTATATAAAATGTTATCTTGGAGGACAAACGTAGTGCTGGTCATCTGTATTTGGCATCCTTATGTGAACAATGTGAATTAAAAGCCTAACAAATAAAATAGATACTCATTGATAGATACTCATTTATTCAGATAATTTATTTTGGGATAATTTTTTTTATTTTAAATGGAAATATTTTTCGTCATTTTAAGCTGGAAATTGCGTCAGCAATTCCAGCTTTAAATGAATGAAAAAATAGAAATAATTACTTCAGCAGCACAAGGGTTAACCCATTCAGATCGGGGTCCGTATTTAGCCGTCAGAATCTGACGTCTAAAGACAGTCCTCGCAATAGAAGAATTGAAAAAATTATAATGAACATAGACCCATAACATAGTTATTCAAATGAAGTGAAAAGAGCTAAATATTATATTTATCATAAATTCAAAATGAAAAAACCTTTGGTCTCCTTGGTTTATACAAAAATATTTCAGCGTCGTGAGGGTTAATCGCCCGATCACTCATTCTATCAGGTTCCATGATGTTTTTATGACGCGTGATGTTTTTTTTCACCTTAATTGATACAAAAAATATCTTCTACACTTTAACTTCAATTCAAGTGTATATCCAATTTTATCCTGGATGTTAAACATAGTAAGGGGGCTGGTCAGCTGTAGTTGGCATCATGATGTACACAATGTGTAAATAAAGCCTAACAAATCAAATAGATAATCATTGATACATACTCATTTATTCAGATTATTTAATTTAGGAGATGTTTCGTTTACAAAAATGGAAATATTTTTCGTCATTTAAATCTGGAAATTGAATGTAAAATAGAAACAAACAATTTAGCAGCATTGTGCTAGTGGTGTAGCAAGCGACGATGAAGAGCTCTTAATTCTAAAAAAAAATGTGCCGCACAAGGGTTAATCGCCCAATCACTCATTCCATCATGTTCCAGGGCGTTTTTTATGACGCGTGATGTTTTTTCTCACCCTAATTGATATGAATTAGAGCGCATCCGATTGGAGACGTGGAATATATGATTCATGCAGGAGGTGCTTCTTGATTTCGATTTCAGAGTTATTAATTTACCACTGATTAATGAGCCAGCGTGCTTCAGGGCTCTAGAATAACTCTAGAATAATCAGGGATAGATACTTTAGTAGTAATATCATAGTTTATTGTATGTCACTTATTATTATTGTTATTTTTATTATATGTGGTAGGCGATCTTAGCAGAGGTCTTCAGAGACCTGTTATTGTCTGCCAGTCATAACATGGTTTTTTTAAAACTCAGCATTGTTTGTATAGTATATATATTGTGTTTGCTGTACAACACCATTGTCAGGACAAATCGAAATAAATAAAATAAAAATAAAACCAGGTTGACTATCAGCTAAACATCAGGTATGGATACTCCATCTTTGGCACTTGAACCTTACAAACCTTACAACAAAGCTGAAATATTTTTATATAAACGAAGAGACAAAAGAGTTGTTTTCAATTTAAAATCATCATAAATGTATTAGTTAGCTGTTTCCGCTTCATTGTTATGGGTCTATGGTTATTAAAAATATTTCATTCTTTCAGTGCGGGGACCGTCTTTATACGTCAGATTCTGACGTATAAAGACGGTCCCCGTACTGAAAGGGGTAATGTCTTGAGCCTTAAGACCGTATATATGCGGTTTAAAGTAAATTTCAGACAAAATACCACACGTATCTTGATTTCATCAAATAATTCATCGGGAGATGTTTTTCATTGATAATATTTTTCATTATTTCGAAACTGGAAATTACATCATCACTGAAATAGGTAACCCTGTATTTTGGCATAAGCCATCAAGATTTTTTTCAATTTTAAATCATCATAAATGTCTTAGTCAGATCTTTCCGCTTCATTGGATTCCTTATGTTATGGCCATTAGGCCTATACATAATTTACTCTTTTTGTTCGAGATATACTAAAACGTCAGAATATGTGCGTAAAGCCGGTCCCCGCGCAAAAAGAGTTAAGTACAGAACACCATAAGTTAACTAGCGTAGCATACTTTAAATAAAGATAATTTACTACAATACCACTGAATTGCATACAAAATTCACACTCATATTTTTCGGTGCATACAACCTAACACAATTGAAAACGACGATAAATATATGTCTGTGTTGCGACCCACACATTCATGTGGTTAAATAGTAGGCCTACTCATATCTGCTTAATTTGAGACAAAGCATTTGCAAATCTTGATGTTTAAGCATTTATTTTATGTCCAATAACCGTGATTTGATTGACTAATAAATCAAATTTAAAATGACTGCAGTTGTGTTTAGCGGTGAAAGGGTTAACCCTTCAAACCCCTATGGTGATTTAACCCTTGAGGTGCGGGGATCGAATTTATACGTCAGAATCTGAGGTCTATAGACGTCAGATTCAGACGTCTAAACTCGATCTCCGCACTGTAACATACGTATTAAAATGAATCAGAAAGAGTTAACTAAGACCTTTAAGATGATTTCAAATTGAAAAAACAACTTTAGTCTCCATGGTTTATACAAAATAATTCAGCGCTTGAAGAGGTAAAGCGGCATTTTATTTCACTGATAACTCACCTAATTTCCTAGACGTGAAGCTTTTACAAATAAACTGTTAAGCAATATATGACAATTTTCATCAATCTGTCACTTACTACAAGTCATCTTCATCCGGGAACAGCGACTACAATTATTCGTAGTGAATAAATGAAGAGATATCGATAGTAATTTAGGCTTCAAAGAGGAAACGAATGTTATACGACCGTCCTAGGAGCACAAGGGTTAATTCTGGCGACCTCGATAAATCCGTGGTGCGTCGTTTGGAGGGGCTGGTCAGCCCTCGCTGGCGATGGAGGGGGGCTGGTCAGCCCTCACTGGCGATCATCGGGCGTTATATTCTAATTTGTCCTGAGTGTGGAAACACGAGTCTGCAGCCCAGAAAACACGATGCCCCAGCCCAATGATGGTCCAATGTTGGGCCAGCGTCGTAGACGGTGGCCCAGCATCAGACCAACATTGGGTTAATGTACCATGATTGCTGGGTGGTGATCTGAGGAAGTGAAGATGCTCCTATCTAATATCAGGGCATACCTTAGGGGTCTTGTCAAGTTAAAATAAATCTAAAAATCCGATAAAAACTCGGATTAATCAGAGACCACACACCCACCCCCTTAACCAATTTTTTTTTTCAAACATTTGGAAACATGAAAACAACACAAAAAAACACACAAAAAACACAACATTTCCAAAAAAAAATTATAATCCGAGTTGGGGCTTGACCCACCCACCCACTTACCACCATGAAATATTGGGCGGGGGCCCTAGGGTAGTGGTTAGCACCGCTGCCTTTCACGATAGAGTTCGGGGTTCGGTTCCCGGTTTCGGCGGCTTGAAAGAAACAAACATGTTTCTTCCCCATCCACGTGTAAAACTCAGTATTGTGGGGAGCCTCCGTGACCGAGAGGTAGCGTGCTCGGCCTCAGACCGCCAGGGCTCGAATTTCGAATCCTGTGTCTGGAGGACATTGTCATCTCATTCATCACACCATCCTCAGGAGGTTCTCCTTGCCCAGTTTAGCTTATATGTGCACAAAGGTGGCCTAAAGCCCGATTCATTTCATTTCATTTACCACACTGAAATATTTTTGTATAAACCATGGAGGCCGAATGGTGTTTTTCATTTTGAAATCGTCATAAATGTCTTATTTAGCTCGCTCCATTGCGTTTGAATACCTGTATTATGGGTCTACGGTAATTATATATATGTTAATCCTTACAGTGCGGGGATCAACTTTTGACGTCAAAATCTGACGCGTATAGATGTCAGATTCTGACGACTAAAGTCGATCCCCGCACTGAAAGAGGTAAAAGTAGAAATACGTCTCATTAACTTCGACCCCCACACCTATTCATGCCGCTAGATGTTTTACGTGTGTTTAATATTCATACAAAAATATATATGAAAATACAAGATAATTACGAACAAGCTAATAAATTATCAACATGCCATGTTATGAATATATGTATTTGTCGTATGTGTCAGCAGATTATTGAATACACTCGTTTATAAAATGAATATTCCATTGAATTTTAATTTACTTTTTGTTTCTTATGACATTTTCTGTGTGTTTTCAGGTATGTACCAGTTTATCTTGATGGGGGTTAAAGAGATTCAGGGGGGTAAAAACAGTGAAACATTAGAAAGCGGATATACTCAGGTAAGAGTTTGTATTGATATTGAACCAACATTGCTTTGATGCTGGAGCAACGTCATTGACGGTGCCCCAACATTAAACCAACACAGGGTCAACGCCTCGTGTTTGTTAGGCATTTGTTGACTAGCTTCAACCCATCGGCGCACGGGTCCCCCCCTCCCCAGAGAACAAGCATGGACCCGGCTGTGAAAGTTGAAAAGCGTGATAATTGCTAAATGTCATATTTGAAGCTGACGAAAATGTCCTTATCCCTTCCAACGCTGACATAATGTTAGGCAAACCACAAAGACCAAAGGTTTTTCTCACTTTGGAATGATCATAAATATCTTAGTTAGCTCTTTCTGCTTCATTTGAATACCTGTGTTATGGGCATGTATGGGCATTATAATTTTTTTAATTATGCAATGTAGGAATCGACTTTTGACGTCAGATTCTCACCTCAAACGACAGATAAAGACAATCAGAACTAATAAGGCCCGTTTTCTCGTACAAGTTACGATAAAGATACATGTATATCGTAGGCTTCGGGTTAGTGAGATACCCATCTCGACCAACCCGAAGCGTTACATATATCGTAACTTGTATTGATATATAAGTTTCCGCAATACAAAGGCAAAGAGCCGTAACTTCTCATTTTGCACGTTAGCAGTTACTGCTTTTGTCTTTGTACCCCAGCACAGCAAAACACAGTAGGCCTACTGCAATGCCTTTCCAGAAAGATTTGATGTTGATATTATCACTAGTGACATCATGTACTGTAGATCTGGTAATATTCGTGAGTTTTTTAATATCGCGAATGCCGCGAGGAGGACGAATTTGCGAATTCAAGAATCTCACGATTTTTTTATAATGGCGCTACTATAGAGAAAAATAAAAATTCGCGAATTCTAAAGTTCGTGAATGTCCCAAAATCAGAAATTCGCGTAAAATTAAACACGCGAAAATTACCATATCTACAGTATTAAAACTCTCAGTCCAACATTAAACCAGCCTTGGGTCAATGAATCATATTTGCTATGGTTATATGACTCTGCTTAAAAAAACTTAATCCCTTATTTTTACTCTTACTTTCAGTAGCACTGTGAGAAAACGCGATACATTGCCCAAGTGTTGGTTTAATGCTGGGCCAGTATTAATTCAACATTGGATCAACCTGTTTGTCGGTGTGAGCGCCTCTGACGTCATTCAGTATGATGTGATCGCCCCGGCAGATTTCCTTTGTTTTCCCCAAAACTGCCCATTTGTACGATCTCTTATCGACGTGTACGGTATGGTAGGGCGTAACCGTTCTCCTTAGATTTCTACACACCTTTATAATAAGGTGGGGTGGGGGTGGGGGGCTGGTGGATATGCAAACGTTGTTCATTTGAGTGCGATGCGGGAAGATCCAGCATTGGTCTAATACATAAGGTGTGAGCCCTCAGTCGAACACCTTGTTCATTAGACGAGTTCTGTATTTACCAATATGTCACGGAAACCTAAGAGTGTTTCTATTTTGTCGAGAATAGCGAATATATTGAATAGATTGAATATAGCAAAAGGAATGAATTAACCCATTAGGCCCTCACGATGCATTGAAGCATCATTTTACATCCCTGAAAACAGACTTAATTTTCCTACAACCAGGGGTTTTAGAATGAATATTTCCATGAAATATTTGACCAATACATGGCAATTTTCTTAACTTTTACACCCACATCAAATCATCTTCATTCACTACAAGTCGAGAATTGCGACAGCAATTCGCGGTTTGTAGTGGATGAAGATGACAATGGTAAATTCAGGCTTCAAAGGGTTAAATCAAAATATAGAATGAAAAGGAAGAATAAATTGAATGAGTTCAATTTATGAAATTCATTTAATCAAATCACATCTATTATTGCACGAAAGAAGGTATTTTTTCATCACTAAATTCAATCAAGTTATTAAAATATTTTTTTATTATTATTCCACTTAACTTAATCAGTGACCGCTTAATAATCGTTTTTATTTGCATATTTTAATGAGAAACATTGTAATATTGCCAACTTTGTAAAATAAACTGATCAATAATGGGCCTTTGAAGAAATGAATAATTTACAAAATATTACAATTTTGCTGATGGATTTCCCGTATTCCGTTCGCATTAAAATATGGAAACACTAAAAAAAAACCTTCAGAAATCATGCAAAAAATCAAACCATCAAGTAAGTTGGTTCAGTGCTTTGCCTGAGAATGCTGCAATATCACTGACGATAGCAGAGCCACCTGGTGAATGAGGCGGCGTTAGTGCACAGTGTTGCTGTTTCTGATTTCCTGGTGCTGTTGTTCCACAGTGTGTGGCCGGACATCGGCAAGAAAATGTCACCTTAAGCTAACACGTTTAATCGCCAGGGGGTACTCCCGTCAATATCACTCACCGGAAGAAAACGACAACAGACAAAAAAGATTTGAAACGTACTAGTAGATGTATTTATTATTTATTTATTCATTTACTATGTATTTACTATTGAGTAAAAAAAAAAATCGACAAAGCAGAGGTCTCTCTGTGTATGGCATTGTGGATGGCATTGCATTGTAAATATATTATTTATTTTGGATTAGCAGAAAAAAACTAGGTTACAATATAACTCTATTTCTTTGTTAATAAAACACATATTTAATATTGCATTTACCCTTTCAAGCCTGAATACACCATTGTCATCTTCATCCACTACAAGCCGCAAATTGCTGACGCAATTCTCGACTTGTAGTTGATAAAGATGACCTGAAGTGGGTTGCAAATGAGGAAAAAACTATTGTTATTATTAGGCAGTTCCATCAAAATTGTCGTTCTGAAACCCCAGGTTTTAGAAAATTAAGTCATCCTTCAGAGATGCAAAATGCTTTAATGCATCGTGAGGGTTTAAAGGGTGAAAATGCTAAACTTCAACAAATTATTTATTATATCTTCACATCTACTTCGAATTTTAATTAATTTTGCGACGTTTTGAATTATATGTTTGTACTTCCACCTTGTTGCCAGCAACAAATTGCCGTAACAGCTTATCATCAAGTGAGCAGTTACTTGATGTTTGCATTTTGTTGAATACACCACTATAGATAACGTGAAGCACAAACCCAGTAAACACGGGACATTGCCCATGTGTTGGTTCAATGTTGGGCCAGCGTCGCAGACGGTGGGCCAACATTGAACCGACACATGGTCAATGTTCCGTGTTTGCTGGGAAGGGTGTGAATTGTAACATCAATGAGGACCCTTTGCTCTCCATAACGCCTATTGGACCACCATATTCCTGCAAACGCCATAACACTTGATGATGACACACGAGGGATGAACCCCTCCCCCCCCCCCCCCCCCACATCTTAGTCCTGGATACGAGGCGAGCTGTTGATCGTGGGTTTCTCTTGTCTCTGTCTTGCTCCGTTTTTTTACTGTTATTGCAGGATGCCATGCCTCTACGCAATATTATCTCAACTCACACAATTTTCTCGCCGTAAAATCAACAGATATTCTTGGAAATACGAGGCCTTCAGCCAACGTTAGTTTAATGTTGGGCCACTGTTGCGGACGGTGGCCCAACATTAAACTAACGTTGGCTAAACGCCTCATTTTTGCTGGCATGACACAGTATGTGTTGAGAAAAACAGTGAGTTTTATTTCGCACACAAAATCTCACATCTGTGACGGGAATATACTGACGAGTTCTCCTGTTTTTTTTCCTGATATTCTGTGCTTTTTGTTTTTCAAATGTGCAATGACTTTCAGTGAATAAATGAATGAATGAATGAATGAATGAATAAAATAATGAATGAATGAATAAATGAATGAATAAATGAATGAATGAATGAATGAATGAATGAATGAATGAATGAATGAATGAATGAATAAAAGAATGAATGGATAAATGAATGAATGAAGGAATGAAAGAATGAATGAATGATTGAATGAATGAATGAATGAATAAATGAATGATTGAATGAATGAATGAATGATTGGATGAATGAATGAATGAATGAATGAATGAATGAATGAATGAATGAATGAATGAGTGAATGAGTGAATAAATGAATGAACAAATGAACGAACGAATGAATGAATAAACCTGCGACGCTGACCCAACATTAAACCAACATTGTCGTTTGTGGTTCAGATGATGTCTGACACAGCATGCTGTCACGCCTATTGTCTGTCTATATTGTCTCTTCACGGGAGTAAGCCTGGCTACAGATTCACACCATAAAACCAGCCAGTCTAATTCCTGCAGCCGTTAAGAACGACAATTTGCCACGTCTGTAGGTACTGGTGTTATTTTATGTCCTAACACGAGCACATTTATAAAACAGCACCTGCAGCTGGGGCTGATGTCCTTAGAGGTTAGGGGTTTACGATCGAGATGTGGTGGATACAGCGGGAGAAAATAAACGAGGTGGGGTGAGTGTGTGAGTGAGTGAGTGAGCGAGTGAGCGAGTGAGTGAGTGAGTGAGTGAGTGAGTGAGTGAGTGAGTGAGTGAGTGAGTGAGTGAGTGAGTGAGTGAGTGAGTGAGTGAGTGAGTGAGTGAGTGAGTGAGTGAGTGAGTGAGTGAGTGAGTGAGTGAGTGAGTGAGTGAGTGAGTGAGTGAGTGAGTGAGTGAGTGAGTGAGTGAGTGAGTGAGTGAGTGAGTGAGTGAGTGAGTGAGTGAGAGTGTGAGTGAGTGAGTGAGTGAGTGAGTGAGTGAGTGAGTGAGTGAGTGAGTGAGTGAGTGAGTGAGTGAGTGAGTGAGTGAGTGAGTGAGTGAGTGAGTGAGTGAGTGAGTGAGTGAGTGAGTGAGTGAGTGAGTGAGTGAGTGAGTGAGTGAGTGAGTGAGTGAGTGAGTGAGTGAGTGAGTGAGTGAGTGAGTGAGTGAGTGAGTGAGTGAGTGAGTGAGTGAGTGAGTGAGTGAGTGAGTGAGTGAGTGAGTGAGTGAGTGAGTGAGTGAGTGAGTGAGTGAGTGAGTGAGTGAGTGAGTGAGTGAGTGAGTGAGTGAGTGAGTGAGTGAGTGAGTGAGTGAGTGAGTGAGTGAGTGAGTGAGTGAGTGAGTGAGTGAGTGAGTGAGTGAGTGAGTGAGTGAGTGAGTGAGTGAGTGAGTGAGTGAGTGAGTGAGTGAGTGAGTGAGTGAGTGAGTGAGTGAGTGAGTGAATGTGCCTTTGCTACACCCTCGTGACTCTGCTAAATTCTAAATGTCTACACAGTATGAACCGTTGACCAATATTGTTCTAATGCTGAGCCAACGTAATTGGACGGTGGTCCAACATTGAACCAACATCGGCTGAGCGCGCATCAGCAGCTGGGGTGATGCTTATGGTGCGTCTAATGGTGCGTCTGCACCATATCACCCTGTCATACGAAGAAAAACAATAGTAACTGCTTACTTTTTAAGTAAGCAGTTACTGCTGTTTGTCTTTGCGCTGTGGTCAGTATGCCATTACTCGATGGCAGAAGAGATTCCTGCAGCCCAAAGACAAACAGCAGTAGCTGCTTACTTTTCAAGTAAGCAGTTACTGCTGTTTGCCTTTACAGTATGCTACCACTCTATCCTGAGCCCTAGGGCCAAGGGACACGAATCCCCAGTCCAGTTTGCCATGGCAGCTAATCTTTACCGTTTTCAATGCAAGAAAAGGCGGGTGTCCGGTGTAGAGGTTAACGCTACCGACTATCGAGCCTGGGTTTGGGGTTTATTCCCAGGTCTTGGCAGTCAGGCTTCAATTAAACAGGATGTTTTGGATACTTGTACTCGGGGTTGTGCATAATTATGCAGTGCTCCAAACAGTTCAAAAGCATGGATTGTGCAGTGTTGTCTATGATACTGCGAAGAACCCTTGAAGTCATAAGAGTAGGACATATTCCCGCATGCGGGCTTCCTTCTGTCTCGAAAGTGCCATGATTGTGCAGAAAGCGGCATAAATGGAATGAATCAGGCTTTAGGCCACCTTTGTGCACATATATGTTAAGCTGGGCCAGGAGAACCTCCTGAGGATGGTGAGGTGATTGAGATGACACTGTCCTCCAGACACAGGATTCGAAATTCGAGCCCTGGAGATCTGAGGCCGAGCACGCTACCTCTCGGTCACGGAGGCTCCCAACAATACTGACTTTCACACGTGGATGGGGCAGAAACATTTTTGTTTTTTTCAAACCACCGAGACCGGGAACCGAACCCCGAACTCTGGCGTGAAAGGCAGCGGTGCTAACCACTACCCTAGGGCCCCCGCCCAGAAAGCGGCATTAAGCAATCTTCACTCTCTAAGCGTTAGAGATGACTCACTGGCGAGCAGAGAACCGTCCTATAACTATGAGATCCTCTGTCACTCATGTAGTATTAGGTTGAGTCTCTGGCCGGCTTTGAGGCTTTGTATGATGAACAACTCAATGTGTGCCAGGCAGCAGTCCCAATGCACACAGCTGTAACCTGCTGGTTGAACATTAAGCAGATACTTATAAAGTTACAGTCAACTTCCACCAACGTTGGGTGTTCTCGATCAATTTACACGAACTTTTGCAAGCACTCTATGCAACTATTCCGGCGCCCACCCAGAACATTTCGTGAAATTTGAGTAAGTATTGAAAAAGTTAGACCATTTGACATGCATTGGAATTTCGAGATTAAAGCTGAATGAAATTAATGGGTTTATAGAGGAGCGTCATAATTCAAAATTACTACATGTCAAATGGTCTAACTTTAAGGGAAGTTGCCGTAAGACTAGAAAATAATGCTTGCCAAATTTCATGACAATCGGAAGAAAATTGCGTGAGTAATTAACGGAAAGCATGCAACGCAAAAGTGACAAATTTAAAGTGACTTTTACCATATGTTTGTATCTCAGTGTGTACTATAGTAAGCAGTAATATGAACTTTTGATATCAACCCTTACAGCGCGGGGATCGACTTTAGTCGTCAGAATCTGACGTCTGTAGACGTCAGATTCTGACGACTAAAGGCTATCCCCGCACTGTAAGAGTAGATATATTTCTAATGGCCGTAGACCCATAACATAGGTATTCAAATGAATCGGGAAGAGCTAACTAAGACAGTTATGATGATTTCAAATTTAAAAAAACTCATTTGGTTTCGATGTTTTTTACAAATTAATTCAGCGCTTTAAGGGTTAAATATTGATAATTACCCATACAGCTCGGGGATCAACTTTAGACGTCAGAATCTGACGTCCGTAGACGTCAAATTTTGACGTCTAAAGACGACCCCCGCACTGTAAAAGTACAAATATTCATAACGGCCGTAGACAAATGACATAGGTATTCAAATGATTCAGAAAGCATTAACTAAGACATCGAAAAACCTTTGGTATTTAAAAACGCAGCGCTTTGATGGCTTACCGTTCTGTGTTCAATGCCTTATAATTATATATTTATTACACTGTTTTGTCGTCAAATTATAACTACTACTACTACTAGTGATAAGGCAAACAGCAGTAACTGCTGATTCAAAAAGTAAGCAGTTACGACCGTTCGCATTTGCATGGCAGTATTCTGTGAAACGCAGTGAAGTCACTCGGTGAAAACAAAGTTATATAAGACCCCCTCCCCCATACTTCATTCTGTGAAACTCGGTGACATCACTCGATGAAAACAAGGTTATATAAGACCCCCTCCCCCATACTTCATTCTGTGAAACTCAGTGACATCACTCGATGAAAACAAGGTTATATAAGACCTCTTCCCCATACTTCATTGTATTGGCCAGCTCGGTGAAAACAAAGGAGGTCGAGGTCATTGAGTTTCAGAGAATAATAAAAACAGCAGAAACTGGCTAGCTAGTAGGCAGTTACACGAGGCGATTGACCCAATGCTGGGTGGAGGTTGGTCCAGCGTCGTAGACGGTGGCCCAACCTCCACCCAGCATTGGGTCAATGCCTCTTGTGTTTGCTGGGTATAATACAAACAGCAGTAACTGGTTAGCTCCTCAGTGATCATATACCATTATTTGCCCGTCACTTTGTAGGAGTAAGCTCTGTGAATCCAGGCCGTTTGCTCATTTCCTGAAGCCGTGTCTTCTGCATTACACCATCTGATCCCCACAGCCTGACTCCTGTATATTAAAACGCTCAGTCCCACTCCACCCTACGGAATTAACCGTGAAATACGCACTCAACCGCCACAATTTGCAAAAATTTTATGTTTAATCAATGTATTTTTAGCTCATTGGCGTTGTGGATCGCGGGAACGAGACACAGCGTCAATGAGCTAAAAATAATCCGCACCTCTGGCACCTGAGGTGTGGCTGTGAGAGTGACTAAAACCTGTTGGAGCAGGATGTCCTTGGCCAAGTCTGCAATTCATGGCATCGCTTGAGACGCGACATGCTGATATTGGACGAGACTTCAATACGCCGCTTCCTTTGAGACACAATTTGTGCAACGGGAAATCCAATTTAGACTGCAATACATGGCATCGCTTGAGATAAAGCTTTAACTGTGCAACGGCAATGCCAGTTGAGACTGCAATGCATGGCATCGCTTGAGGCAAATAGCTTTGAGCTGCATAGCTTATTGAGATTGTAATGCATTGAACACATGTACATGGAATGAGCATGTTACATGTTATTATTGTGACTATTTGCACACATAATATATTATCCAGAGATGATGAGCTGTGCCGCGATTGAGACTGCAATACATCCCTTGGTACATTTTGAGCTGAGTGCTAGTGGAAACTGTAATATATGACATTTCTTGAAACAAATTGACATGACATTGCACATCAGATATCGTCTTGTGACAGTTTTTTTATGGGGATATGGGTATGGGTGGACATGCTCATGGGAATATTGGTGATAGACGATACAAGACTTAAGTACGTGGCAGTTCAGATTTCGAAATGTGGTATCTCTACAGTTTGAGCTGTGCTACGGGAATACTGCAATACATGACATAGCTTGAGACAAATCAGAAAGAAATGATCCATTACAGGGTATTTCTTGTAAGATTATACGAATTTAGCAAATTTACTGAATGATGAAATATCTTGATTAGTACTTGAGTAGGCAGTTAGAATGTGTCTGTGATTTGTGTTTATACCTTCAGCTATAAAGTGGTATTCGTTGCCTAATGTATCACATCATGATAACGGCCTTACGTCTTATGAATGTTCCAATATCACGCAGGATTGAATTGTCACCTTAGATTTCATCTGGATTCGGAGCAGTCAGAATGGACCTGGCTTCCCTCCAGACCAATCCTGGTGCATTCACGTGGTTTCCCTTCAGACCAATCACGGTGCAGTGGATCAGCTGACATTTCATGGTCTTCTGCACACATAACCATGATGCTCTCAAGACAGGGTCGTCCAGGGGGGGGGGGGGGGGTCAGGGGCGGGGGTCGAGGGGAGGAGTGGTCCAGATCTTCATGTCTGTTCACAAACCAGACGTTATCTTCGCGATTATTTAACCCCAGTCCAAGTTATCTTACTTAAATTTGCACCTGCTTGAAGTTGTGTCTCGCTACCGCGATCCACACATTCAAGTGGGTGAAAATTACTCATATTTGTTTATTTGAGACCGAACATTTGCGAATATTGTGGTTTAACCCTTTCAATCCTGAATTTACCATTGTCATCTTTATCCACTACAAGCCGCGAATTGTCGACTTGTAGTGGATGAAGATGATTTGATGTGGTTTATAAATTAAAGAAAATTACCACGTATTGGTCAACAAGTTTCATGGAAATTTTCGTTCTAAAACCCTTAGTTGTAGAAAATTAAGTCTGTTTTCAGGGATGTAAAATGATGCTTTAATGCATCGTGGGGGCTTAAAGGGTTAAACACTCATTTCATTGAATAACAGTGCTTTGATCGGCTAGTAAGACGGACAAAAAACGAATAAAATCCTCCTTAGCGCTTAAATGGTCGTTATTACAATTTGTCAACGTCTCTGGAATCTTGGTCCAGCATCAGCCTATAGTAAAAGTGACAATCTGTTACTTTCCTTGTTGAATTTTTTTCGCTAATTTCTCAAACATTACTTGATAGTGTAGTAGATAAGGTAACCTATTGTGCATTTTATGATTAAAGCATGAAATTTCTACCACTTGTAGAACATATCCTAAGGGTCATTTTTAGATGTGGAGGTAAACTGGATTTGACCTCTGATGACCTCTAAAGGTCATTGACCTCGAAAGGTCAAAATATTCACTGGCATAGCCAAAAAGTAGTTAAAATTGTATATTACAATGTCTATGATTTGTTTCTGTGTCCCAAAAGTGCGTCAAATACCCGAAGAGACTGCTTTGAATGATAAACATAACATCAAGGTCAATTCAAGGTTACACCAAGGTCATTTAAAGGTCAAACTGGTAGAAAATGTTCACTTTTTATCAATTTCCACGCTGTTGTTGTACAATCATTTATTACAAGGGACTGGTTTTGACATATCCTTCGTCCTATGTATTTTCCACACACATTTAGGATATTAAGGGATGTTACAACCTTGGCAAGGAGGCTAGGTATTTCACTTAAAACGCTCCTTCTTCAATATTTAGTTGAACAGGCCAAATTACAATTATGCAGCATTGTAGAGCATCAGCTTGGGCTCCCATAGCAAAATATTGACAAATAATTAGGTTATGAAGTTTGACATGGGGTGGGGTTGTATTTTGCTGGAGTACCATCCAAAAGCAATTTGAAGGTCATGTCAAGGTCATTTCAAGGTCAAACTGGCAAAAACTGTTACCATGATTTTCAAATGTGTCCTCATTTAAAGTAGCCTGAGCTTCAGTCTGGTGGCATGTAGGCCCTATACACTTTTTCTAGAATCACATCTATCTACATCAACCTAACTTAATATGCAGGAGAGCCATATCTGATAATTTAAAC
The DNA here is from genome assembly GCA_964017125.1 of Flabesymbios commensalis. Classification (NCBI taxonomy): domain Eukaryota; kingdom Metazoa; phylum Annelida; class Polychaeta; order Terebellida; family Flabelligeridae; genus Flabesymbios; species Flabesymbios commensalis. Next base: position 109,187,658 of record OZ024904.1, on the reverse strand, counting down.
ATTTTTATCTATTGGCCTACTGCAGATAGATGCATGTTGTAAGCCATGTGAGCCATAGGTATATGGCGTTGATGCTATCACCTTTAACAAGTCTCTCCAGTCTAATGTTCCAGGTAGCTGGAAGTTGTTAGAATTGAGACCAAATAAATTGAGAGAAAATGATGGCCATTTATACTGATTATAACTGGTCGGTTAGAACGTTGAATTGTATATAATGTTAGAGTGACCCTAATATCCTAATAGAAGTGGTGAGCAGGTTTTTATCACACGTCCGTAGGGGAAGGGGGGGGGGGTTAGTCGCACCGGGATCTATCAGACGGCACTTAATTTTTATGGGTACAATAACTGAAAAACTAGTGGTCATTTTTTCTGAAATTTTAAATCACATTCTCATCAACATGGGGAGGTGCAAGTGATTTTTTAAACATGCTACCATAATGCCAAAATATCTCCCAGAGTTCAACTTCATAATTTGTTGTGGGCGCAAAAACTCAAAACCTTAATCAGAAATTATCCAAATCTTACAATCACATTCCCCACAATATGGAGATGTACAGGCAATTTGTTCAAGATTTCACTGACATGTAAAATGGCCGCCACAAATCAACTTCATAATTTATTGTGACCACCAAACTCAAACTTTGTGAGAAAGTAGTCGAATTTTACAATCAAATTCTCCACGATATGGAGATGTGCAGGTGATTTTTTAAACATACCGGATACTAAAATTAATTTCAAGGCTACATCAATTTGTCAGATAGCTCTGCAAAATATCGATGTCATGACTGCCTAATTTTCTCGCTAAGTTGAAACGACACAATCAGGCTAAAATGATTGTGTCGCTTTAAGAACCCAGCTGTCACCATGATATAATAAAACCGATTATTACATCGTTCGGTATTTATTTCATAATTCAATACTAGACCGCCATAGCCATAACAAAATACCAGACCGTTATAACGGAATAGTAGACCGTTATAACGAAATACTATACCGTTATAACGGAATAGTAGACTGTTATAACGAATTAGTTCGCCGTTATAACGGATTTGTAGGCCGTTATAACGTGATACTAGAATGCCATATAACGAAATACTAGACCGTTATAACGGGATAGGAGACCGTTATAACAAAATACTAAAAAGGTATAACGGAATAGTAGACCGTTATAACGGAAGACTAGACCGTTGTAACGGAATAACAGACTGTTATAATGAAATACTAGACCGTTATAACGGAATAGTAGACCTTTATACCGGAATAGTAGACCATTATAACGTGATAACAGACCGTCATAACAACATACTAGACCGTTATAACGGGATAGTAGACAGACTGTCTAGTAGACAGACTAATCCGTTATAATTGTCTGACAGTTATAACGGGTTAGTAAACTGTTATAAAGAAATAGTAGACCGTTATAACGAGATACCAGACCGTTATAACGGAAGAGTATACCGTTATAGCGGAATAGTAGACCGTTATAAAGTATTGGTAGACCGTTTTAACGGATTAGTAGACCGTTATAACGGATTAGTAAACAGTTATAACAGATTAGTAGACTGTTATAACGTGATACTAGACCGTCATAACGAAATACTAGACCGTTATAACGGGATAGGAGACCGTTATGACAAAATACTAAAACGTTATAACGGGATAGTAGACCGCTATAACAAAAGACTAGACCGTTATAACGGAATAGTAGACAGTTATAATGAAATACTAGACCGTTATAGCGGAATAGTAGACCGTTATACAGATTAGAAGACTGTTATGAAGAAATACTCAACCGTTATAACGGGATAGTAGACCGTTTTAACATATTAATAAGCCGTTATAACGGATGTGTAGGCCGCTATAGCGTGATACTAGACCGTCATAGCAAAATACTAGACCGTTATAACGGGATAAAAGACAGTTATAACGGATAAGTAGACCGTTATAACGAAATAGTAGACCGTTATAACGAGATACTATACCTTTATAACGATATAATATACCGTTATAACGGAATACTTGATCGCTATAACGGAATAGTAGACCGGTATAACGGATGATTAGACCGTTATAACAGAATAGTAGACCATTATAACGGATTAGTGGACCGTCATAGCGAAATACTAGACCGTTATAACGGGATAGTAGACCATTATAACGAAATACTAAACCTTTATAACGTAATAGTAGACCGTTATAACGAAATACTAGACCGTTATAACGGAATAGTAGGCAGTTATAATTAAATACTAGACCGTTATAGCGGATTAGTGTACCGTTATAACGGAATAGTAGACCGTTATGACGTGATAACGGGACAGTATACCGTTATAACGGATTAGCAGACCGTTATAAAAAAATACTAGACCTTTATACCGGAATTTTAGACCGTTTTATCAGATTATTAAGCCGTTATAACGGATGTGTAGGCCGTTATAGCGTGATACTAGACCATCATAGCGAAATACTAGACCGTTATAACGGGATAGTAAACAGTTATAACAGATAAGTAGACCGTTATAACGAAATATTAGACCGTTATAACGAGATACTATACCGTTATAACGGAGTACTTGATCGTTATAACAGAATAGTAGACCGTTATAACGGATTCTTAGCCCGTTATAACGGGATAGTAGACTATTATAGCGGATTAGTAGACCGTCATCACGAAATACTGAACCGTTATAACGGAATAGTATACCGTTATTACGAAATACTAGACGGTTATAGCGGAATAGTAGGCAGTTATAATGAAATAATAGACCGTTATAACGGAATAATATACCGTTATAGCGGATTAGTATACCGTTATAACGTGATACTAGACCGTCATAACGAAATACGAGACCGTTATAACGGGATGGTAGACCGTTATGACGGATTAGTAGACGGTTATAACGAAATACTCTACCGCTATAACGAAGTACTAGTCCGTTATAACGGAATATTATACCGCTAAAACGGATTAGTAGACCGTTATAACGGATTAGTATATGTTATAACGGATTGATAAAAAATCTTATTGTAATAAAAACACTTTGTTTTCGCTGATATAGATTTTGCTCTTTGAATTATCCACGCCTGTATTGATATCTGGGCGGATGTAGAGCTTTCATCTTTGAGAATTGAAAAAAAAAAAATGGCTGCCAAGAAATCGCCGAAATTATTATGCTTTTGCAAATTCTCCTTATTAAAAATCCCTCTCTCAGAGTATTACACGCCGTGATAATTACATAATTGCACCATCTATTCATTACGCATATGAGACAATGAACAGTAATAATCTACTTGTTCACTTGTATCCTACACAAGGGGAGGCACATTCAATTACAAGGGAGGGGCGGAGTATTTTTATCTTGTATTATATGAACCAATCGATGTAGGGTCTACATGGCGGTTACAGTTGACATCGGCTTCATAAAATTGTGCTTTTTAGGTCAAGTTAAGATCATTTCAAAGGTGTGTATTTTAATATAATATATTGGGACATATAATCACTGTGTGTTAAAACTATCACCAGATTATCAATATCATACATATTCTGCAAATAAAAATTCAATTTCAAAAGGTCAACGGAGTTGTAAGTAAGTGAGAGTATATATTTTTAGGATTTTTGCCAGTTTGACCTTCAAGTGACCTTGATATGACATGTACGTTGCTTTCAGACGGTACCCCAGTAAAACACAGTTCCAAACCATATGATCCTACATAACCCAATTATGTATTGATATTTTGCCATGGGAGCCCAAGCTGATGTTTCACAATGCTGCAAGATGCAATTTTTGCTCGTACAATTAATCATTGGAAAATGAGTGTAATAAGGGGAATGAGGGTGTGATACCCCTCCCAAGGCTGACACTGCCCTCAATTTCTTGAAATTTTTTGTGGAAAATATGTCTGACCAATAATATCTCAAAATCAGTCTTTCTAATAGTTAATTGCATCACTAACCGCGTTGAATTTTATATAAAGGGGATATTTTCACATTCTTTTGCGATTTTGACCTTGAAATGAACTTGATGTAACTTTGCTATGACCTTGGTGTTATTTTTATCAATAATAGTAGTCTCTCTGTGAATTTGACATATTTCTGAAATACAAAAATAGTTTATAAATATGGTACCCGGTAATACACAATTTTCACCACTTTTGGCATTGCGAATGCTTATATGACCTTTCGATGTAGATGACCGCTAGAGGTCGTCAGGGGTCAAATCTAGCTCACCTCCACAATTTAAAATAAAGATCAGGATATGTGCTAATAATGGTAGAAGTTTCATACTTTAATCATAAAATGCACACTTGTTTTATTATGGGAGCCAAACGAGTACACTATGACCCAAGTATTTTGCCGAACTTTCTGATTTTTTTTTTACATATTTTTGACAGTATGACCTTGAAATGACCTTGATATGACCTTGACCTTGTTTTTCGTCGCTATCCAAGTAAAACATAATCTCAACCCATGTTAGACTTCATAGCCCAATTATGCATCAATAGTTTTCCACGGGAGCCCAAACTGATGTTTAACAGCTGCTGCACACTGTAATTTTGCTCGTCCAATTAAACATTTAGGAAAGGGTGTAGTAAGGGGAATACTTAGGGTGTATCCCCCCCCCCGAGTTAGATACTGCCCTCAATCTCCCAAAATGCGCGTGGAAAAGATATCTGACCAAGACTGTGTCAAAAGTAATCCTTTGTAATAGATGACTGCACCACTAGTATTGTTTAAATTGATTAAAAGTGGATATTTTCACTATTTGTAGCCATTTTGACCTTCAAATGACCCTAAAGTAACCTTGACATGACCTTGATGGTATTTGTATGATTACCAAGAGTCTCTTAGAGTATTTCGCACACTTATGGAATACAAAAACATTTCATAAATATTGTAATACACAATTTTCACCACTTTTTAGCTTCGCAATTAGATATTTTGACCTTTCAAGGTCAATGACCTCTAGAGGTCACCAGGGGTCAAATCTATCTTACCTCCACATCTTAAAATAAACTACAGGATATGTACTAATAATGATGGAAGTTTCATGCTTTAATCATAAAATGCACAATGGTTCCATTATGGGAGCTTAACCACTACACTATGATAAAAAGACTTACTTATTTTGAAACCTGTCGTAAGTTTTCCTGAACAATTATCATCCGATTTTCATGCAATTCGGCAAGCATTATTTTCTAGACTTACGTAGTTTAAAAGTTTTTGGCAGTAAATTCCTAATTAATACCCTCCTCTATAATCTCATTGATTTCTTGGAAATTGGTTGAGAATTGACTGAGAAATCAGAGAAAAACAACTGACGGATGACGGTACCTATAGATTTTGTTACAACGTTTTCTCACTGTTGGCTGTTGGTTTTCACTACGAGACGTATGGTGAGATGAGCCCATCTCGCACTCTCTCCAAAACGTTTCACTGCTCAGATTGATTTTGCCGCTTCAAATAGATATTAGTACAAGAAAATACATACTGCATCGTTGGGTACGTCGAGATGGACTGATCTCAGCACTCGTTACCACATCAAACCCTCGCCTAAAGGCTCTGTCTTGATGTGGTTACTTGTGCTGAGATCGACCGCGACCCGCAACTTCCAAGTGTGTGAAAATTACTCATAATTGTTTAATTTGAGACCATATATTTGCAAATCTTGATGTTTAGACACTCATTTCTTCCCCAATAACAGTGATTTGGTCGGCGAATCAAATGGATTAAAACATTGGGCCAGCATTTCTCCCCAACACACAGTCAGCATATGATGTGTACTGAAGCATGCCATGATGTCCTCATTACCTCCAATGGCTGATTCAAGGTTGGCCCAACGTTTACGACGTTAGCCCAACTCCAAGCTAGCACTGGGCAATCATAGACATCATTATTACCTCAAAAACGTTGATCCAAGGAATCTATAGATCCAATGCTGCATTGACGTTGGCCCATCTTCTACGTCGCTGGCCCAGCATCAAAACAGCCTTGTTTCATATTGTATGTGTTGGTGCATGCTTCTATCATTATCTGCCCCAATGCTCGTTTGGTGTTGTTCCAGCATCTATAACTCTGTCCCAGCATTAAATCAGTATTGTATTCGGCTTATCTTGTGTTTATTGGTGCATGGTACCATCATTATCTGCCCCAATACTGGTTTATTGTTGGCCCGCCGTCTACGACGCTGGCCCAGCATTAAAACAACATTACATAATCTTGCATGTATTGGTGCATACTTCCATGCGTATCTGGTCCAATGCTGGTTTGATGTTGTTCCACTGTCTACAACGCTGGTTCTGTGTTTAACCAGTATTGTATCGTCCTATCTTGTGTTTATTGGTGCATGTCATCTTGCCCTGATCATTACCTCCACACCGTCCACAATCAGCCTGCTCACAGCCAGCAGACAGTGGCCAATGTTAGCCTAATGCTGGCCCACTGTCTAAGGCACCGGTCCAGCATTACGCCAGCATCGGCGCAATGTGTTATGCTTGCTTGGCTGAGCAGCGCCCAGACCGTCACGCATCATTAGGCACTGAAATTACTCGGCGCCAATCAGACCTGATTGGATGATCAATGTCCGTCATTATAGGGAATGAACCACTGCTTGCCAGACAGAGCAACTGGGGGGACGTCTTCTCCACAGTCACCCAGTCGACACGAAACGCTCTCCCAATGTTGTTTTAATGTTTGGGCCAGCGTCGCTGGAAATAAAATACAATGCCATCGACTTCTGCCATAACCTTCTTGAAGACGAACCATGCCCGGCTGAATCTTCGTGATTTCTTGGATGTTTTCTGGGAAGGCGGAGGACCTGGTGCAGTGGTTAAAGCTGCCTGCTTGTAAACCCGGAGCTCTCGGGTTCGTTCCCCGCTCTGGCATTCAGATTTCACTTCAGATTCAGTATTGTAGGGAGTTTCCGTGACCGATAGGTAGCGGCCACAGATCGCCAGGGTTCGAATTTAGAATTCTGCTTCTGGAGGGCAGTGTCACCCGTTTCTGGCACAATTTAGCCTGTATTTGTACAAAAGTGGCTTAAATCCCCATTGATTGTTCATTCATTCATTCATTCATTCATTCATTCATTCATTCATTCATTCATTCATTCATTCATTCATTCATTCATTCATTCATTTATTTATTTATTCATTCATTCATTCATTCATTCATTCATTCATTCATTCATTCATTCATTCATTCATTCATTTATTCATCCATTCATCCATTCATTCATTTATTCATTCATTTATTCATTATTCATTCATTCATTCATTCATTCATTCATTTATTCATTCATTCATTCATTCATTCATTCATTCATTTATTCATTCATTCATTCATTCATTCATTCATTCATTCATTCATTCATTCATTCTTTCATTATTTATTCATTCATTCATTCATTCATTCATTCATTCATTCATTCATTCATTCATTCATTCATTCATTCATTCATTCTTTCATTATTCATTCATTCATTCATTCATTCATTCATTCATTCATTCATTCATTCATTCATTCATTCATTCATTCATTCATGCATTCGCTCATTTTTTTAATGAGTCACTGCTATGTGTCACTCACATGGAGGGTGGACTGAGATAACACCTTCTCTACGGTAACATACCGGCCCGCCATTAATGAGATCGCGTCATGTCTACCCCTAGAGTTCAAACAATGGGTGCCGCTGTCCACACTGCGGGAGACCAGTGGTTCAAACCACTGGTCTCCCGCAGTGTGGACATTGTGTGCCGCTGAAATTGAAAACACATTGTGGTAGATACTCCGTTAATTCATATATTTTGTTTTTTAAAGATGGAAATCGCGTTAGCAATTTCAGATTCAAATGATTAAAAACTAGTAACCGTTACAAAGCTGAAATATTTTGGCATAAACAATTGAAACTGAAAGTTGTTTTTTCAATTTTAAATCCGCATAAATGTCTTAGTTAGCTCTTACTGCTTCATTTGAATACCTATGTTATGGGTCTACGGCCATTATAAATATTTCAATTATCTCAGTGCGGAGACCATCTTTATGTGTCAGAATCTGACGCCTTTAGTTCTGAGACGATCCCTGCCCTGGAAGAATTGATAATATTTATTGGCTGTAGACCAATAACAAAGACATTCAAACGTAGCAGAAAGAGCTAACTGAGACATTTATGATTATTCCAAATAAAAACAAGTTTCTCCATTGTATATACAGAAATATTTCACCGTTGTACGGGTTAATAGTGTAGTTAAAATGACAATTTATAATGTACAGTGTGCTATGCTGAGTGCGTCAGGGGGGGGGGGGACTAATCCGGAAGTATTGGGACATATCAAGACGTATGGGGACATATCTGGACGTATTGGGACACATCAGGACATATTGGGACATATCAGGACGTATTGGGACATATCAGGACATATTGGGGACAGCAGGACATATTGGAACATATCAGGACGTATTGGGACATATCAGGACGTATTGGGACACAGCAAGACATATTGGACCATATCAGGACGTATTGGGACACAGCAGGACATATTGGGACATATCAGGACGTATTGGGACATATCAGGACGTATTGGGACACAGCAGGACATATTGGAACATATCTGGACGTATTGGGACACAGCAGGACATATTGGAACATATCAGGACGTATTGGGACACAGCAGGACATATTGGGACATATCAGGACGTATTGGGACATATTAGGACGTATTGGGACACAGCAGGACATATTGGAACATATCAGGACGTATTGGGACACAGCAGGACATATTGGGACATATCAGGACGTATTGGGACCTATCAGGACGTATTGGGACACAGCAGGACATATTGGGACATATCAGGACGTATTGGGACACAGCAGGACATATTGGAACATATCAGGACGTATTGGGACACAGCAGGACATATCAGGGCATATTGGGATGCATGGCCACTCTCTCTTCACATTGTTATATCTACCAGACTTGTTGGGACATATCAGGACGTATTTGGACACAGCAGGACATATCAGGACATATCAGGACATATTAGGATGCACGGCCACTCTCTGCTCACATTGTTATATCTGCCGGACTTGTCAGTTGTCTGTGGGCCCTCTTTGATGATACCGCCCCGCCCCCCTCCCCCACCACACAGCCCCCCTGAGATGGGCACGGCTACTGATGCAGTACTTCCACGTACCTCATTCAGTCTGCGTCCCACAGCAGCTGTGTTCATCCTGCTGAGCTGCGCGACTAGCCATTAGTATTTCTGGAGATTTGCATACAATGTGTTTTAAAAGGTCACTTCCTCGTTGTAGAAAGGGAACTTGTCTGGGTTTTTTTCTACACATTACGCCACCATACGTTATCCCTAATAGAGATCGTGAAATATAAACTAGACTAGGGTGTATGGAATGAATAAATGAATAAATATATGAATGAATGAATGAATGAATGAATGAATGAATGAATGAATGAATAAATGAATGAATGAATGAATGAATGAATGAATGAATGAATGAATCAATCAATCAATCAATCAATCAATCAATCAATCAATCAATCAATCAATCAATCATGACACACGAATGACATACTTGTGACATACTGGTGACATACATATGATTTACGGATACCATGCGAGTGACATAATTATTATTTACGTGTGACATACGGATGACATAAGGATACGTGAAAACGTATCTCTGAGATTGTCATTTATCTTAACTTGCTTAATCATGTCTGCTCTTTGAATGAGTTAAGGTCACTTGTTGACCTTGACAGGTCCATCAGGGACATAATAAGGATGAAGCACTACAGTCAGCCTACCCCCCCCTCCCCCCCCCCCACTCACACACACTCACACGTGCGTTTCGCGCAGGAAACACAAGACGTTGAATCAATGCTGGTTTAATGATGGCCCACCGTCTACGACGCCGGGCCATCATTAATCCAGCATTGGGTCAACGTCTTGTGTTTTGGTGGCATCTGCACTCGCCTTGTCACCACACTATGTATAAGGTTTCAATTAATTTTTGGTACCATGTCACCTTTGATCACTAGGACTACATGCCCACGTGGCATATCTTAAATAAAACTCATTCAATATAAAATGGTATAATCAGGGACATAATAAATAAGTAAGTTTATTCAGCAATAGACTTTCAATCTGTGTGCATACAAATCAACGAGTGCATTTTGACGCGTAACATTTGCGAGTTGACAAATATAAAGCTAATAAAAATAAATATCGTTATTATTAAAACATTTCCTGCAAGCCCTGGGTGCAGAAATTAGGATGCATACGCCATCCGTCAGAGATGCAAAATGATGCTTTGACGCGTCGTGGGGTTAAAAGGGTTTTCTCGTTGATAAAAGCGTCCCGCCAGTTTGTAATTTTGGGAACTTCGCAAATCTCAAATTGAATAAAAATGATACGTAAGATACAGGTGTTAAATGGGGTTATATATATATATATATATATATATATATATATATATATATATATATATATATATATATATATATATGTTGAAATAATATATTTGAAAATAGCGGCATATGTCATGTGTTACATCTATGGTTATACCCTGTGATTTAAATTTCATAATTAATTTCGCACACAAAGATCCACGTTGACATAGTCCCCCAATTTATATAATTTAAAATAGCCTCCTCATCTGATATATATATAGGCGTATCTAGAATAAATTTTCTGTCATGGGGTATCGTAAATATATAATTTCCACCCCCTTGAAGTTGCGTGTTGAGATAGCGAGACACAACTGATTTTTATATTAAATACTTTAGGGCTTTACTGCTTGATTTTGAAATATATAAACGATTACTGCAATCAAAGGGTGAAACGACATTGTGTGTTGACCTTGTGTGGAGGTCATACTGTCCACTACCGGTCATCTGAATGTCCCTGACCTTTATGACCCTTCACTACAGTAGCATGATTATGACCCTTCACCACTGTAGCAATAATACACTGTGGAGCATAATATGGAAAAGAAAACATGAAGTTATATGATTGAAATAACATCCCAGATGCAACGTTTAAATAAATGTCAAATATCTATAAGTACTGTGGCAGTTAATAGCAAACAAGGATCTTATTGTGACGGTGTGCTTGAAAAAATGTGAATTCCCCATTAATTATACATGTTATAAGGAACACATCCCCAAGAAAAGCGTTGCGCTGCGCCAAGCGACAACAAAGCTTTTACGACAACATTTGTGTAAATTTCATTTAGTATGAAAACTGGTTCTCCCATTCAGAAAATTTCAATTAAAAAATTATGGGTTTGTTATAGTTTCTTTATGAGGCAAATTATTAAAAGAATAACATATTAAATGTTTTTCCATTTTATTTCTATGTGGAAGAAAAGCTCCAGTGAATGGTTTTCATTTCTACTCCTAATTGAAATCTTGCATATCACAAACACAATTGGCCTTCCCCGATGGTTCATTCGGTCCAAGTGTGGCTCGAAACTCAAGAGATACAAGTGATCGAATCCCGAACGCGTCTGCATATACAGTGCTCCAAACTGTTAAAATGTATGGTGCTGTGCACTAAAAGGAACCCTCGAAATCATTCGATAAGTGTAGGACCGCGTTGGGTTCATTCTAAGTTCTAGTGTCATGATTGTGTAGAAAGCGGCATAAAGCAATATTCACTCACTCACACACACATAATATGCGTAGGCTAGCATCCATAATATTATATGCATGTATATCCATCGATACATATTTTACTGGAACTTGTCATATGGATATGGATGTGTAATGAGCTGTACGATGAATCTTCAAGAATAGGCACATTAAAAAACATTATATTAACCCTTAAGACGTCAGAATCTGACGGCTATAGACGTCAGATTCTAGACGTCAGATTTTGACATCTATAGTTGATCCTCACACAGAAAGAGTAAATATTTCTAATGGCCGTAGACCCATAACATAGGTATTCAAGTGAAGCGGAAAGAGCTATACTAAAGCATTTAGGATGATTTCAAATTGAAAAAAAAATCGGTCTCCATGTTTGATACCCAATTAATTCAGCGCTTCAAGGGTTGAATATACATGATTTTAACAGTAACTGTGACATACAATTATAACTGTAAATGTGAGATACAATTATGTTATAGCCGTCTGTATATCTGACATCATAGTATTTGCTGTTGGCCACCAATTGTTCTAATCCTTGTTATCAAATAATTGTTTTATCTTATGTCAAATTTGAGATTTTCACCCACCTGATGTTGTGGGTCGCGGTAGCAGCCCACACCTTTCAGTTATATGAATTGGCAGTTGCAGAGTTAACTAAGTCTTGCTTAATCCAACTTCTTAGACGGGCGTCTAAAGGAGAAAATAAAATAAATAAATAATGCCAGAGAGCTTCCCGCCGTCGCCATCAAAGCCAGGAATCCTATTGTGTTCAGACCCAAAGAACACAATCCAGTTTTGCATCCCATATTGCGAGGGTGAAGATATCTCATTAACAGCTTCCCTGCTGAGTTCTTATTTGATATTTTTGGCTAGTTCAACATAGAACGTCGGTTAATATTCACCGCCCTTTGAAATAATGCATTAGAAAATAATTACTTTAAATAACGAAAAAATATCTTCATTTAATATTATTCCACTGAAATGTCACTGTGAATTTTTCGTCTTTTAAAGCCCTAAATAATGCAATTTCTAGCATGAAATGACGAAATTATATTTCAATTTAGGAACAACTGACTACTCTTCAATTGAATAACTGTATGAGCGTCAGTGGCAAAATATTTATTAATTTCAATAGGACATTTTCAAGCTTGACATTTCTTTCAAACATCAATGGGACGCGGACGCTTACGTGTTACGCGCTTTCAACACTGGATTCACCATTGCCACCTGCAAGCCGAGAATGCTGGCTCAATTCTCGACTTGTAGTGGATGAAATGAAATGAAATGCATCGGGCTTTAGGCCACCTTTGTGCACATATAGGCTAAACTGGGCCAGGAGAACCTCCTGAGGATGGTGAGATGATTGAGATGACACTGTCCTCCAGACACAGGATTCGAAATTCGAGCCCTGGCGGTCTGAGGCCGAGCACGCTACCTCTCGGTCACGGAGGCTCCCCACAATATTGACTTTCACACGTGGATGGGGAAGAAACATTTTTGTTCCTTTCAAACCACCGAGACCGGGAACCGAACCCCGAACTCTGGCGTGAAAGGCAGCGGTGTTAACCACTACCCTAGGGCCCCCGCCCTGTAGTGGATGAAGAAGACTGGCAGTTTAAGAAAATAAAACACCTAACCCTTTAACCCTCTCAAGCCTGAATTTACCATTGTCATCTTCATCTACTACAAGCCGCGAATTGCTGTCGCAATTCTCGACTTGTAGTGGATGAAGATGATTTGATGTGGTTTAAAAATTAAAGAAAATTGCCATGTATTGGTAAACCAGTTTCATGGAAATTTTCTTTCAAAAACCCTTGGTTGTAGGAAAATTAGGGCTGTTTTTGGGGATGTAAAATGATGCTTGAATGCATCGTGAGAACTTAAAGGGTTAATGCGAGATCCCCACTTAACCCTTTAAGCCCTGATAATGCATATAAGCATAATTTGACATCCCTGACAACTCACTTAATTTTCTGACAACTAAGAGTTTAAGAATGAAAATTTCCATGAAACTGTTTTACCAATACATGGTAATTTTCTTTACTTTTCCACCATCTTTAAGTCATTTTCATCCACTACAAGTCGAGAATTGTAAATTCAGTCTTGAAAGGGTTAAGAGTCCAATACATGGAAATTTTCTTTACTTTTCCATCCTCTTCAAGTCATCTTCATCCACTACAAGTCGTGAATTGCGACAACAATTCGCGGCTTGTAGTGGATGAAGATGACAATGGTAAACTCAGGCTTGAAAGGTCTAAAGGGAAACACCACTGCTCATAATAGGCGGGACAAGGTTGTCCCACAAAGCACCGCGCCATCTGTATCTGTATATTACGTGGCAGTATGCACTATTGTGCTATCGCGCCACGGGAGTAACTTAGCAAGGCCTGTTATCATTCATGATATCATTCATGGCCTTATATATGTGCCAAGTACTACATGTCGTGGATTTTTTTCGGGGGGTCTCGCCTGATGGAAACTGCGCCTACGTCCATTGAGGTTCTTTTACGTCCAACTCTAAGTCAGTCAGACGAGCCATCTGATTTACGTGGTTCTCTGAGCCCCACGAGTGTATACAGCACCTGGCAGTCCCAGGCGGTCACCCATCCAATTATGAACCGGGCGCGACGTTGCTTAACTTCAGTGATCGAGCACAAACCGTTGAGCGAACGCAGTATTCCGTAAAGACATCATAAACTACACTCGGTAATCCCAGTCATTTTCCAAGGTATCATCACACACATTTATAAGTGTAAAAACAGCTTCTACAGAACAATTTTCATCGGGAGAACTATAAAACGTATAATGAGATACCTACAATATTTCAATGTGATCATAATTTTGCTGATAGTGGTACGAACAGATGAACTTGTGAACTCTGCCACAGGATGGTAAAGCCTGAATTTATAATCTTATAACAATGCAATCTTCATTCAGTACAATCCACTAATAATTTGGAATTCTCGATTTGATGTGGGTGGAAAATTAATACTGCAGGAGCATTAGTATAACATGTAACACAATTGCAGAAAGCGTAGGCCTATTTCTTGGCGGCCATCTTGAAAAAAAGCCAACACGGGGATTTCTGGGTTTTTCATATGGATGCTCCGTTGCATTTCTGAAAAAGAAGCCTTCTGCAATTGTATTGCAGTTTTTTATGTTTTCTAATGCTCCTGCACTTTAAGGTGAAATGGCATTACGTTATTAAATCAGTTTCGTGAAATTTTGTGCCAGAAGGAAACGAAGCTATGCAGTTTTCCGGACGCAAACCATTTTTTCACTGTGAACACTGGCGATTTAATGTTGGCCCAACGTCTACAACGTTAGCCCAGCAATAAACCGACATTGGGTCAGTGAGGTTGAATGTTTTATTTGATAATGTCACACAGAGAGAGCTACTTGACACTGTCCGAACAAACACGAAATATTGACCAATGCTAGCTGAATGTTGGCTCAGCATCTGCTACGTTGGCCCAATATTAAAACAGCATTGGCTCAATGTATCTTGTTGCTTAACTCGGCTGTATAGAGTCACAAAACACATTATGAGATCATTGAGACCAGTAAAATCGACACGTCGAACCAATGCTGGTTTAATGTTGGGCCACCGTCTGCGACGCTGGCCCAAAATTAAACCAGCATTGATTCACCGTGTCTTGTTTTCTGTGCAGGGCTCTTGTGTGAGCTCGCAGCTTCTTCCTGGGTTTAGTGGGCCCCCCTCGGGGGTCCTTTGTCACGTGGCGTACAAATAAGGAATGGCTGGCGGTAATTGGCCTAATTAAATCAGTGTTGTTGCTGATCAGCCTACACTGAGGGCCCTCAGACAGCGAATCGATCAAAGCGCTTCCCGCCGACACAACATCAAAGAAAAATATCTTCAACTCCCTCAGTCCATTCTGGCTGAGAAGGCTTCAGAAAATCCCATCTGGCATCGCTATTTACAAATTATTTCACTGTACAATAGCTGTTGGTTGTTTACAAATTATTCGACTGTACAATAGTTGGTCCTATATAAAACTGTGAATCAGATAGGACTGTTGTTGAAAATCTTGATTATAATCAGGTAAATAAGTATTGTGAGGTAAATAAATTGCTTAAAATAAACTGACAAGAACTAAAAATTATGTTTTATAATTAAGTTTAAATAAGATTACTGATTATAATATTAGATTTTAAATACCGGTTTTTCTATAGTATATTTTATAATACCGAAGTGTAACATGTCAAATAAAGTACAGAACACCTTATTTAAAAAAATGAAATGGTGCTAAGTGTAAGTAAGTATCTTCAGCGGTATATGGTATTAATGTACAAGAGGGTCGTAGCTTGTTGCGGGAGGGGGTGATATACCCCCTCTGGAACTATTAAATTATGCCTTACTGCTTGTAAAATTTTACAATTATCAATCCCCCCCACCCCAGGTGTTGCCACAAGCTACGACGCTGTACAGTAACATATGGACGAGGTCAGAACAGCCTAATTAGTCAACAGACTGAGAAGTGCTTCATACTCTCATTCAGTTGATATCGCATCTCTACAGCTGCAGAATAACTGACTGTATGATGTATTTTTACGCCACACTGCCGGGTTATACACGCACATTCTAGGTCGCCATGGCAACGGATTTGTTTACATTTGCAGGGCCATATAAGGGGATTTATGTTTTCTGTTTTTATTGCCCATACATGCCGTGGTGGCGCCGTGAAATATGTGGACTAAGCTTGATGGGGTCACATCGTTATTTGTACGTATTAATCTTCGAGCGCCGCACAACGCTGTGTGTGTGTCAACAAAAAGCTACTGTGATTTGCACTTGAGTACATATTAAAACACACCACATTATTTTCTTTGTCCGCCCACTACATTCTAAGCCGGGAATAGAGAGTTATTGTTGACTTGTACAGACCAATTATCATAGCAGGCCTATAGTATTATAATCAGGCAGGTGTGACCGAACTGTTGATTATGAAGTAGCCTCACTATGTTCCGGTTCGTCTCTACATTCTTAGCTGTGAAAAAGGCCTCGGCCTATGGCCTCGACACCTCTTCACAACTAAGAGTGTAGAGCTCCTCGGGCTCTATCCCTTACAAAAAGTACATATATTTTATAACTGGTGAATATTATACAAAACAATGCATTGCGATGCATTAATGTAGCCGGGCATGTATATGGCGACTGCAGAGATTATAAAAGAGTTTTATATATGGTGAATAAATACAACTCTTTGGCTAAACTAGTGGGACATCACGGGTTTGACAGTTTTAAAGCGTGTAACATGATGCAATGCAATGCAATGCAATGCAATGCAATGCAATGCTATTCAATCTAATTCAATTCAATGCTATGTAATGCAATGCAGAAAGACGATGCAGTGAATGCGATGCAGTGAAATGCAATGCAATGTGATGCAGTGAAATGCAATGCAGTGTAAAACAATGCAATGAAAGGCAATGAAATGCAATGCAAAGCAATGCAATGCAGTGCAATGTAATACAAAGCAATGCAATGCAATGCGATGAAAAGCAACGCAATGCAATGCTATGCAAGACAAAATAAATCAATACAATGAAATGAAATGCAATGCAACGCAATGCAATGTAACTCATGGTGGCACTTAGGCACCACGGGTTTGACAGTTTTAACGCGAGTAACATAATGCAATGCAATGCAATGCAATGCAATGTAATGCAATGCAATGCAATGCAATGTAATGCAATGCAATGCAATGCAATGCAATGCAATGCAAGGCAATGCAATGTAATGCAATTGCAATTGCAATACAATGCAATGCAATGCAATGTAATGTAATGTAATGTAATTTAATGCAATGCAATGCAATGCAATGCAATGCAATGCAATGCAATGCAAAGCAATGCAATGCAATGCAATGCAATGCTATTCAATCTAATTCAATTCAATGCAATGTGATGCAGTGAAATGCAATGCAGTGTAAAACAATGCAATGAAACGTCAATGGAATGCAATGCAAAGCAATGCGATGCAATGCAATGTAATACAAAGCAATGCAATGAAATGCAATGTAAAGCAATGCAATGCAATGCTATGCAATGTAATACAAAGCAATGCAATGCAATGCGATGAAAAGCAACGCAATGCAATGCTATGCAAGACAAGATAAAGCAATACAATGAAATGAAATGCAATGCAACGCAATGCAATGTAACTCATGGTGGCACTTAGGCATCACGGGTTTGACAGTTTTAACGCGAGTAACATAATGCAATGCAATGCAATGCAATGCAATGCAATGCAATTGCAATTGCAATGCAATGCAATGCAATGCTATGCAATGTAATACAAAGCAATGCAATGCAATGCGATGAAAAGCAACGCAATGCAATGCTATGCAAGACAAGATAAAGCAATGCAATGCAATGCAATGCAATGCAATGCAATGCAATGCAATGCAATGCAACGCAACGCAATGCAATGCAATGTTATTTAATCTAATTTAATTAAATGCAATGTAATGCAATGCTGAAAAGCAATGCAATAAATGCGATACAGTGAAATGCAATGTAATGTGATGCAGTGAAATGCAATGCAGTGTAAAACAATGCAATGATATTCAATGAAATGCAATGAAATGCAATGCAAAACAATGCAATGTAATACAAAGCAATGTAATGCAATGCAATGCAACGCAACGCAATGCAATGCTATATATGCAAGACAAAATAAAGCAATACGATGAAATGAAATGCAATGCAACGCAACGCGATGTAACGCAATACATTGCACTGCAATGCAATGCAATGTAGCAATGCAATGCAATGCAATGCAATGCAATGCAATGCAATGCAATGCAATGCAATGCAATGCAATGCAATGCAATGCAATGCAATGCAATGCAATGCAATGCAATGCAATGCAATGCAATGCAATGCAACGCAACGCAGCGCAATGCAATGAAATGCAATGCAATGCAATGCAATGCAATGCAATGCAATGCAATGCAATGCAATGCAATACACTGCAATGTAATATAAGGCTATGAAATGCAATACGTTGTCTTGGTATGATAATTGCTATTATCATATTTAGCTGCACGGACAGACACGCCCTAAAATCAATGGTAAGACTGTTGATTCCGACTGTAGATGTCATCAAGAACAAGAGCATTCCCTTTTGATGAAAATGTGTATTTGCCTCGTGAATTGGGAGATACCTTCAAGGTACCTTCAAGGTAACGATATGGGGAACAGAACAAGATCAGGTATCTACGCTTCTTCTCGGGCGGACATTATCCATATTAACCCTGAATAGCTTAGCGCAAATACTGTCGTTTGAATCCGTTTTATTAGCCGCTGAAATGGGAGTTATACAGAACGAATAGAGTGTTTCAATAGCACGATTTGCGAATATTCTGTCCAATATTAAACAAATATCTAATTTTCACCCACTCGAAGTTGTGGATCGCGGTAGCGAGACACAACTTTGAGTTGGTGAAAAATTAAATTATTTAGTTCAGCGGTTTAAGGTTAGCTGCTTACCACGTGGCTGTTGACCTTCCGGCACTTAGAGACCCTGCAGCACATACTGAACAAACTAATAGACTTATCCAGGAGGTTTGTCCTGCAGCACATACTGAACTATTAGACTTATCCAGGAGGTTTGTCCTGCAGCACATACTGAACAAACTAATAGACTTATCTAGGAGGTTCGTCCTGCAGCACAAACTGAACAAACTAATAGACTTATCCAGGAGGTTTGTCCTGCAGCACAAACTAGACAAACTAATAGACTTATCCAGGAGGCTTGTCCTGCAGCACAAACTGAACAAACTAATAGACTTCTCCAGGAGGTTTGTCCTGCAGCACAAACTGAACAAACTAATAGACTTATCTAGGAGGTTTGTCCTGCAGCACATACTGAACTATTAGACTTATCTAGGAGGTTTGTCCTGCAGCCCATACTGAACTATTAGACTTATCTAGGAGGTTTGTCCTGCAGCACATACTGAACAAACTAATAGACTTATCTAGGAGGTTCGTCCTGCAGCACAAACTGAACAAACTAATAGACTTATCCAGGAGGTTTGTCCTGCAGCACAAACTAAACAAACTAATAGACTTATCCAGGAGGTTTGTCCTGCAGCACAAACTGAACAAACTAATAGACTTCTCCAGGAGGTTTGTCCTGCAGCACAAACTGAACAAACTAATAGACTTCTCCAGGAGGTTTGTCCTGCAGCACAAACTGAACAAACTAATAGACTTATCTAGGAGGTTTGTCCTGCAGCACATACTGAACTATTAGACTTATCTAGGAGGTTTGTCCTGCAGCCCATACTGAACTATTAGACTTATCTAGGAGGTTTGTCCTGCAGCACATACTGAACAAACTAATAGACTTATCTAGGAGGTTCGTCCTGCAGCACAAACTGAACAAACTAATAGACTTATCCAGGAGGTTTGTCCTGCAGCACAAACTAGACAAACTAATAGACTTATCTAGGAGGTTCGTCCTGCAGCACAAACTGAACAAACTAATAGACTTATCTAGGAGGTTCGTCCTGCAGCACAAACTGAACAAACTAATAGACTTATCCAGGAGGTTCGTCCTGCAGCACAAACTGAACAAACTATTAGACTTATCTAGGAGGTTTGTCCTGCAGTCCATACTGAACTATTAGATTTATCTAGGAGGTTTGTCCTGCAGCACATACTGAACTATAAGACTTATCTAGGAGGTTTGTCCTGCAGCACATACTGAACTAATAGACTTATCCAGGAGGTTTGTCCTGCAGCACATACTGAACTATTAGACTTATCCAGGAGGTTTGTCCTGCAGCACATACTGAACTAATAGACGTATCTAGGAGGTTTGTCCTGCAGCACATTCTGAACTATTAGACTTATCTAGGAGGTTTGTCCTGCAGCACATACTGAACTATTAGACTTATCTAGGAGGTTTGTCCTGCAGCACATACTGAACTATTAGACTTATCCAGGAGGTTCGTCCTGCAGCACAAGCTGAACAAACTAATAGACTTATCTAGGAGGTTTGTCCTGCAGCACATACTGAACAAACTAATAGACTTATCCAGGAGGTTTGTCCTGCAGCACATACTGAACAAACTAATAGACTTATCTAGGAGGTTTGTCCTGAAGCACAAACTGAACAAACTAATAGACTTATCTAGGAAGTTTGTCCTGCAGCACATACTGAACAAACTAATAGACTTATCTAGGAAGTTTGTCCTGCAGCACATACTGAACAAACTAATAGACTTATCTAGGAGGTTTGTCCTGAAGCACAAACTGAACAAACTAATAGACTTATCCAGGAGGTTTGTCCTGAAGCACAAACTGAACAAACTAATAGATTTATCCAGGAGGTTTGTCCTGCAGCACAAACTGAACAAACTTATAGACTTATCCAGGAGGTTTGTCCTGAAGCACATACTGAACAAACTAATAGACTTATCCAGGAGGTTTGTCCTGCAGCACATACTGAACAAACTATTAGACTTATCTAGGAGGTTTGTCCTGCAGCACATACTGAACTATTAGACTTATCTAGGAGGTTTGTCCTGCAGCACATTCTGAACAAACTAATAGACTTATCCAGGAGGTTTGTCCTGCAGCACATACTGAACAAACAATTAGACTTATCTAGGAGGTTTGTCCTGCAGCACAAACTGAACAAACTAATAGACTTATCTAGGAGGTTTGTCCTGCAGCACATACTGAACTATTAGACTTATCCAGGAGGTTTGTCCTGCAGCACATACTGAACTATTAGACTTATCTAGGAGGTTTGTCCTGCAGCACATTCTGAACAAACTTATAGACTTATCCAGGAGGTTTGTCCTGCAGCACATACTGAACAAACTAATAGACTTATCCAGGAGGTTTGTCCTGCAGCACAAACTGAACAAACTAATAGACTTATCTAGGAGGTTTGTCCTGCAGTACATACTGAACAAACTAATAGACTTATCCAGGAGGTTTGTCCTGCAGCACATACTGAACAAACTAATAGACTTATCTAGGAGGTTTGTCCTGCAGCACATACTGAACTATTAGACTTATCTAGGAGGTTTGTCCTGCAGCACATACTGAATCCACTAAGAGACTTATCTAGGGGGTTTGATTTTCTATTTCTGCTTGTTTGCTTGGTTTGTCCATTATTGACACGATGAGCTAACATCATGTCACGGATAGCGTTATTAAGAACGTGTTCTATTCAATAACGCCCGGTCTTATATCATAGGTAATGTACAGAGGCCTGGAAGGCCAGGGTGAAGCTTTTAAACCCTGAAAGCGCTAAAATTAATTTATATAAACCGAGAAACCGAATGTTTTTTTTTCGATTTGAAATCATCATAGATGTCTTAGGGGTTTTGTCAAGTTAATCCAAAAATCAGAGAAAAACTCGGAAGTGGGTGGGTGGGTCAAGCCTCAACTCGGATATGCCTTTTTTTTTAATTGTGTTTTTCTGTGTTGTTTTTTTGCTGTACATGTTTCCAAAAAAAAAATTGGGTAGGGGATGTCCGATCAATCCGAGTTTTTCTCGGATTTTTTGATTTTTTTTTAACTTGACAAGACCCCTTAGTTAGCTTCATTTGAATACCTATGTTATGGGTCTACAGTCATTATAATTATTTCACTTTTTCAGTGGTTGGATCAACTTGAGATGTCAGAATCTGACGTTTATAGAGGTCAGATTCTGACGTCTAAAGTCGATCCCCGTGCTTCAAAGGTTATACCTGTTGTAACAGATTCACAATCTGTTTAACAGATTGCAATACACTTCACCCTGTCATGGTCTTCCATGGCTCCATAATATTATGTTGTATATATCACGGATAATATCCGTAATATATACAACATAAAGCAATGACTTCAACACCAGCAATTCCGGTAGGAGAACTGTTGAAAATTTACAGACAGACAGATATTTTATTGACAGAAAAAAAAGTCATTACAGACTTATTTGTCATAGAAATGAAAGAGATATATGTACATGTATATACAAGATTGTTAATTTGTTAAAATCATATCACAATATACATGGTATGGCATACACAACTAAAATCATGTTAAGTGGCATTGCCAAAATAAAAACTGGGTATTTCGATAATATAAATGACTACTTAAAATAAATTAAAAGGCATTGCCAAGATAACATAGAGGCCTATCATTTTTTAAAGTGTATTCAGCGAAAACCCTATACCACTCATACATTTGAGACAGGCTATATAGGCTATCGGGTATATAAATCGTCCGGCACAGATACGCATGAGGCTATGTATGTTTGATTCATCTGCCACTGATATATTCGATACAGGCTATAAAATACTATATATTATATTTGACATTTAATATTTTATATATATTCTACAGCAGATGTTTATTTTCATTCACTAAAATTATGATTATGTAATGATCTCTCTCTAATTATTACCTAGACGAAGGGTAACTGCGCCACGGGCAGGTTCACTGCAGGGGGTCACAGGGGGGGGGGGAGGGGTTACAGGGGTTACGCACCCACTCCCCTTTGAATTATAATTACCCTTTTTAAAATCCAGAAAAATAATTTCACCAATATCAATACTCTATATATAAATGTTATTTTTTTTCATTTCTTTCAGTTCTTCCATACTGAATACCTAGAAATGGTGTATATTTCATCCTATCAGGGAAATCTCCAGAGTAATACCCTGTACGTGGAACGCGCAGCGCGTCACCACCCTGCGCGAAATTAGCGTCGACACACTAGACGAGGCCGCCATTAACGTGATCGCCCAGTCACATTGAGAAGGCAGAAACAAGGATATTTCTCTGAATTCCCCCGGCGCTCGCCTCTGACTTGTATATGTGTCTCTTTTATTTTTTGGCCACCCTGTCCTCTGTCTACCCAGAATCTTTCGGCCACCCTGGCCTTTGTCACCCAGGATCTTTCGGTCACCCTGGCCTTTGTCTATCCAGGATCTTTCGGTCACCCTGGCCTTTCTCACCCAGGAATTTTCGATCCGTTGACTGTATGTCGTGTATTTAGCCTGGGAACGATGTTCAGCGGGTCTAAAAATGAAATGAATCGGGCTTTAGGCCACCTTTGTGCACATATAGACTAAACTGGGCCAGGAGAACCCCCTGAGGATGGTGCGATGATTGAGATGACACTGTCCTCCAGACACAGGATTCGAAATTCGAGCCCATTTTTTGTTTCTTTCAAACCGACCGGGAACCGAACCCCGAACTCTGGCGTGAAAGGCAGCGGTGCTAACCACTACCCTAGGGCCCCCGCCCTTCAGCGGGTCTAAGTGAGTTATGACGTCCAATTAGTTCTGACAGATGATGTACTATACCCGTCTCCCGCCACTATACACACGGTGACCATTTCAGTTACAATCATCATAATACCGACTACACAGAGCACTATAGTCTACGGCTGGCAGTGTGAATACCGACAATCTGAGTTTCATTTGAGATCTAATACACGATTGAAAAATAAACTAAAATTTCGCAAATCGTATTATTTGATTAACTGATCAAATATGATATACGGTTTTATCAATTTTAACGGTTTTTAATTTGATTGACAACTGGCTTGAAACACATGGCTATCTAGTCACATTTAAAACCCTTAAAGCGTTAAAATATTCTCATATAAAGCAGTGGAACACAGGTCGTTTTAAAATTTGAAATCATCATTAATGTTTTAGTTAGCTCTTTCCGCTTCATTTATATACCTATGTAATGGGTCTACGGCCATTATAAATATTTGGAATATGGCTGGAATATTTTTGTAAATAAATAATTTCGTGCGAACACGCATCAAAAAAAAAAAACTGCTCTATATAGACATGCATTTGAATTTAAATTTTCAGCGCGCCGCTGAGCTGTGTTGAAATAAATAATTTGTCCGCGACAAAAACTCTACTCCTCCCCCCCCCCCCCCTGGAGATGGAATGGTGGCTCCCTAAGTGAGTTTCGATGTGTAATCAGTCTTGACAGATGCCATTCTTTGTCCTGGTAGAATACACACATTAATTCAGGATCAGAGGAGAAGCTTTAATATGGAGGTCGAGACAGACGAGAAATATTAGAAATCGAAACAACGTCGTTTTAATGTTTGGCCACCGCCTGCGACGCTGGCCCAACATTAAAACAACATTGTTTAGGTGTACTCGTATTTGGTGTAACAGAGTTTAAGTGAGTAATCTCATCTTCAGCAAGGCAGTCAAACACGAAACACCCAAACAATGATGTAGTAATGTTGGGCCGCCGTCTGAGATACTGGCCCAACATTAGAGCGACATTGTCTAAACGTGTCGTTTTTGCCGGATCGACAGTGTGATATAATTTTGGAGACATTGTGGGCAGCCTCCGTGACTGACAGGTAGCGTGCTGGGCCTCAGACCGCCAGGGCTCTAATTTCGAATCCTGTATCGGAGGGCAGTGTCATCTCATTCATATCACCATCCTCGAGGGTTCTCCTGGCCCAGTTTAGCCTATTATGCGCATGAAAGTCGTCTAAAACCCCATTCATTTCATTTTCATGCTGGAGACGTAATGCAATCATCCACTGTACGCCTTGCACTCAGCACTCACAATTTAATCTCTGGGGGGGGGGGGGTGCAGTATTTTTAAAAGAAATTATTTCGGGCAGACTCTGCATTAAACAAATAATTTACTGCAAGAACTGTTCTATATAAATATGTGACAAAATTTACAATTTTTAGCTCGCCGCCGAGTCGGGTTGAAATAAATAATTTGTCCGCGACAGAAACTCAAGCCCTCCCCCCCCCTCCATGGAGATTGAATGGTGGCCCCCTTATATAATGTGATGTTTTAGACGCGATACAACCATCCACCCTACGCCCTACAGCACTTATCACTTATATAATCCCTCATTAAGGCCAGTATGGGGATTGTCTTCATGGTTACAATACAGACAAAGGCTGGAAGGAACAGCATGTGAAGACTTTATGTAGGCCTATAGGATAAAGCCCGAAGAGCTCTACATTCTTAGCTGTGGAAAATGCCTAGGCCGAAGGCCGAGGCATTTTCTACAGATAAGAATGTAGAACTACGAGGGTTCAGAATTTGACATCTTTAACGTCAGAATCTGACATTTTTATACGTCACAATCTGACGTCTTTAATATACGGCAGATTCTGACGTCTTTATACGTCAAAATCTGACTTCTTTATACGTCAAAATCTGACTTCTTTATACGTCAAAATCTGACTTCTTTATACGTCAGAATCTGACGTCTTTATACGACAGAATCTGACGTCTATATATGTCAGAATCTGAGGTATAAGGACTTCAGATTCTGACGTATGATGACGGTGTCACAAATTAAACTGATATGAGTCTTGATTTTATAAAATATACAAATATTACATCTGAAATGAGAACTGAGAGCGACCTTATTGTGACGGATAATGCCACTTTTTAGTTAAGGACTTTTATTCAAAATCTGCCACGTGATCACATAATCACTATGCGAGGGCTCAACCCTTAGAGCTCTTAGCATTATATATTTTTTTAATTAAAGATCAACTGACTGAATCTTTCTTGGATCACATATTTAAGAACTATATCACTTTTAGTATCTAGTTTCACGAGTGATAATAAAAATACAGACATACCATGGACGACATCTGTTCTCTAGGGGTTAAAACAGAGAAAGACAATCATATTGGACGTCAGAGCTCTGGGGTTTCACCTTTACAGCCCGGAGATCGACTTTAGTCGTCAGAATCTGACGTCTGCAGACGTCAGATTCTGACGTCCGAAGTCGATCCCCGCACTATAAGATTACAAATATTTCTAATGGCCGTGGACCCATAACATAGATATTCAACTGAAGCGAAAAGAGCTCACTAAGACATTTATGACGATTTCAAATTGAAGAAAACACTTTGGTCTCCATGGTTTATACAGAATGATTGAGCGCTTTGAAGGTTAAAAAACACTAACACAACCATAGTGGACATCAGTGCTCTGGGGGTTAAACACAGAAATACAATCATAGTGGGAATTAGACCTCTATGGTTTAAAACACAGAACTATAGTGGACATTAGACCTGGAGGGTTAAAACACAGAAATAGTAATATAGTGGACATCAGTACTCTAGGGTGCAAAGAATTAAAGTGTTTCTCTCAGATCAGGGTTACAGACATACCTGACCCTCGATGTCCTAATAATGCCTTCATTCCGTCTTCACATCTTTCCAGATAAGTAGAGTATTACTTTACATAAGTTTGATGCCAGTCCGGACAAAACGGGATGTTGTCTCAATGTTGGTCCAACGTTGGTTAAGCTGGCCCAATATTAGAACCGCACGTTGTCAAAGGTTGTTTTAATGTTGGGCCACCGTCTGCGACGCTGGACCAACATTAAAACAACATTGGCCTTAGACTATGACATTAGTCTAATCTTTGTCTTGAGATTGTAATCTTGAAATGAAGTTGATGAAGTCCAGTCAAAACAGGCCGTTGTTTTAATGTGTGAGAAGCGCGCAGCGCGGGCCCTGTGCGAAGTTAACGTCGATACACTGGTCTCAAACTCAACTCGACGAGGCCGTCATTAACGTGATCGCCTAATCACATTGAGCAGGGAGAAACAATGCTGCTTCTCTGAAAACTCTACACGGGAACATGATTGACGAGGACGCTCCACGCATTGCGCCACGTCCCCTTCTCATCGTTGTTTTAATGCTGATTTAGCGTTGGTTTTGTAGGTCGATTATTGTTGGTTTAATGTTGGGCCACCGTGTGCGACACTGGTCCAACATTAAACCAATAACGGGCTATTATAGTCTTTATCGTGTCGTTGTAATCCGGGAAGCCAGTCTAATTAATGACCCTGTGATGGCTTGGATGTACCTGATGACAATGATTACGGAAAGGAAAAAGAAACGTATTCCAAGAAACTAGGAGTAAAATACACTTTATTCTTGTGGCTTGTCAATGGGCGGGAAGAAGGCGTGTAATGGTTAGATGTAGCGGATTCATCCATTGCCCAAAGAAAAAAAATGTTCCTTCAGTAAATATTCAGTATTGTGAAAAGCCTCCGTGACCGAGAACTGGCGTGCCCAGAATCAGACCATAGGAGCTCGAGTTCCGCATCTTGTGTCTGGAGATTAGTGACATCACACTCATCTCACCATCCTCAGGAGGTGCTCCTGGCCCAGTTTGATCTAGATGTGCACAAAGGTGGCCTAAAATCATCTAAGCATATGTCATTCTACTCATAGCAGGGTCTCTAACAGCGATGATTTTTGTAACGAATTGTTTAATAAGCCAGAATTAAATATTGATGATAGTAAAATCACCATCCATTTTTCGTTACAATTTCGAAGACCCTGTTAATAGCCCAATTTGTGTATGATATCATCAAGTTATGGGTGCATTTCTAAAAAGAAATATCTACATATGAAGTGAAGTCTTCGTTGCAAATGTCATTAGGGCTTCCATGTCGATATATGAGAGAGATCTTACTGGGAGTGAACAGAAATACAATAACATATGGTATGCAGTTTGGTGCTTTGACATTTACGGCTTGGATTTTGTTATTTATAAGTAAACAAAGGTAAAGGTGCAAGTTTATAGTCTGATAGCTAGTATTTCTTCCGACTTTAACATTTTTACTTCCTGGTCACTGGACCTATTCATTCGTGTGCCATCTCAACTCCACGGAGAGCAAACAGTCCTGCAGCTATTTCGGCGCATTGAGCTTATAATGCACATTGCTATCTCTATCCTACCAGGTACTCATTTTCACCCAAGTCAAGTGAAGCATTGTAGGTTTAAGTGCCTTGCTAAAGGACACAACATCGAAACATTGTCCCAATATTGAGAGGCGAGAAACATGTTTCTCTGTAAATCCTGCACCGAGTGGGATTCGAAACCGCACGACAGGCAGTGACATTGACAAAGCTCCGCGCTTTAACCCCATCGTGCCACGTCTCTCTCTAAGTAAAGGCAGATCAGTAGAATCTATGCCTGACGCCAGCAAACAGAATACATTCACGCAATGCGGGTGTAATGTTGGGCCACCGTCTACGACGTTGGCTCAACATTTAACCATCATTGGGTCAATGTCTTGTGTTTGCTGTATTGGTCCAGCTCGGCTCCACTGTTGCTGAGGAGGTTCGAACCTCACTTCGGCCTTCAAGTTTCAAAATAACAAAACTGTTTCTTCTCCTCTCATATTGAGAGAAGCCTCCGTGACCGAGATGTAGCGTGCCCGGCCTCAGACCGCAAATGCTCAAATTTAGAATCTTGTGTCTGGAGGGTAGTGTCATTCATCTTAATATCCTCAGGAGGTTATCCTGGCCCAGTTTAGCCTACATGTGCACAAAGGTGGCCTACACCCCATTCTGTGAAACTCAATAGCCTTAACCTACATTGTCGTCACCGAGCTAGCTATGGGGGAGGGATCTTATATAATTTTCTTTTCACAGAGTTCCCATTAAAAACGGTTTTTGGTGACGTCTCTGTGTTTCATAGAATTCATTTATTTAATTTGTCGCTGTGGATGAGCGTTGTGTTACATTGGCATTTCGTGTGGTGTATCACCCAGCAAACACGAGACTCTGACCTAATATTGGCCCGATGTTGGGCCACCGTCTGCGACACTGGCCCAACATCAGGCCAATATTAGGTGAGCGTCTCGTGCCGTGTCACCAGTCTGGCTGACATTGATTCTACATATTATGCACCACGCCCTGGGGGCGGGGGATGGAGGGGGGGGGGGGTCACATCACATAACACATGTTCTCCTCATCAAAAACATCAAATACACCAATACCAATTTTTCTCTATTACCTCTTTCACACTGTAAAAAATAAATATTTCTGATTATGTTTCGTTTGTGTTGTTAACAAATATTAGACAAACTATGTACAAAATGAATGTTCTTGATGATTTGCTTATTGTTAAAAATATTAGAGTAAGCGCAACCTGACGTACGGACGAATTATCAATGTTAAAGTCATGATTATCAACATTCACCCGTAGAATGATTATAGCAACATGGGATACACCTGGAATTTATACTAATATAACGTCTCCTTGGATAGGAAAGGGTGTATCTGCCACTATGTGAAGTGGCAGATACACCCTTTCATATCCAAGGAGACGATAATATAATATGACAACTATCAAGTTGTAGGCCTACATGATGAGTTCAGGGGATTTTATCAAAACATGTCCGCTTTTTGAATGTATGGCCTTTGGGTCAAAATTTTCAAAATTAATCGGTATTTAAATAACAAATAAATGACCCAATGTCGGCTCAATGGTGAACCGCCGTCTGCGACGTCGGCCCAGCATTGAGCTGACATTGGGTCAAGATATCGTGTTTAGTCGGACGCTATGGTCTGCTGTAGAAAAAAAGGCAAAGTCCAAAAAAAAAAACACTCTTGCTGAAAAAGTGTACAATTACAGGGATTATGTATATCACGTACATCAGATGGTACAAAGGAACTATTCTGTTAAAAAATCTACGTTTGAAGCAGTCTGCACGACACAAGGGCGGTACCATCAGGAATCCAGAATTATTCGAGGTACGAGTGGAGAATCTACCATCAGAGAAAAAACCCCTAACAAAATCGTCAAAACACTTCCAAAATAAAACAATGTCAGTATATTCACGACGCATAGTTAAAGGTAGAATGTTCGTAATGTCATTTATTACACCAAAATTGGGTGTTAACTTGAACCTTTCTACGTATGACATTTGTACACTGCGCGCTCAAAACATTCGACATTAAAATCACGTCTAAAAAAAAGCGGTTTAATTATATTTTTCTAGTGAATATGTAGCCCTGTGGTCAAATCTGTGAGGATAGTATCCTTGCTTCGTAATCAGATCAGTAAGGTTAACCCTATCCTGCTGATCACGATTATTGTCATTTTTAATTTGTTTTATTTGTCGACAAAATCACTGATATTGGGAAAGGAGTATGTGTTTAAACATCAAGAAGTGCAAATGTTTGATCTGAAATTAATTAAATATGCATAATTTTCACCCACTTGAAGTTGTGGGTCGCGGCAGCGAGACACAACTTCAAGTGGGTGAAAATTTTAATAAATTAACAGATCGGGATACAGGCTAATGTCCTTATCTTGTAGTGAGATCAGTGAGGTTTGTCATTCAATTTATTTGTCACTCGATGCGTCATTGCCGCGGTATCTCAGGAATAAAACCCAAACCAACAAAACAGTGATCTGAATATTCATTAGAAGTCGGCAATCTATCACTGTTATCAGGTGTGAACACTACGTCAGCAATGACAGGCTTTAAATACATGAATAATTACACGATCAAGCTGGAATACAGCACTTAGGAAAATAAACATAATGGCGTTTCGCTGATTAGGATTATCATTTTCACTTTTAAACATTTGCACCGGGAAAGTGAAACCATTTAATCAAATCACGGCTGTTTTCCGTTTTCCTGAAAACACTTAGCCGTAATTCTCACCTGAAAGCTACCGAAAGAAGAACGTTTTAATATCTGAATTTGCAAAACAGGAAAGTTTAATATAATTTGAAAACAAAATATTCCCCATTTTGTTTATATATTTTCTATTATAGTAATTGCACTCAAATATGCGAATACGGTGTAATCTGATTTATCTCATTAATTTATTTATTCCTTCATGTATTCGTTCATTCATTTATTCATTCAATAATTTATTCATCTCATTCATTAATTGAATAATTGATTAATTAAATTATTGATTAATCGTTAAACTAAATAACTAAATAATTGAATAATTAACTAATTTATTTATTTATCCATTTATTCATTTATTCATTCATTTATTCATTTATTCATTTATTCATTTATTCATTTATTCATTTATTCATTTATTCATTTATTCACTTAAGCATGTATTCATTTAATCATTTATTCATTTATTCATTTATTCATTTATTCATTTATTCATTTGTTCATTTATTTATTTATTAATTTATTCATTTATTCATTTATTCATTTATTCATTTATTCATTTATTCATTTATTTATTTTTTCATTTATTCATTTATTCATTTATTTAGCCCTCCTCCTCGCAGTCAGTCAGTCAGTGAGCTATTTATTCATTCCTATGGTTAATCATGACAGGGTGTTTTGACAAAAACCTTAATGAGAACTCCTTTAATTTGAAGGGATTAATAAGACTTACTGGATGTTAGCTACCCGCATTATTTTGCAGATGTATAAAGGAGTCACCTCTCATTAATCATCAGTATCAACGATGTAAATCGCGGCACGTCGCAGCACAAGTTTTTATCCTTTTTAATGATTTCCTTTTAATCTCTGAGGCTTGTTTTGTAAACAATTTCATCCGCTGGATATTTGATTAATATCCACATAATTACTATCTCTATAAATACATTTAGCTGAATACCTATGCACCCCGTTTGCCAATGCAAACTATTTTACATGCACCGATCAAGGCGTACACCAGCACAGATACAAAATATGTTTTATTTTGTAATATATATCTACACTATATATTAAAGGGACCCCTTGGGATGTGACATTTTCAATGTTGTCAATTTTGAAAAGTTAATTTATATGAAGCTATATAGCCTACTGATCTTAACTATAAATACGAAAAAGTCAAAAAACAATTTTAAAGTACCGAAAAAGAGTGAAATAGTTGTATTTCTAGGTCGTATATTGCCATGTAAACAAAACAAGTCAGCAATATTCAACACTTTACATCACATATTCCCACGTATCAGACGGTAAGATCAGAGCAGTCGTCGCTGATTGGTGTCTTATAATCAGGACACGGGAGGACACACCTGCAGCACTGATTGTCTACCCAACGCTGGGCCGATGCCATCAGCATGTGGCCCAATGCTGTGAAAACATTCAATCGTCCTTCAGGTATACAAATAGTTTGTTTGGGTTACTTCTGGTTTCATAGAAATGTTGATTAAAAATATTTGTAAAAATATAAAAATTCCGAGAAAGATAAAAACATGCTGCGTGGGATACACTACTTCAGTACGGAATTAAAAACGAAAATTGATGTCATCCCAAGGAGCTGCTTTAAGCATGTGCCCTCTACGCTTCCTAATTTAATTTTTGACTCACCTAAAGTTGTGTCTCGCTACCGCGACACACATTTTTAAGTGGTTGAAAATCCCTCATATTTGTTTTATTTGCGACCAAAAATTTGAAAATATTGATGTTTAAACTCTCATCTCGTTCCAAAGAATTGTGATTTATTCGGCTAATAAAACGGCTTAAAAACGATGCGGCTGTAATCGCTCTAAACGGTTGAAGTGTTATTAAATAAAAGCGTATTCTGAAAAGAACCTACATATACTGTTTGCCTTTAACTATACGCTGTGCTGTCGTGCAAAGAAAAACAGCAGTAAATGCTTGAAAAGTAAGTAGTTACTGTTGTTTGCCTTGAGGCCGCAGGATTCTCTTCTGCCATCGGGTACTGGCATACTGACCGTCGTGCAAAGACAAACAGCAGTAACTGTTTACTTGAAAAGTAAGTAGTTACTGCTGTTTGTCTTTGAGCTGCAGAATTCTCTTCTGCCATCGAGTACTGGCATGATGACTGTCGTGCAATGACAAACAGAAGTAACCGCTTGCTTGAACAGTGAGCATTTACTGGCATACTGACCGCCGTGCAATGACAAACAGCAGTAACTGTTTACTTGAACAATAAGCATTTACTGGCATAGTGACTGCCGAGCAATGACAAACAGCAGTAACTGTTTACTTGAAAAGTAAGCAGTTACTGCTGTTTGTCTTTGAGCTGCAGGATTCTCTTCTGCCATCGAGTACTGGAATACTGACCGCCGTGCAAAGACAAACAGCAGTAACTGCTTACTTGAAAAGTAAGCAGTTACTGCTGTTTGTCTTTGAGCTGCAAGATTCTCTTCTGCCATCGAGTACTGGCAGACTGACTGTCGTGCAATAACAAACAGCAGTAACTGTTTACTTGAAAAGTAAGTAGTTACTGCTGTTTGTCTTTGAGCTGCAGAATTCTCTTCTGCCATCGAGTACTGGCAACTGACTGCCGCGCAAAGACAAACAGCAGTAACTGTTTACTTGAAAAGTAAACAGTTACTGCTGTTTGTCTTTGAGCTGCAGGATTCTCTTCTGTCATCGAGTACTGGCATACTGACTGCAGTGCAATAACAAACAGCAGTAACTGTTTACTTGAAAAGTAAACAGTTACTGCTGTTTGTCTTTGAGCTGCAGAATTCTCTTCTGTCATCGAGTACTGGCATACTGACTGCAGTGCAATAACAAACAGCAGTAACTGTTTACTTGAAAAGTAAACAGTTACTGCTGTTTGTCTTTGAGCTGCAGGATTCTCTTCTGCCATCGAGTACTTGCAAAATGACTAACATGCAATGACAAATATCGAAACGTGAGCAGTTACTGCTGTTTGTCTTTGCCCAGCAGTATACGTGGTCACTGCGACGAAAAGGTGGCCATTGTCCTTAATTACACCGTAGAGAAAAACTCAATTAACTCCACAAATAACCGGGTAATTATCTATATAAATGAGGATGCCAATCTCAGATGATTATAGTGGCAATATCAGATGATTATAGGATGGGCCACAAAAATACACACGAGAACGTTTTTATTCGTGATATCTCGTTATTCATGAGAATCGGTCAGGGACTGCACATAATTATGTGCTAAGCTGGTTCATTTGAATAGAATGTACTAAATACATTATTTGTGTTTAGATTGTATCCATTCTTGTAGGTTTAACGTGCTGAATAACACGGTGTGTCGTTATACTGTGAGAGTGAATCAATCGAGCTTTAGCATCTTCTTTATATACTATTATACATTTGAAAGCGACACAATCAGGCTAAAATCTTAAAAAAATCTGTATTTTTATTTCGGCTTCTTGATATAGCCATAAGATGTGAGCATGTCCATAGACTAGAATTGCGGAAGTCTTCCACATTTCGGGTTGCTGTGGCAACGTAGCAAGTCTGTCTGTATGTCTGTCTGTTTGTACCGAAAACCCTGTTTGTCAGTTATTCTTGTATTACTTATTTTAGACTTCCATGTTCGAAATTAAAATATATTTATTATTTTTTTCTAGCTTAACTCGTAAATGCGCAACACAAAATTTACAAAAAAACTTACTCAATTCTAGTCTATGGACATGTTGATATATTATGGACATATTAAAGAGCGAAAATAAAAATGATGATTTTGGTTTGATTATGTCGCTTGAACCAAGTTCTTGCTTGAACTCTGTGACTATCATGGACGGGTAAACTAGATTACTGCTTAATCTCGTTGATGTTTAACCCTTGAAAAGCTGAATTATTTTGTATAAACCATGGCGACCGAAGGGTTTTTTATATTTGAAATCATCATAAATGTCTTAGTTAGCCCTTTTTGATTCGTTTGAATACCTATGTTATGGGTCTATACGCCCATTAGAATTATTTCAATTCTTTCTCAGTACGGGGACTGTCTTTATACGTCAGAATCTGATTTTGACGTATAAAGACGGTCCCCGCGCTGAAAGGGTTAAGAAACTTTTAAACACCCAATTGGCCAAGTTCAGAGTTAACTGCGTTAAAAATAAATCCAGCCTACTCATATATTTATATCACGCGAACCAAGTGAATGACGACAGGAGTCAATTTCTAACGAATCCATTAAACATAGATAAAATATATCACCCCCCCCCCCCCAGCTGAAAATCGACGTTGTTACAACGTAGTAGCTATATAATATGACTTTTCCAGTGATCTGGCTCAGCCCCTGTTTACAACGTCAGGGTTCGTATTTCGAATCCCGTGTCTGTAGTGTCTGATTTATCCCACCATCCTGACCCGGTTAGCCTGTCCTATGTAGACCCCCTTCCCAATGTTCTGGCCCAGCCCCTGCTTATAGTGTGTATATGACGCGATCGTCAATAATACAGCTCGAGAGGAAGCGACTGACTGACTGACTGACTGACTGACTGACTGACTGACTGACTGACTGACTGACTGACTGACTGACTGACTGACTGACTGACTGACTGACTGACTGACTGACTGACTGACTGACTGACTGACTGACTGACTGACTGACTGACTGACTGACTGACTGACTGACTGACTGACTGACTCACTCACTCACTCACTCACTCACTCACTCACTCACTCACTCACTCACTCACTCACTCACTCACTCACTCCCCGAGTGCTGTATTCAGAGCATGCCCCCCTCTCACAGTGACAGCTGATAGATGCCTCTATTCTTCACACGGTGGCTGGACAGACGCAATTTTAAACAGAGAGTAATTTACAAATGTTTCCATCTGACCTTTAGAGCATCAATCTTTCTGATATTGCCAGAAAAAACCAGATCATTTTCCCACAGCAGTCTCTGCCAGCTCGGTGCTCACACACCAGGCTGACCTTCCATGTTTATTGTTTGTGATTTCGTGTTTTTCTCAATTTGTTCCTTCTGTACGTTATTTTACAAACGGAAAATAACTACCCTTTTAAATCAACAATTTTTTTCTAATCCTTGCAAACGTCATAATCCTTGTGCTGATGAATGGTTTATTTCTATTTTTCATTAATTCGAAACTAGAATTCCTAAACCAATTTCCAGCCTCAAATGACAAAAATATCTTTACTTAGGAAAAATAAATATGTCGCAAATTCAATTCAATTTCTTGAGGGTTAAGGTTAAGTTTCCTAGCCACATCTGAGGTGAACTAAGTGACGCTATTTTAGATTTTAAGCTCTCATGGTAAATCAAATAAAATTTCAAGTTATTTAATTAAAATGTTTCCTCCCTTGGAAGTTGTGTCTCGCTAGCGCGATCCACAACTTCAAGTCAGTGAAAATTATTCAGATTTGGCAAAATTGAGGTTAACTATTTTCAAATCTTGCTCATTGATGTCACGTTTTATTTTATTTTTTACTCGAGATTAGCGAGATGGTACTTAATGTGCTAATGAAAATAATGAAAAACCAAATATAATCGAACCGGTGATAGAAGGGTTAAAACTCGATGTATTTTATGTGAAAGATGTCACATTTGACCCTTTAGGTGCTAATCACGACTATAGTAAATTAAATCACTGTTATTAGAACTAAATGTGTGTTGAAACATCCAGATTTGCAAATGTTTATTCAAATTTGAGACGAAACATTGTCAAATCTTGATGTTTAAACAGTCGTTTCAATCCCAATAACAGTGACTTGACCCGCTAATAAAACGGAATAAAACGACAATAGTCGTGATTAGTAGACAAAGAGTTACATATAAGTGGTGTTCTATTTTGGTATCGGACAGGATGGGGGGGGGGGGGGCTCTTTTGGTATTTTTTTTCTGTAGATGTAATTTAGAAAAAATTCACAGTAAAGTTACCACGGAAACACGAAACATTGGCCCTGTGCTGGTGCAATGTTGGCCCACCGGAACTCTGTCAAAGTCCCATGCACCGTGACCTTTGACATTACCCGTGATGCATTGCCCATCAATACCCCGTTAGCTCGTCTACCGGCGATCACGTCGACAGCGGGCCGTCCTGATAGGGTCTTTGCGTGACGACAATCAACAATACAGGAACACCTAACCAATGTTGGCCCAATGTTGGGTGAGGCTATCAACAGCCTGTGATCATCAACAATATAGAGAACACCTCTCCAATGTTGAGTTAATGTTGGTACAGCGTCACGGACGCTGGACCAACATTAATACAACATTGAACTTGATTAGCGTTATCCAACAATACAGAGACAATTACCCAACGTTGGCCTAATGCTGGGCCGGCGTTTCAGACGTTTGCCTAGCTTTTAACACAACATTAAGGCCCCGTTCGATTCGCACCGATTTGAAACCGGTTTACCAATCCAGAACGTATGATTCGCACCAGCCTGCATGAAGGTTTGGTAGTTTCAAGGAATATATTCCTTGGTAGTTTAGATCTCGACCTGGTTTGCCAAATCAGACGTTTCTTTGGTTCAAACTATTTTTAGATTAGCGGTAAATTTGGATCTCGAATCGCATTGCCAAACCAGCTCGTTTCTTTTGCTCAGGCTATTTTTAGATCGGTGTATACATGCATCGTCATGAGGCAAATGTGCTGCTATCAGTTCATGGCGTTCGTTTTGGGAATACAAATAAAACCGAAGCCAACCGGATCACTAAGCTATTTTAAGATTGGTGCGAATCGAACAGAGCCTTAGAGTAAACAGTTTGCTTGATGTATAAATTTCAACAACTTTACACGTTGGCCCATTGTGCTTTATCGTTGGTACAATGCTGGGCCAACATTGTAGACTGTGGCCACACAATAAATCAATATTGAGTGAATATTTTTACTATATGAACATTTCAATCAATGCAAACGTTGGCCCAATAGTGGGTCAATGCTGAAATAATGTTGTCCCAATAGTGGATCAATGCCAGAGTAATGTTGTTCCAACTGTGGGCCAATAGTGGGCCAGCATCTCCGACGCTGGCCCAACATTGGCGCACAGTCGGACCCTGATCTATTGTGGGCTGTATTTCTCGCCTCATCTATTACCAGACCTCCACCCTCGCCCCAATCCATCACCCCCCCCCCCCCCTCAGCCACCAGGAATCCACATCTCCCGTCACCATGGTTACCTAACACGGCCAGACAACCCTCACTTACAGTAATGAATTTACATAATCACTCTTGATCTCGTTTGAATGCCATTATTTAGTTGTTCTTTGATCCCAGGAATCGGGGCAATTGACAAGCCAACCTTGTGCTGAGCGTATCTGTCACCCCGTGGAAATACATAACTCTGTTGAACCAATGTTGTTTGAATGTTGGCCCGTCGTCTACGACGTCGGTCCAACATTCAAACAACATTGGTTAGGTATCAATAGATCTATGAAATGAAAAAATGAATATGGTTTCAGGCCACCTATTCTGTGAAACGCAGTGACGTCACTCCGTAAAAACAAGGTTATATAACACCCCCTCCCCATCTTTCATCCCGTGAAACGCAGTGACGTCACTCGGTGAAAACATGGTGATATAAGACCCCTCCCCATACTTCATTGTATTAGCCAGCTCGGTGAAAATAAAGGAGGCCAAGGTCATTGAATTTCACAGAATAGGCTAACCCAGTAAACGCAAAACATTTGTATAACATTTATAGAATGTTGGACCAACGTCGAAGACGTTGGGCCGACGTTGTATAAATGTTTTGCAAATGTTTTGTGTTTATTGGGAAGCTGGGACAGGAGAACCTCCTGGGATGGTGAGATGAATGAGATGACACTGCCCTCAGACACAGGATTCGAAATTCGAGCCCTGGCGGTCTGAGGCCGAAAACGCTACCTCCCGGTCACGGAGGCTCCCCGACAATATTGAATCTTAACGAGTGAGCGGGGAAGAAACATTTTGTTCCTTTAAAACTTGAAGGCCGAAGTGGGGTAAAATGAAATGAATCGGGCTTTAGGCCACCTTTGTGCACATATAGGCTAAACTGGGCCAGGAGAACCTCCTGAGGATGGTGAGATGATTGAGATGACACTGCCCTCCAGATACGTGTGAAAGTCAGTATTGTGGGGAGGCTCCGTGACCGAGAGGTAGCATGCTCGGCCTCATACCGCCAGGGCTAGAATTTCGAATCCTGTGTCTGGAGGACAGTGTCATCTCAATCATCTGGCCCAGTTTAGCCTATATGTGCACAAAGGTGGCTTAAAGCCCGATGTATTTCATTTTATCGGAGCTTCAGTATCGTGGAATATCTCCACACACTACGAGGTGAAGTGTAGGCAATCTCTCAATGCTCAACCCTTTCAGGGCGGGGATCGACTTTAGACGTCAGAATAGACGTCAAATGCTGACGTCTAAAGTCAATCCCCGCACTGAAGAAGTAACATATTTATATTTGCTGTAGACTCATACTATGTATTTAAATGGAGCGGAGAGAGGTGACTAAAACATTTATGATGAAAATCTGTTTCTATTGTTTACACAACACTATTTCAGCGCTGTATGGGTTGAAGAAGAAGAAATACATAACAATGATAACTCTGTGTTGAGATTTCATGAGATGTGTGTCAAGATATTGATTATACCGGGTAGTGATATAATATAGGCCTATATAAACGTTGCTCATTTGAGTGCGATATGGGGAGATACAACACTCGTCCAATGAATAAGGCGTGAGCCTTTAGGCGAACACCTTATTACAACTGTACATATATGGATTTGGGACTACAAGGGTTAAATATGACTATGTGGTGATAGATAAGATATACAAACGGTGTTCATTTGAGTGCTATATGGCAAAATACATCACTCGTTCGATGAATAAGGTGTGAGCCTTTAGGCGAGCACCTTGTTTGATGGACATGTGCTGTATTTTCCAATATCGCGTGATATTTCTATTTTCTCACACGATCAAGTCACATTGATATAACTATCCTACATTGTAGCTCAAACTAAAGCTAGAGTGCGATATGGGCCTATACCGACATACGTCGCTCAGTGAAAACCACTGTACAGAGTGTGATAATAATAGCTACATCGTTCTTAGTGAACCGTGAGCTTTTCAGACTGAATGATTAGACATTTAATATTAACCTTTATTATGACGTATATCGATCGTTAATAACCGGAACAGGATTAAAAAAATGGCGTCCAATCAGCATTAGCCTCGTTTGTAATTGATTTTTAAATCGCATTTCTCTTTTGTTTTCAGCGAAACAGACAAATCTAGTTGTTATTCTAACTGCTGAGATAACGCTGGTTTTTCCCAGCAAACACGAGACATTCACATAATGTTGGTTCAATGTTGGGCCACCGTCTGTGACGCTGGCCCAACATTGAACCAGCATTGGGTGGAAATCTTGCGCTTGTTGGTTATCATTGTCTTTTGCAACAAATAGCTATTTCATGTCACAGTATAATTGAGCTATTACAGACTAGCAAACGACGCGGAGAAAAACGCTCCTTAATGGGAGAATACGTCATGTCCCGTGACGTCCACGTTTTGTCGTAAAAACCACACATTCTGACGGATTCTACTAAACCGGCCTGATTGAATTCGGCTCCAATCGCTGTGTATTTTAAATTGGGGAAAAACCTCACGCCTGCCATGTCTGATCAATGCGCGTGGAGAGTGTTGCCATAGCTACCAGAATAAAATGAACGCACAGTATGTGTTTGAGTAAAGTGAGTGAATATTGCTTTACGTCGCTTTCAGCAAAATCACGGCAATATCGCGACAGAAGGAAGCTCGAAGCCGGGACTATGCCCTACTTTTATTTCGAATGAATCCAAGGGTTCTTTATAGTGCGTAGTACCATAGACAGCACTGCACACTTCAGGCCTTTGAACAGTTTGGAGAACTGTATATGAACAACCACGATGACAAAATATCCGGCCGACCGGGATTCGAAACTGGTATCTCCTGGTACCTCCAGGTTACAAGCCCCGGTCGATATGAATGATCCGTCGGGGGCAGGTTTGTTCGAGTAAAACACTGTGTGCTGTCATCACATGTTGGTTTAATGATGGGCCGCCGTTTGCGGCGTTGGTCCAGCGACAAGTCAACATTAGGAGCAGCCGTACTGTTTCTTCGATTGTATAATTATCGCAGATGAAATTTGGTGAAAATAAGTTTTTTACCCTCAGACTTTTAACCCTTTAACCGCCGGTGTCGCATATATTCGGGTTTGCATTTTTATTAGCACATTAAGTACCACATTTTAAACAATTTAAAGATAAAATGTGACATCAATCAGCAAGATTTGAAAACAGTTGACCTCCATTTTGTCAAATCTGAATAATTTTCGCTCACTTGAAATTGTGGATCGCGTCAGCGAGACACAACTTCATGTGGGAGAAAATTCAGATTGAATAATTTGACGGTTAAAGGGTTACCTTGTCGGGATTCGAATTTAATTAACTCTTACAACGCAGAACTATTGTGCGTTTTCAATTTTAAATCATGATACATGTTTTCGTCAGTCCTTTCTGCTTCACTTAATTACGTGTGTTATGGTGACACGGCCATTATAAATATTGTTAGTGCGAGGATCGACTATAGACGTCAGAATCTGACATATTTAGGCTTCATATTCTGACGTTTGTAGACGGTTCCCGCACTGAAAGAGCTTAGCGAGTTTTGGGTGAATATTTGAACTGTGGACATGTCGCATAACGTTCGTGGTGAGCCACCAGTCCATCCGTCCGTCCGCCGAGGAGATATAATTGGGTGGAGTTGTCAGAGAGAAGCTTAATCCCTTCATTATTTCCTCTAATCCACAATCAGGGAGGATAATAGTCTAAACGTTTATATCATCTACACGGATGGATGGAGTGGGAAGAGAGATCGGACGTAATGCTGCAGGTCAGGGGCTCGAATTCTCTACGATCGATTCGATATAATAGTCTAGCCGCTAGGGGCTCGAATACTGTACAATCAATTCGATATAATAGTTTAACCGTTAGGGGCTCGAATACTGTACAATCAATTCGATATAATAGTCTAACCGTTAGGGGTTCGAATCCTGTACAATTAATGCGAGATAATAGTCTAACCGCAAGGGGTTCGAATCCTGTGCAACCAATGCGGGATAATAGTCTAAACGTTTACATCATCTACATGGCTGGATGGTGACCCAGTGGGAAGAGCGATCGCCCGTAATGCTGCAGGTCAGGGGGGCTCGAATCCTCTACAATCAATTCGATATAATAATCTAATAGCAAGGGGTTCGAATCCTGTGCAACCATTGCGAGATAATAGTCTAACTGTTCACATTCACATCAATACATGTCTGAAGACATAACCCTTTCGTTGCTAGGACTGTATATATAAAATAAATAATAAGTCACTGACGTTATTTTTTTGTGTGGTGAATGCTCAGTTAATCAAACAATTCAATTTTTGAGAGTTCATTTTTCAAAAACAAAAATATTTTGCATCGTACAGATTAAAAATGATTATATTCGTGTTTAGGGTTTAAAGTGTTAAAAGGGACATTCAGAGTTAAACATTATTCAGGAGTATGTGACGTCATTGTAAGGCTGGTGTTTCCCTGTGATTTAATCCATGTTTTTGGTTTTGCCCCGATCTCCCCGATGGCAAAACCATCACGGACTCACTCTAATGATTCACGGCTGGTACTTAATCCGATTGTGGCCGATCTTGTCCGATGTTCTCCGACTGTCCGAAACAATTGGAGTCTCATGATGTTGGACTGTCTCATAATGTGGTAAAATAGTCATATAATGATGTTGAACAGTCGTATTATGTGGTTGAATAGTATATAATATTGTTGGCTGTCATATAATGTGCTGAAATAGTGGTATGATGTTGTTAGACGGTCTTAAAATGCGGTTAGGGAAGAGGCCCTGGTGCAGTGGTTAAAGCTGCCTGCTTGGAAAATCGGGGATCGAGTGTTCGATCCCCGCTCTGGCCTTTAATTTTCAAAGAAACAAAATGTTTCTCCTCAACTCACTAAAAATTCAATATTGTGGGGTTTCTCCGTAGCCGTGAAAGACGTGTTCGGCCTCAGGCCACCAGGGCTCAAATTTCGAATCCTATGTCTGAAGGGCAGTGTCATCTCATTCATCTCGTCATTCTCAGGAGGTTATCATGACCCAATTTAGCCATATGTGCACAAAGGTGGTCTAAAACCCATTCATTCATTCATTCATTCCTTCATTCATTCATTCATTCATTCATTCATTCATTCATTCATTCATTCATTCATTCAATCATTCATTCATTCATTCATTCATTCATTCATTCATTCATTCATTCATTCATTCATTTATATATAATGTGGTTAAAATGTCTTATAATGTCGTTAGACGGTATTATAATGTGTTTAAATAGTCTTAGTGTTGTTGGACTGACTCATAATGTGGTTAAATAGTCTTAGAATGCTGTTGGACGGCCATGCAATGTGGTTAATTAGAATTAGACGTCCATATAATGTGGTTGGTGGCTTATGTGAGTATTAGCGCATGCGCACAGGCAGCCAGCCACGCACTTTAACATGAAGTAGTCTGGCAGACTTAGCCTTAAGCCGCGATATTAATCGGGAATTTCCGTGTAAATCTGCCATTTCCACCAACCCCTCGGAGTAACAACTAACCGCCGTGTGAGATGCGTTGGCACAACGTTGGCTTAGCGCTGTGCCATCGTCTACGACGCTGGCCCAGCGTTAAACAAACATTGTGCTTCAGACCCCGGAATTAGCGTGTAGTTCATTGTAGGATGTAAAGTCGTCAGTCGTGGCATGTCGTGGCATGCACTTTGACGATCTCCAGGGAATATTTGATAATAAGTGTAAGGGAGAAGGCATGTCTCAGACACCTAGCCCCTCACCCGCCGCTCTGTGACAGTCAACTCACCCATTCTAAGATTGGCTCTGTAATGAGGTCTATCACACCAAAATGGGGACATCTGACCAAAATGTGTTAGTTGTGTGGTAATTATTTTAGCTTGTTTTCAATCTAGCAATCAGTTTCCGTTAGTATTCAAACTTACACTGGTCGTGGCAATATGTATGATGCCCCTTAACCGTTACAGTGCGGGGAGCGACTTTAGTCGTCAGAATCTGACGTTTACAGACGTCAGATTCTGACGACTAAAGTCGATCCCCGCACTGCAAGAGAAAAATATTTATAATTTCCGTGAACCCACAACATAGGTATTCAAATGAATCAGAAAGAGCTAACTAAGACAGTTATGATGATTTCAAATTAAAAAAATCCTT
Source organism: Flabesymbios commensalis (assembly GCA_964017125.1). Lineage (NCBI taxonomy): Eukaryota > Metazoa > Annelida > Polychaeta > Terebellida > Flabelligeridae > Flabesymbios > Flabesymbios commensalis. The sequence goes on along the minus strand of OZ024904.1, from coordinate 109,143,260 downwards.
TAGTTGCGATGATTTTTTACAAATTAATTCAGCGCTTTAAGGGCTAATGCTAAGAAAGTCTGCATTCAGTCAGAACTGTTTGAAAACCACTTTCTCTACTACCCCCCCCCCCCCCATGATGACTGATTACAGATCTCTTCTCAGTGATATATTTTAGGTTTGAATAAAGTAAAATTAAACTAAATAAGGGTTGTTAATTATTGTTGTGAAGGTAATTTTATACGCAGGGGCAGGTCCAAAATTCCAAAGCCGGAGGGGGTCCGATTAAAAAATAGAGAAATTTAGGTAGGCTCTACATAGATAGGAGGGGCTACCCGGTGTGACTGGACCGCCTAACTCATTTACTGCGCGAGGCCCAGTCACACTGACCGCCATTTTGTTTCCACAGACAGCTGTGTAAAAACGACACTCGCGCTGCCTACCAAAAAACTCGGATGTCATGAAATTGAGTCGAATATTTTAAAGGCCTACGAAGACTGGGCTATTTTCAGCAGACGTAATCTTTTGACCGTATTAGAACTATAACATTTAAAAATGGAGGTCACTGTGTCAGAGCCTTGCGATGTCATCAGGGTAAGGAGGGGCCAGGCACTACCCTAGTAAATTTTGAGTCTCAAATACCTATATTTTGATCCCCCCTGACTCCCCCCTCCGCCCACTGGATCCGCCAATAATATGTAGTCTATAAATATAGCGTTTTTCTTGTTCTATATACAGAAGAAAGACTTCTTTTCCAAAATGCAAAACCTAAACCACGATAACCAAATCGTACTAACTTGAACAGCATTAAGCAGTTAGTATTATTCGTGTTTTCCCAACAGTATTTTCAACATGAAACATATGGAATAGCCCAAAACTTGGCTAGTTTTGGATTAGATTTGGGCTATCATCGCATGCGTCCATGGCGTGGCATAAAAAGGAAGGAAAGCGGACATTAGCTTTCTTGACAAAGATTGATCGCTGGAGAATGGAATAATCGGAGGAATAATTCATCTATGTTTCTAATGCTTTATATATCACAGCACACAATACATAACTCTTCACCCGCCAAGTTAATTTATTTAAATTCTCACCCACGTGAAGTTGTGTCTCGCTACCGCGATCCACAACTTCAAGTGGGTGAAATTTACTCATATTTCTATAATTTGTGACCAAACGTTTGTAAATCTTGATGTTTAAACACACATTTCATTCTCAATTCAGTGATTTAATCGGCCAAATAAAGCAGAATAAACGCGATTATAGGCACGCTTAGCTCAATAACCCTTACAGCGCGGTGATCGACATTAGACGTCAAAATAGACGTCAGATTATAACGTCTGAAGTCGATCCTCGCATTGGTGCTGATAACGGAGGTGGGGGGGGGGGAGGGGGGGCTTTAGACCAGATTTACAATACAATATTATTTTATAATATTGGATCATTTACTGCAAAAAATGACAAGGTGCTATCTGCGTGTGAAGAGTGGGATTACGGGACACATTACCTTTATCATTCCACAAGCCCGTCATTTAGCTGTTTTTTTAATATAGGTAGATTTTCACACATGGGTCGTGATAGCCCAACAAAATCCAATGCTGGTTTAACATTCGGCCAACGCCTGTGACGTTGGCCCAATATTATATCATCATTGGGTCAACGTCTCTTGTTCACTGGGAAGCATCTTAGTCACGTGGTTGATGACGTAGTCGGGGATTTCCCTCATAGATATCTCAGTGCTGGAACTGCCAGGAGGGACTCCCCTGAAAGCTTATAATGTGTCCACTACGTCCTAATGGTGATTGCTTTGTAGGTGATCTTTGCTCCAACGCTGCCACGCTGTCTAGCCAATGTTGCATGCGTTGGCCCATAATTAGCCCAGCATTGTATAGACGTTTGGTGTTTATGGATGGTGTCTGGTATTCACACCTCAAAGATTATACTTCACAGCAATCACGAGATGCCCACCCAATGTTGTTCCAATGCTGGGTCAACGTCTGCGACGTTGACCCAGCATTGAAACAACATTGGGCGCACATAATGTGCAAACTTTGCTGGACACGGATTAGAAAACCATCCAAAAACTACACCAACTAAATCCTGGCCTCAAAAACTACACCAGCTTAATCTAAGCCTTACTGGTGCGGGGATGGGGGGGGGGGGGCTCGGCTACAGTTTTCAGGGGCTAGGGGTGGGTTCAGAGGGGCTCGGCTACAGCATGCAGGGTTTAGGAGTGGGTTAAGGAAGGGGGTTCTGTTACAGGTACACCACCTAAATCCTAGCCTTAAATAGCCAGTTTTGTTTATTTTTATCGTCTGAGTTTGGTGGACGATTTCTCAGGTGAAAAAAGGTGGTTAATTATACAACAAAACTAGACCTATTACTTATGTATGTTATTTGTCTGTCCCACAGCTCTAGCCTTTGCATCGTTAATTACGACTACAGTCGTTTTTATTCCGTTTTATAAGCAGGTTAAATTACCGTCATTTTGGGCATGAAATGAGTGCTAAAACATCATGATTCGTGAATGTTTTGTCGCAAATTAGCCAATTACGTGTAATTATCACCCACTTGAGATTTTGTGGGCAGGGGGGGGGGGATTAGGGATTTAAATTCATTATTTCTGCGCTTTAAGGGTTTTAATATTATAGCAATAACAAGAAAACATATGCGTTCACACAACATATTAAAACATATATTGAAAAAAAACAATGATTTGTGTTTGTGCATCACGAGCCGTTTTTTTACATTATATTTTAAACACTTTGTGAATTATTCATATACCATCATAGATGAATGATTGTGTTATTGTCATTATTTTTCTTGTATTCAATTTTTCTCATGATATTTTTCTGTTTGTGTGTTACAGGTATGTACCAGTTTATCTTGGTGGGTTCAGGGGGGCTCGAGGTTTCAGGGGCTAAAGAACTGATATCTTAAGGTAAGATGTTGTGTATTATTGCGACTCAAAGCAAATCGACGAGAAAGTTTGACGAGATGATGTTCTTGGTGTAGACCTGTAGCCACCACCTCTTCTTTGAGATCATTATGGATCTGTAGTCCCACATGTTCTTTGAGATGATGTTCTTGTGGACCTGTAGTCCCCACTTTGAGATGCTGTTCTTGATGTAGGACTGTAGACACCACCTCTTCTTTGAGATGCTTATGGATCTGTAGTCCCACATGTTCCTTGAGATGATGTTCTTCTCCCCACTTTGAGATGATGTTCTTGATGGAGACCTGTAGCCACCACCTCTTCTTTGAGATGATTATTGATCTGTAGTCCCACATGTTCCTTGAGATGATGTTCTTCTCCCCACTTTGAGATGATGTTCTTGATGGAGACATGTAGCCACCACCTCTTCTTTGAGATGCTTCTGGACCTGTCCTCCCACATGTTCCTTGAGATGATGTTCTTGCTGTAGACATTAAACCGACATTCGTCTGCTGAGTATAGACATATTTTAGATAATGTTCTTGTAGACCCGTAGTCACTATCTCGTCGCCTCGGAGCTAAAGGATCCTATCTGCCACTCTGACGAGTGTCAGATAGAATCCTTTAGCTCCGAGGCGACGATCTGTTCTTTGAGATTTTCATGATTATTGTAGGCCTATATGGTCCCTACCTGTTTTTAAGATGATCTTCTTGCTCCATCCCTGCAGCCACCACCTGTTTTACATACAGTACACACCCTCCACCTCTAAAACAATGTGTATTCCCCCTGGAGACTATTACTGCTTTATTCACACGCGCTCCTCATTCACGCGACGAATCATTGATATTACGCGAGAAATCGCCACACAATCGAGCGTACCCCGACCGACCAGCAAACGCGACATGTTGACCCGGTTCTGGAGTAATGCTGGCACAGCGTCGCAGACGTTGGCCAGCATTACACCAGCATCGGGTCAGCGTCTCATAATATTGAGGCAATGTTGGATTATTTCTAAACTATCTCAGAAAGCACGGTATATGTAAAGTTGCCCCGCCATGCTGCGCAGACCTTGACCCAATGTTGTTTCAGTGTTGAGACGGCATCGTTTATTGGGGGCCAACATTAAAGTAAAGTAGTATTAGCACTTAGTTTTTCCAACAATCACGATATTCCGATGCGACGATGGTCCAACATTGTGTCGACGTCGATCGTGTGAGAGCAATGCTTACCAAAGATAGTGTTAATATTTTAGCACAAAACCAATACTTTGATTGGCTGGTTTGAAGGTTAGACCAGAAGACTGAACCAAACTAACAGTATTGTCTGGCTAGGTGAATATAGCAGCATTGTCCGACAATGTGGTTAGATATTGAATTGCTTGGCAATACACTGTTTGCACGATTTTGCGCATAAGCAGGACTCCCAACTAAATAGTTCAGTTTTAATCACTGTGTGGCGTGTTGTAATAGAAGTGTGACAGGACTCCCAACTAAATAGTTCAACTTTTAGTCACTGTAGTTGTATGGCGTGTTGCTATTGGGAAAGGTGTATATGAAGCCATGTAGCAACACTATCTGACAATAAGGTTAGATTTTGTATTGGTTGAACTTTTTTTCCCGCTAAGTTATCTTCACCCATTTGAAGTTGTGTCTCACTACCGCGGCCAACAACTTGAACATGTTGTAGTGGGTGAAAATCACTCAAATTTGTTCTATTTTTCAAAGGAACATTTGCGAATGTTGATGTTTAGACACACGTTTTGTTCCCAATAATAGTGATTTGATAAAAACAACAGTGGTGAAATGTCTGAAGGTCCGGCTTCAAAACACTTAATACATGAACGTCTGTCACCAGAGAGATTACCGCCAGACAACTAGTCACAAGCTGGCCACACGCTATCAGACCTGCCATCATAGAGGAAACACCAGTACTGCAAGCGCCATCGGCAACAGAAGACAAACCTGCAGCGGCTAAAGCACCGGAAAAGACCACAAGGCTAAAACAACAGCAGGTAACCAGATCAGCCTCCAGTCAACCACTGACCAAGCTGGTCAAGAAACCAGTCAGTCTGCCAGATAGCTACTGGTCAGCCAGTCAGCCAGCCGATCAGCCAGCGAGCTAGCAAGCCAGCCAGTTACCCGATCAGCCATCCATGGAATCAGTCAGCCGGCCTGCCTGTCCGCCAGCTGGCCAACTAGGTAGCTAGTTAGAGTCAACCAGCCAGTCAGACAACCAGCCAGCCAGTCAGCCAGCCAGCCATCCAGCCAGCCATCCAGCCAGCCAGATAGTCAGCCAGCCAGCCAGCCAGCCAGCCAGCCAGCCAGCCAGCCAGCCAGCCAGCCAGCCAGCCAGCCAGCCAGCCAGCCAGCCAGCCAGTGCATCACAGAGCCAGTCTTCCGTCAGCTAGTGAGTCGTCAGCCATCGAGCTAGCCTTGCGCGCCTCCTAGCTGCCACCCCTGCAGGCGCCTTCCCAGCAGCACTGCGCGTCACATTGGTAGCAGTCAGTCAGGTGGTGGACCACAAGAGAGACACGCGCCTGTTACAGCAGCGGGTGGCCGGCCAGCTCGACGTCCTAATAGTCACACGTGTGTAACATCTTCACCGCCTGACGCCGGGAGCCTGCTGGGTGGCAGGCTGAACGTCCACTGTGTCCACAACCTCTGAGTCTGTAACAATTACACCTAGAAATGAATGAGGTACACCTGTAATGTCTCAGCGGGATAACTACGTGAACGTGTATGTCATCTACAAGGACTAGAGCGGGATCAGTGACGCTGACAGAACAACTGCAGTGTCAGAGAGCCGTGAGTGTCCATTGGCAAGAACCACATCAGTTGTGAGCAGTGATTCTTCATTGGCAAGAACCACATCAGTTGTGAGCATTTAGTGTCCATTGGCAAGAAAACTGTTGTGAGCAGTGAGTGTCCATTGGCAAGAATCCAAGCAGGGCCAGTGACAACTGCTGTTTATTCATTTCAAGCAGGAATTGCTACCACAATTTTTATCTTCAAATGACGAGAAATATTTCTATATCACGAGTGACGAGTGATTGTCTATCCACCCAGACCAGACCAGTGACCACTGACTGACAAGAGAACCAAAACAGTGTCAGTGACAACTGATTTTCATTCATTTAAAGCTGGAATTGCTGACGCAATTTCCAGATTCAAATTACGAAAAAATATTTATATTTTGGCCGAAACAGGGACACACGTGAACAGTGACTGTCCATCCATTGGCTGACAGAAGGACCACACCAGTGTCAGTGTCAGTGACCACTAGCTGACAGAAAGACCACAGCAGTGTCAGGGAGTAGTGTGTGTCCAGGACACGTGTTTCTGTCGCTGACAGACTGAGCTCACTCGGTCCGGATGCCAGACGTGTCCTGCATTCCTGACGTGGCAGGCATAATCTTTGGACAGGGACTCTTTGACTGACACATGTGGTAACATCACAGCTTCACTGATCCCCAGGACTGGATAGACCGCGAGGACCGACACAGGATAGACTGAGAAGCACACGTGGAATGACACACACTATCCATCATTGAAGTCAACGGGTTGCACTGGATTAGCTAGCGTTAAATCAATCTGCACAGATACTCATTGAATGTAAAACAATTAAATCTGTAGCAGAATCAACTCGCTTGGTCTTAGCAACTGAAACGAACAACATATTTGATAAAATATGTCAAAAAATATATACGTATTATTCACAAAGATAGGAAAGTGTGTGATTTGCATCGTCTCCCGAGTGAATTAACTACTCGCGCATGTCACACTGGACCAGCTAGTGTTACATCCTGACCTGGTGTGGATGAACTAGAGTTACCATCGAATGACCTACTCCAAGACCACGTATGTAGACACACACAGGCTGCATGTATCAGAGAGTGTACACGACATTGGTGTCATCTCACCCAGGTAGATGTTAACATAGATTGTTACACAGTGTGTCATACAATGTACATAGTGTCAATAATATCACTCTGACCAAAACACAGAGATTTGAGCAATTATATCTGGATGTGAAGTCATTTGGTCTGAATAATAACTCATTGATTGTAAAGCTAATCAATTAAATCTACCAAACACATTGCCAGGGAAACGTAGGCATTGTTTGACTGAAAAACCCATTGCATCAAAGAGAAACAAGGCGAAAAATATTTACCAAGGTACAGATCTCAGCCAATCACAGTCCTCTGCCACAGACACAGGAAGTCAGTGGCATCTACAAACGGCAAGCTACTCTGTCCCCTCCGGCAATACACAGGAGCCAATCGCTGTCTCTTAGCAATACACACAAGCGGAGCTGTGTCATCTACTGACAGGAACAAGCTCCATCACTGACATCACTAAGAGGAACAAACAGGAACATAGCCAACTGGTGGCATCAGAGCCAATCTGTACTGTAACTATAACTGCAATGGGATTTCATACCATGTACTCCAGCAGCCGTTGTCTACATTCATCACGTATGATGTACAGAGATACAATACATCAGCAGTGTCCACACTATTACACTGTCATCACCCAGTAAGACAGAAATCTGATTCATAACATCAGCATTGTGCAAGTCGTCTCTAGAGTTCTCAAGGCTCAAATCCTACGGAATCCCTGTTGTCCCATTGTAGCTATGTCTACCCCCATCTCCCGCACTGATTGACTGCTATAGTGTTGTCACATCTCACCTCTAATACACTGTAGGCTTTACGGGTGTCAGGTGCTGTCAGTCGTCTCTGGTCCACTATGATGTCTGTATAGATGATGGTACAATGACACAGCGTCACATCATTAGCCATAGGAACACACTGACAAAGTGACACAGTGACACTCGTGAATAACTACACTATCTATCTCACTGACAGAGTGACACAGCCACATAGTGACACTCACTGTCAGAGTAACGCACTGCCATAGTGACACACTGTCATACGACCACGTCGCAGACAGTGACATACTGCCAAATTCACACAGCAACAGACCGCCATATTCGCACTCTGGTTTATTGTCTTAGCTCAAACAGTATCTCATTGACACACTGTCGAATTAACGCACAACCATAGCAACAGACTGGCTACGTGTTCCAGATACACACACTGTCATTAACACATGGTACTGGTTCAAATAATGCCATAGTGACATGCTGTCATGGTGACAGAGTCATAGAGTGACACATTGACACATGACATGGTACTGATTCAGATAGTGTCGTACTTAATGCTTGTAAAGTGATTGTGTCATAGTGACATGCTTATATATTGACACATGTTCAATGTCGTGAGAGCAGCCATGATGTGGTGGGTGGTGACATTCACTGTCAACCTGCACTGACACAGTGACACTGACACAGTGACACTGACACAGTCACACTAATCTGTCATCCACATCACTAACACTGTCGACACTGCCCGATGCTGCACCTACCTTCCCGCTGACTTCAGACACACAGCCCTTAACAATGTGGACCTTCCTCTTGCTAGTATTCTGGGGCCTGCCCTGCCAGACACACGCAGATATATCAGGTAGGAACATTAGATCGGACCAAATCATCACCTTGGTAATAAAGGCTCGTAACAGCCACTTTACAAGTGGCTGTTACCACCCTTTAATACCGAGGTGACAAATTAGTTTTATCTCGATAACAATAAAAATGTTGTTTTGTCCTGTTGCTCATTTGATTCCATTATCGCAAAATACTGGGTTTTCATTCTTCGACAATCGATGGTACCTGCGCTGACCTGGTCTAATTAGTCTGACGTAGTTTATTGCGTGAGAAAATATAACCGTTGCTTATTTTTTCGTACAATATGGAAATCCTCGTCCAAAGAATGTGGGCCGAAACGGATATACGTCTTGCAATCTTTGTGAAGTGACAGATACGAGCCTTTAATACGTCTTGATATCTTTGTGAGAGTGACAGGTACAATCACTTAATACGTCTTGGCATCTTTGTAAAAGTGCAGATACGAGCCTCTAATACGTTTGTCATCTTTGTAAAGTAGCAGATACGAGCCTTTAATACGTATTAAAATCTTTGTAAAGTGGCAGATACGAGCCTTTAACACAGAGATAAAGCTTTAGTCTGTACCTAGGTCATTCATAATAATGGCAACGTTATTTTTCATTTCATTTCGTTGTTATTTACGCTGGAGTAGAGTAGCCTACTATCATGGAGACATTTATTATTGAGACATTCGTCATTGAGATATTTACTAACAGCAAGATAGTTAGGGCCAATTTGTCATTAAATGTCCCGATCACAAAAATTGAATAATGGAATTCTCCATTGAGATATTTTGGTAGCAGCGACACACGTCGTCAATTACTAAAAGCCACCCGCCATTTCGTTGAAATTTTCGTTGTAATTTACACCACAGTAGAGTATTTCAGCTGAGTTGAAGTATTCTACTGTATCTGGATTATTGTAAACACATTTATGGTTAATTCAGCACTAAATGTGCTCATGTAAAAACTGAATAACTAAATTATCCGTGCGTATTTGCTGGAGAATGAATGAATGAATGAATGAATGAATGAATAAATGAATGAATGAAGGGGGTTTTAGGCTACCCTTGAGCACATATAGGCTAAGTTGGGCCAGCAGAACCTCGTGTTGCTGGAGACAGCGTCACAAATCCTCAATTACCAATCGACACCCGTCATTTCGTACATATGTACCTGGCACCATTTGCATTAATGTAAAAACGCTTGGAATTTAGCATTCAATGTGCTGATGTAGAAACTGAATAATTGAATTCTCTCCATGTGTGTTGGTTGTAGACAGCGTCACTCACTCTCTCTCTCCTGTGGGAGAGATTATGATTGGTCTCAATATTGACGTCAACAGAGAGTATTTATTATTCTCGGCAGATTCCTTATCAATAGCGAACACCTACACACTGGGCAAACACGGAGCATTGCCCCAGTGTTGGTTCAATGAACCAACACTTGGGCCATGTCTTGTGTTTGCCACACGGTCTGTGGGACAATATCAATATGTGATGTCAATACAGCTAACAACAATACCAGCAAATACTGGATATCAGTCCAATTCTGGGCCAATGCTGGCTCAAAGCCCCGCTGGACCAGCGTGGCAGATATATTGAGTGAGTGAATATTGCTCTACGTCGCTTTTTGCACAATCATGGCGATATCATCACAGAAGGAAGCCCGAAGCCGGGACTACGCCCTACTCTTATTTATAATGGCTTCAAGAGTTCTTTATAGTGCACATTACCATGGGCAGAACTGTACTCCCCAGGCCTTTGAGCAATTTGGAGCACTGTATATGCACAATCATGATGACTATTTCCCGGCCCGACCGAGATTCGAACCAGGTACCTCTAGGTTACAAGCCACAGTCGATACGACTGAGTCATCTGGATCGGCCATTATATGTTGGTCGGCCATTAGATGTCTTGTGTTTGCAGGGATGTAATGTCACGCAAAGACGGTAATTGATTACCTAAAAAGTAAACAGTTACTGCTGTTTGTCTATTAATGCCAGTAAAGCCATGCGAAAAAAGCAGAAGTAAATAGAAGTAGCTGTTCACTTGTAAGGTGAGCAGTTACTGCTGTTTGTCTTTGCACGGCGGTCAGTATGCCAGTACTCGATGGCAGAAGAGAATCCTGCAGCTCAAAGACAAACAGCAGTAACTGCTTACTTGTAAAGTGAGCAGATACTGCTGTGTGTCTTTTCAAGGCACTTTTGTCATGCTATCTATTCGTTGATTAAATCACAGTTATTGGGAATGAAATGTGTGTTTAAACATCACGGTTTACAAATGTTTGATCTCAAAATATTACAAATATTAGTAATTTTCACCCACTTGAAGTTGTGGGTCGCCATAACGAGACACAACTTCAAGTGGGTGAATTTTTTTTTAATGTATCGTTCTAAGGGGTAAATTAATGCAAATGAGAACACTTGTAACTGCTGACTTAAAACGTTTGGACTTACGGCTCTTTATCTTTCTACGTCAGAATCTGACGCCTGTAGACGTCAGATTTTGACGTCTGAAGTCCATCCCCGCACTGGGAGGATTAATGGTAATTTGTGTCCACCTTTCCAACAAACACAACACGTCGAATTAATGTTGGTAGTATTGTTTCATCGTGTTGTTTACGCCTACCAGGGTGCAATTTGTCTGGTTTCATACATTGGCCGGCCCCGATGGCTCATTGGGTCCGGTTGTGGTTCGAGTCCCAGTCGGGTCGGATGTTTGTAATCGAGGTTGTTCATCATGTTCATATACGGCCATTGGAAATATTAAAATTCTTTCAGAGCGGGGATCGACTTTATACGTCAGAATCTGACGTCTAAAGACGCCAGATTCTGACGTATAAAGACGGTCTCCGGGCTGTAAGGGTTGATTAATAGTAGGATTACATTTTTTAGTAAGATGGCTTGATGGTATCATTGATTTAGCTAATTCAATTATATCATTGAATTAAATAATGAATTTGATAAATTATTCCGATCTATTTCCACCCACTGCAAGCAGCACACAACTTCTAGCGGGTAATTATTTTAAATATCAGATTAAATTATCGAATTCAAAGTACTGAATAATGATTTAAACACTCCAAGGCGCACACGCTTGTTTGATATAATGCAATGGAAATTATGCAGCGACGCTACATTTGATGAGCCTCGTTTGTCATTTGCGATAATATGTTCACCCTTTAAGCTTAAAGCACTATAATCGTATTTGATCTGTTCTATTAACTCTTTAAGCCCTCACGGTGCATTAAAGCATCATTTTACATCCCTGAAAACAGACTTAATTTTCCTTCAACTAGGGGGTTTAGAATGAAAATTTCCATGAAACTGGTTTACCAATAAATTGCAATTTTCATTATTTTTACACCCACATCAAATCATCTTCTTCCACTACAAGTCGAGAATTGCGACAGCAATTCGCGGCTTGTAGTGAATGAAGATGACAATGGTACGTTCAGGCTTGAACGGGTTAACGCACCACTGGAGCACAATTATAATCGATTTTGATCCGTTCTATCACCAGGTAAAATCACGGTTACTCTGAATGAAATGTGTGTTTAAACGTCGATATATGTAAAAAAATTGTAGAATTAAACGAGTATGAATAATTTTCACCCACTTGAAATTGTGGGTCGCGGTAGCCAAACACAACTTCTAGTGGGAAAAAAATTAAATGATATAATTTAGCGGCTAAAGGTTTACTGTATATGAACAACCACGATACATGAGATGCGGCCCGACGGGGATTCGAACCCAGTACCTTTGAGTTTTGAACAACAGCTCTATACCACCTGAGCCAGACAGGACAAGTGAAACCATTGTTGGGTTATTGCCGGACCAGTTTAGAGTACAATACAATAATTGGGGCACGTGCACAACTGAGCATCACTGGCGAGATCACGTGACCAGATCTTACCGGAAGCCTTAAGCCATCACGTGACTCTCCCACGTGACATGATCTTGACCAATGCGGACGCGGCATTCCGACACAATTAGTCCCATAATAGCAGGTGTAATTTACTTTCCGGCCATGGTGCTTGAGGCCATTAATACCGCGACTGCCTGATTTGTGACTAGTCGATCAAGCGGATTAACCCTCTGTCTGCTAAGGTCCTATATGCGAATCCACCCTTTACCTGCTAGCGGCACATTAATGTTCGTTTTTAGCAATTTCAAACTAAATGAGATGACACTAAACTTAACCCTTATAGCGCTAAACACGACTATAGTCGTTTTTACTTTTTTGTCGTTTTAATCGCAGTTATTGGGAACGAAAGTTTAAACATGAAGATTGCAAATGTTTGGTCTCAAATTCAACAATTAAACAAATTTGAGTTATTTTCAAATCAATTATTTAATTTAGCGTTCTAAAGAATGATGTTATGGTAAATATTCATTTAGTTAAACTATTCAATTTCGAAGATATCGATTTTAAAAAATAACACACTAATTAAGATCAATGAAAATTAGAAAATGACATATTAACCGTTCCCATAGCTTCAGTTAATTTATCTTATTTCTTTTTTAAAGTTATTTATTCTTATTTTTTATTATTAGCTCAACGACCTTACTATGAGTGATTATACCATTTTTTATTCAATTTATTATATTAAAAATACGTGACGTATAAAAGTGACGATGGAGGCTACAGAGTCACAAGGCGAATCGATACACAATATGTCTTACCGCTGAAGGCGGGTTTTACCCACACCAGCTAGTGCAGCGCATTAACCCTTTGCATTCTGATCACGCCTATTGTCGTTTTTAATCCGTTTTATTTGCAAAGCAAATCACAGTTATTGGGAATGAAAGGTGTGTTTAAACATCTAGATTTGTAAATATTTGTGCTCAAATTAAACAAATATGCATAATTTTCAGCCACTTGAAGTTGTGGATCGCGGTAGCGAGACACAACTTCAAGTGGCTGAAAATTCAATTTATTTAATTTAGCAGGATAAGGGTTAAGTCGATGTTGTTTTAATGTTGGGCCAACGTTGTGGACAGTCGGCCAACCTTAATCCAGCATTTAGTAAACACCTCGTGTTAGCTGTGAGTGAACTCTGTAGTTTCATCATGCACCAGCGGGGCGTCATAATTAGGTCAGCGGGGCATTATAATTAGGTCAGGTTATGTCAAGTGACGTCATACCATCTGCCCCATGAGACAACGGAAGATGCTAGTGCAATGCTGGTTCAATGGTGGGCTACCGTCTGCGACGTTGGACCAGAATTAAATCAACTCTGGGTAAATATATCACGTGTTTGATGTCGCGGTACAGGCGAATAAATCACAATTATCGACAGCTAGACGTATATACGATGGGAAACAACTTAAACAGCTTCGTCGTTCTCGTCTTTTCTGAGTATAAATTCTCAGCAGCTTCTCTTTGTTTAGTTCATCCTGTGTCATGAGGTGGGATAATTTTTCACAAAAAATGTCTCCTGAGATTTTATTTTAAAATTAGATATTTGATAAAATCACGGAAACCTATGCAAATCTGACCATTTGGTAATCAAATATAAACTTGATGTATGTGCGAAATATAAATGAATGATAAGAAATCCAAGACTAGATTTTAAATTTTAAGGAGAAAATCACTGATGAATACTTTTGCTTCAAACCCCGTTGAGAAAACTACAAAATATTTTTTGACACTTAATTATCAGGCCAACCAAATGTAAACTGTACCTAGCCCCGAATACAAGGCTATTTCGCCCGAGCTGCATATGCATATATGCATATGCATATGCGTATGCGTATGCGTATGCATATGCATATGCATATGCTTATGCATATGCAGCTCGGGCGGAATAGCCTTGTATTCCGGGCTAAACTGTACCCCACTTTTTCAAAACCCAGACCTTTAGTTTTAAGCTATATCATAATATTGTGAAGGAGAGCGAAATAAGTGTCGATGCGCTTGTTTCAACCTTAACGCCATTGATGTGATCGCCTAGTATTATTGAGAAGGAGTGACTGGCGAGGCAGTCAGGCGCTCTTCCAAAGCGCAACGCCCCCTTCTCCACAGAATGATATCCCGCATTCCTCCGGTCTTTATAACATTCAGTGTCAGTCTCTTTAGATTCAGAGCATCATTGCGTCTGTCACTTCGCCGTCGCAGGGGGGGGGGGGGGGTCTCATTTTGCCGGTCCTGGTTTCCTATTGACCATTGTGCCCCGTGTGTCTGTGCTGGGGCCGGGGGGTGTCGGGGGGGGGGGCAGGGATGATGGATGTGCCCCCGGGATCCACAGTTAGTGGACTGTCATGCAGATATTAACAGAGTGTCCACACTCTAATGTTCTCCCCACTGACAAGGATGACACACAAAAAGTCCCCGAATGCTGGGTCAATGCTGGGCAACCGTCGCAGACGGTTGCCCAACATTGAACCAGCATTCGGTGTCCATCCGCAAGGTCATTTCATAAAATGTCTACTGGCACCCGTCGTGTCGGCCTGCAGCGAGCTCGCGCCTGTTGTGTCGGCCTGCAGTGAGCGGCTTTAATAATGTAGCCGAGTCCAGCCCCTGGGAGCCCCGTGATGGCAGCTCCTACACGTGTACTAACTACAGGAACAATACCCGAGACAGCACCAAATGATGGCAGGAATGACCGAGTCATTGGACGAGACGAGGGGAAATGCCATGTGGGATGGCCGAGTCATTGGCTTTTACGTATGCTTAATGAGGCAATAACGTAAAGGGGGTGACCAGTGCAAAAAAAATGAACGGGGTTTTAGGCCACCTTTATGTCATAAAGGCTAAACTGGGCCAGGAGAACCTCACGAGGATTGTGAGATGAATGAAATGACACAACTTCCAGACACAGAATTCGACAATTCTATCCCTGGCGGTCTGAGGCCAAACCCGCTACCTCTTGGTCACAGAGGTCGCCCACAATATGGAATCTTTACGAGTGAGCAGGGAAGAAGCATTTTGTTTCTTTGAAACTTGAAGACCAGAGTTTGGTTCGAACCCGCGATCTCTCACTTATCAAGCAGGCAGCTTTAAGCAAACCCCCCCCCCCCTCCCTCCGCCCTAGGGTGACCAGTGCATCCATTTCAGTGTAAAAAGGTAAAGGTGCGGCTTTATGATCTGTTATTAAGTCTGAAGACTCATCATCCGACTATACATTTCAACACCTGGTCACTGGCCCTGTCGTATGCCATTTCAACTCCACGGAGAGCATACAGTACTGCAGCCATTGCGGCGCATTAAACTTATAGTATACATTGCCATCCTGTACTCATCATGTAATGACGTCTAGTAATTAAATTTAAAAAATCTGGTAATATAACATGGAAATGAAATTATCACCTTATATCGTTCCCAGGTGTATAAATTATTTGCAATTGAACAAAGAAGTCGGAAGCAGTTTTTTCGCCATTAATGGCAGATAATGATATCGTTTTTCGTCTAAAGTCATTAAAAGGCGCCATAAAGCTGACCAACACAATCTTTTCATTATAAATGCTCTTATTGGCTGCAAAATAGAGGTGCCTATTAAGAAAGCCCACATACCAGCGAGCTCGTGACGCTGACCCACAAATCAACAGTGGGTCGTTTTCAAATCTGATTGTGCATCTCCCAGCAAACATAAAACAGGTACTCATTTTCACCTGAGTCAGCTGAAACATTTGAGAGTTGAGTGCCTTTCCCAAAGACACAACATCAAAACATTGTCTCAATAGTGAGTGTATGCTCGTATCAGCATGCTTAATATGGTTTAGAAGTGCCTCTAGGGGGTACTTAGCACAATCATTTATAAATAGAAACAACTCCAACTTACCCTCTCCAGTTTCAGGGTAATTCATATATCAATGTCAACAAAAATGTCTTTATTTATATAAAATATCAAACTATACTATCCTAATCCGTTCTGCAAAGGGGGTCCACTTTAGATTCTGACGTCAAACGTCGACCCACGCACTGAAAAAATATAAATATTTATAAGAGCTGTAAACCGATAACATAGGTATTCTAATAAAATAAAGTCATTTATGATGATTTGAAATTGAAGATACCCCTTGGTAAATATGATATATATATATATCTAAATCAGGTTTAACTCTTACAGTGCTGGAATCGACTTAAGTCGTCAGAATCTGACGTCTGTGGACGTCAGATTCTGACGTCTGAAGTCGATCTCCGCACTGTAAGAGTACACATATTTATAAAGGCCGCAGACCCATAACATAGGTATTCAAAAGAATCAGAAAGAGCTAACTTAGCCATTTATGACGATTTCAAATTAAAAAACCCTTTGGTTGCGATGTTTATACAAAGTTTGTCAGCGCTTTGAAGGATAAATTCAACATTGCTTCCATACAATTGGAGTGTAGCTTGACACTAGACGGGTAGCTTGAAACTAGGTTCAAATAAATAGTACGCCGGGCAACTTACAGAAACATCAAATCAAGAAGAAAAACATGTCGAATGTTTCATCAGTGACAACATTGGCCAAGCATCAGCTCAACACTGGACCAAGGCTCATACATGCCCCTTTTTGATATACCAGATGAATTAAATCAATAGATTTATTCAAATTCAGCGATAAAATGCAATCTCATCTAGGCAAATGAATTGAGGAATTCACTGCCTTTCCTTCAGAAAACAATATATCTTAGATAATACTATTTGTAAAAATATTTTCTAAACAAATCCAACAAAAAGGTTTGTGTCATCAAGCCACGAATGTCTAATATTGAGAAAATGTGAATACAGTATAGACCAATATTTGGACTGCATGAAGTTAAGATTAAAAAACATAATTGGAAAAATGCTAAGATATTAAGATCATTGCGTTAATGTAATTGCTTGCTTTTTCCATCAACACATAGACAAACAACAGTAGCCAGGTAGCAGTACTGAAAAACTAAGAAGTTATTGCTGTTTGCCTTTGCGTCCATACAAAGGCAAACAGCGGTGACTGCGTATTTTCAAGTAAGCAGTTACTGTTGTTTGTCTTTGCTAGGCGGTCAGTATCCATTACTCGATGGCAGAAGAGAATCCTGCAGCCTAAATACAA
Organism: Flabesymbios commensalis; assembly: GCA_964017125.1. NCBI lineage: Eukaryota > Metazoa > Annelida > Polychaeta > Terebellida > Flabelligeridae > Flabesymbios > Flabesymbios commensalis. The sequence continues at coordinate 109,125,817 of OZ024904.1, read as the reverse complement.
ACAGCAGTAACTGTTTACTTTTCACGTAAGCAGTTACTGCTGTTTGTCTTCGCTTTCCCCATTAGTGATCTCCTGTAGAGTCGTCAGCTCTCTTGAGATGGTTTCTTTGCCATGAGATCTATCATTGCTCGCTGAGTTCGCCAGATTTAGCAGGTGTGATCAGCCGTATATAATGTGGCATTATCAGAGAAAGGTGGAGAAAAGAAGCCGACAGCTGAGGCTAATCCTATTGACGACGCCTGTCTCACCATGTCTCTATCACTCCCAGACAGCGGGCTGAGGCTGTCTCATGCGAGTCTCATGGTGTCTCTCACTCACTCCTGAGGCTGAGGTTGTTTTACTTGATCCTCGTGCGCACATACGATTAAATGCGTAGGTTTTAGGCGGGTTCAACCATATATAAATAAAATTAAATAACTGGATGTTAGATGACTTTACCCATATATAAATAAGATTAAATCCCCAGGTTTTAGGTGGCTTTAACATTATACAAATGAGATTACATGCATAGGTTTTAGGTGGGTTTAACCTTATTTAAATGAGATTAAATGCATAGGTTTTAGGTGGGTTTAACCATATGTAAATGAGATTAAATAACTAGATGATTTTAGGCGGCTTTGGCCATATATAAATGAGATCAAATGCCTAGGTCTCTATCACTCCCAGACAGCGGGCTGAGGTTGTCTCTGCGATTCTCACTCTTGAGGCTGAGGTTGTCTTACTTGAGCCTCATGCAAATATTGGATGTTTAACCCTTTCAAGCCTGAATTTACCAGTGTCATCTACATCCACTACAAGCCGCAAATTGCTATCGCAATTCCCGACTTGTAGTGGAGGAAGATGATTTGAAGTGGGTGACAAATGACAAAATATTTTCTTATTTTCAAAACAGTTCCATGAATTTTTTGTTCTAAAACTACCAGGTTTTAGGACATTAAGCCATTCTTCAGAGATGCTAATTGATGCTTTATTGCATCGCGAGGTTTTAAAGGGTTAAACACAAATTTTATTTCTACTAGCAGCAATTTGATCAGCTAACAAAGCATACTATGAACGACTATTGCCATGCTTCGCGCTTTAATTTCAAAGATTATATCTGGCAATGTTCTAGGCAGATATAAAATGTCAACTTTGAATCATTTTTTCAAGCTAAATATTTAGTTATAAGCGAACACGTCGCGTTTTTGTACCGTGTGACATATTCAAAAGTGATTCATCGAATAACGAATGAAACGATTTATAACAAGTTCGTCCTGTGTAATCATTTGATATTACATGCCTATCATGCTTGGGTATCTTGAGGTAATTTTTATTCATTTTACTTCACACCGTAATGTAAAAAAAATGAGATTAAATACCTGGATTTAGACGACTTTAGCCATATATAAATAGGATTAAATGCCCAGGTTTTAGGTGGATTTACCCTTATATAAATACGATTAAATGCCTAGGTTTTAGACGGCTCTAACCTTATACAAATGAGTTAAAATTCCTAGGTTTAAGGCGACATTTAGCCATGTATTAATGAGATTGAATAACTAGATTTTAGACGACTTTAACCATAAAAAATGAGATTAAATGCATAGGTTTTAGACGGATTAAGCCATATATAAATAAGATTAAATGTATAGGTTTTAGGCGGCTTCAGTCATATATAAATGAGTTTAACCCTTACAGCGCAGAATTGACATTAGACGTCAGAATTTGGCATCTGTAGAGGACAGATTCTGACCTTTGAAGTCGATGCCCGCATACTAAGTGTAAAAAATAATTATAATGGTCGTAGACCCTTAACATGGTATTTAAATGAAACGGAAAGAGCTAACTAAGATATTTATGATGATTTCAAATTGAAAAAAAACTTTTGGTCTCCATGGTTTTTACAAATATTTTGCAGCGTTGCAAGAGTTATATAAATGAGATATATAAATGAGATTAACCCTTTCAAGCCTGAATTTACCATTATCATCTTCATCCACTACAAGCCGCGAATTGCTGTCGCAATTCTCGACTTGTAGTGGATGAAGATGATTTGATGTGGGTGATAAATTGAAGAAAATTGCTATGTATTCGTAGAACAATTTCATCGAAATTTGCCTTCAAAAACCGTTAGCTGTGAAAAAACAAGTATGTTTTCAATAAAACAAGTATGTTAAAATGATGCTTTAATGCATCGTGAGGGCGGCTTCGATCATATAAAAATGAACATAGTGGCTGTCGTTATTAGCTATATGTCTTATCGAGTAATATTTCTATGTACGTTATATGCTGTGAATAGCGTGTTAGGCACCAGTTAATCTGTCTGTGATGTCAATCTACTTACACCATAAATGATCATATTACCGTCATAATAACCGTTATCATACATGACAGAAACATAGCAGGGGACAGATGGCGGGGAGCGCGCCAGCAGAAAGTAATGAATGCATGCATGAATGGGGGTTTACGCCAGGCGGGGGTCTGGTGCAGTGGTCAAAGCTGCCTGCTTGGAAAGTCGGAGATCGCGGGTTCGAACCCTGCTCTGGCATTCAAATTTCAAATAAACAAAATGTATCTTCCCCGCTCACTCGTAAAGATTTAATATCGTGGGAAGCCTCCGTGACCGAGAGGTAGCGTGCTCGGCCTCAGAGCGCCAGGGCTCGAATTTCGAATCCTGTGTCTGGAGGGCAGTTTTATCACATTCATCTCACCATCCTCAAGGGGTTCTCCTGGCCTAACTTAGCCTATATGTGCACACAGGTGGCCTAAAACCCCATTCATTTCATTTTTTGCGTCAGTTTTGTGATCATTACATCCAGATTAAACGTGGTGGGAAGAATCAGATGACACCTAATTCCCTTTAGGCACAGGATTTGAAATTTGAGCCCTGAGGCGGTATGATGCCAAGCACTACCTCTTGGCCACTAAGGCCCCCACAATGCTGTATCCTTACAAGTGAGCAGGGAAGAACCCGCAGCGGCACACATTGACCTGACGTTTCTCTAGACCAATAATTAATTCGGCGTCTAATTAATGCGTCGAACTATTACATTTTCACCCACCTGAAGTTGTGTTTCGCTACCGCGACCCACAACTTCAAATCGGTTAAAATTACTCATATTTGATTAATTTGAAACCACACGTTTGCAAATGTTTATGTTTAAACACACATTCTCTTACGAATAACAATTATAGAATCAGCTAATAAAACGGTATGGGAACGACTATAGCATATAACCTGATAAAACTTGGCTACTCCCAATGCGTTTGTTGATTTCCATCTGTGATGTGCTGTATGTATGGTAGTATCAGCATAGTTTTAGAGTAGGGTTAGGGTAAGGTTGTGGTAAATGTGGTAACCTGAATTTGTATGGTCATTTTAGTCTCTGTCACTGTCTATATATGGCATTATGACCCTGTGTATCAGTTTATCTCAGCATGGATTTGTTGTGTCCCCGCTGTGATGTGCTGTGTGTATGGTAGTATTAGGGTAGTATTAGGTTAGGGTTAGGGTAGGGTAGGGTAGGGGTAGGGTTATGGTAGGGTTAGGGTGGGTTTATGGTAAACCTAACCTGAATATTTATGGTCATTTTAGTCTTTGTCACTGTCTATATATGGCATTATGACTCTGTGTATCAGTTTCTCTCAGCATGGATTTGTTGAGTCCCCGCTGTGATGTGCTGCTCTGAGAAGACATAAGACTGTAACTACACAGTTTTCATGTGCTTGTTACAGTGTTATGTCTCTTCACGTCGGTCTGGTCTGGTGTATGGATTGCCGCCCTGTGCTGTGTGTACAGTAGCCCTCCCCCCCCCCTCTCACCACCACTCCTAACGTAACAATGCCTCTGTTGGCATTTCTTGACCTGCACGCTTCCTGCAGGTGCACTATGCTCCACGTGTTTACATTCACCTGCTTGGCCTCGATGGAAACACTGGTGCCTGGCTGGCTGGGTGACAGCATGGCTGGCTGGCCGGCTAGCTGAGAGTCTGGCTGGCTGGCTGGCTGGCTGACTGACTGACTGACTGATTATGTGCAACTGGCTAGCTGATTGTTCAGCATGCTGGCTGGCTGGCTGGCTGGCTGGCTGGCTGGCTGGCTGGCTGGCTGGCTGGCTGGCTGGCTGGCTGGCTGGCTGGCTGGCTGGCTGACAGCTTGGTTGGCTGGCTGGTTTGCTGGCTGGTTGGTCAACTGGCTGTATGGCTGACTGATTTGCTGGCTGACTGGCTGGATGACAGAGAACATTCCTGTCTGGCTGGCTCATCATGGCTGTGTCATATCACAAGTAGACCTAAAATATTGCCATATATATTATCCTACAAAAACTCGACTGATGAAAATCGACTTAGTACAAAATAAATCTACCTGCGACTTCAAACGTTGGATATACGTTGAATGAAGGTAAGATTAGGTTGTACTGCCCTACAAAACCAATATACAGTAACTGATTACTTATGAGGTAAGCAGTTACTGCCTTTTGACTTTATTGGGCCGAGTAGATGTGGCTTTTTTCAGCTTACAGCTGGCCATTGATTCCTGGTGAATGGGATGGACTCTGCCCTGGGGCCACGTCTGGTTGGTAGCTCCGTGTATGTCCATCTATCTACCCCTGACCCATCCCTGTATGTCCACCAACCTACACAGAAACCACGACACCCAACCAAGTAAACACAAAACATTTGCATAACATTTATACAATGTTGGACCAACGTCGAAGACGTTGGGCCGACGTTGTATAAATGTTATGCAAATGTTTTTGTGTTTGCTGGGAATACTGGGCTAATGTTGGCCCACAACATTAGCCCAGCATTGGGTCGACGTCTCGTGTTTGTTACCTCCCCGCGATCCAGCCAGCCATCCCTGGTGAATCCAGTGTTAGCCCAGCATTGGGTCGACGTCTCGTGTTTTCTACCTATCCGCTCCAGCCAGCCATCCCTGCTGGATACAGCATTAGCCCAGCATTGGATCGACGTCTCGTGTTTTCTACCTATCCGCTCCAGCCAGCCATCCCTGGTGGATCCACTATTAGCCCAGCATTGGGTCGACGTCTCGTGTTTGCTACCTATCCGCGATCCAGCCAGCCATCCCTGGTGGATACAACATTAGCCCAGCATTGGGTCGACGTCTCGTGTTTGCTACCTATCCTCGCTGCAGCCAGTCATCCCTGGTGGATACAGCATTAGCCCAGCATTGGGTCGACGTCCCGTGTTTGCTACCTATCCGTGCTGCAGCCAGTCATCCCTGGTGGATACAACATTAGCCCAGCATTGGATCGACGTCTCGTGTTTGCTTCCTATCCGTGTTGCAGCCAGCCATCCCTGCTGGAGCCCCTGGTGTCCACTCTCTATCCAGCCCTGATCCCCTACGTCCGCGGCCAATCCCTCCCTAATAGCAACACTACAAAACACCAGACATCACCCGTGTTGTTTGTCTGCTAGACCCAGTGCCCCAGGTTAACACGCTGGTTTTTCTATAAAAAATGTGTTTTCACAGTAATATTGATCTGTGTTGGTTCCACTTTTATTTCGAAATTATTGAAAAGTACACATGAGTCTCTCATTTTTATACTGGAAATACTGGTTTTCATGGGTGTTGTATCATAGATCGACAAAACACCAGAAATTCCCAGTGTTGTTTATCTGCTTTAACCAGTGCCCCAGGTTAACACGCTGATTTTGTAAAAAAAAGTGTTATTTTAATGTGACGTACATATTGATGTGTGTCTTAGCTGATTCGGCCCATCAATCTTGGATATAATATAATATTAACACCAGACATCACGTCCTGTGTTGTTTGTTTGCTAGGCCAGTGCCCCAGGTTAACACGTTGAGTATTCTGTAAAAAATGTGTTTCCACAGTAATATTGATCTGTGTTGGTTACACTTTTATTTCGAAATTATTGAAAAGTACACATGATTCTCTCGTTTTTATACTGGAAATACTGGTGTGTTGTGTCATAGACCGACAGAACACCAGAAATTCCCTGTGTTGTTTGTCTGCTAGACCAGTGTCGCAGGTTAACACATCGACTTTTGTAAAAAAAAATGTTATTAACTGTCATATTGATGTGTGTCTCAGCTGATTCGGCGCAATAATCCCCCTCTAATTGGATATAATATAAAATAATTAACACCAGACATGCCCTGTGTTGTTTGTCTGCTAGGCCATGTCCCAGGTTACCACATTGATTTTTGTAAAAGTGTTATTTTAGTGTTATATTGATGTGCGTTTTGGTTCCACTCTAATTTCCAAATTATTGAAATGTACACTTGAGTCCTTTATTATTTGGACTTGTGTGTTGTGTCATAGACTGACAGAACACCAGAATCTCCCTGTGTTGTTTGTCCGCTAGACCAGTGTCGCAGGTTACCACATCCATTTTTTGTAAGAAAAAGTGTTTTTTTACAGTGATATTGATCTCTGTTTTAGCTCCACTTTACACTTGAGTGCTTCATTTTTAAACTGCAAATACTGGTTTTCATGTGTGTTGTGTCATAGACCTACAATATGGTCAATGGCCTACTGCGTGCGTGGGAGAAACATTAAATTTGCTGATTCAATAATCTCTCTCCTCTTGCTACATAGGAAGCCGACCACCCCCCCCCCCCAACCCCGCTTCTGCCACCATGTAATTTTTCAATGGTTCAGTACAAATGTAGTCACTACATATAGTTCGTGAAATGTTTAACATTTCCCATTGTAAAAAGTGTCACTCTGCACAAGACAAACAGCAGTAACTGCTTACTTTTCAAGCAAGCAGTTACTGTTGTTTGTCTTTGCACGGCGGCCAGTATACCAGTACTCGATGGCAGAAGAGATTCTTGCAGCTCTATGGCAAACAGCAATAACTACTTACTTTCCAAGTAAGCGGTAAATTACAGGCGTTTGTCTTTGCACGGCAGCAGTCTGGCAAAACACAATACTGAAATTCAAATGCAGTACTAACCTAATGAAAATTACTTTCAGATATACCGGTGTCAACATTTGGAAATTTTTTAGTAGAAATATAAATCATAAAATGCCAATTGAATTTTTCAAAATAAACAAAAAATACATTATGTGTAACTATTGTATGAATATTTTTAAACAATGGTTTGTTTTATCTCCTTTTCTAGTGATATTTCTATATAATCTTATAATTATCGCTTATGCGGGTAGTTATAATTTGTATGTACTTTAGATTGGATTTTGTTATTTCGTTTGCTCTGCACGCGCATACACAATGAATGAGTTTTAATAAGAAGAAGTTTAAAGGGTATATATGCAAATCTACCTTTTCCCCATTCCCACCATTATTATTCTGGTTATTTTTTTATGCCAATACACTAACTTTTGTGAAATATTGCAAGCACTATTTTTCCAGTCACATGGCACCATGTAAATTTAAAATATTGTATAAAATAATTGAAGAGGTTCCCAGCAAACACGAGGCGTTAAACCAATATAAGTTTAGCGTTGGGCCAACGTTGAAGACGGTGGGCCAACGTTAAGCCAACATTGGTTGAATGCTTAGTGTTCGGTGTGTTATATGTATATTATGTGGTATATTTATGAGATCCTTTTATAAACGCATTAACTTTAGTTTAAGTTTAAATCACAAAATTACAAAACATTTCAAACAGTCTTAGTTTTTAAAGTGCATAAAAATTGGTTGCAAATTGAGTTCGTCTCCATTAGAACATATTTCATCCCTAACACCTATGATGTCAGGTCGTCACCCTTAAAATATATTTCATCCCTAGCATCTATAACGTCAGCTTGTCATCCTCGGGACATATTTTCATCCCTAGCACCTATAACTTCAGCTCGTCACCCCTAGAACATATTTCATTTCTAATAACAAAATTACTGAGGTTTTCAATTCACCATGAAAACATGGTATACGTCCTAACAACAAGGTCGATCACGTCAATGGCTGTCCTGTCATCGAGTTACAATGCTGTGGTGGGAAGGGTCGTTTCGTTCATCTCACAGGACAGTGTGGGATGAAAAGTTTTTTTTCAATTCACCATGGAGGCATGGTACACTTCTCCTCCTAGACCACTGAGATATTCAATTTAAATTTTCAGTCACTTGAAGTTGCGACTCGCTACCGCGACACACAACTTCAAGTGACTGAAAATGTATGTAATTTGTAAAATTCAAGTCTCAATATATATCAGTGTTTCAAGATGCAAGGCATATTTTACTTTTAACAACTGGTTGTCATAGTTATGCAGATGCTAATAAAAACAGAATGTCCATTGTAGTCGACAGCAGTGTTCTAGGCGTTAACAGCACGGTCGATGACGTCAATGGCGGTCCTGTCATCGAGTTACAATGCTGTGGTGAGAATTACGTAAGCTCTATTGACACTCGTGCTGCTAGGACCGTATATAATTATATATTTTTCAAGCAAATTACAGACTAAATAAAATACCTATAAAATGTCTAAGGGACGCAACATTTGATATCTGGGGGGGGGGGGGGGGGATGCTAGAAAAAAACTGAAAAAAAGTTTGTCGCCACAAAAGTCAGAAAAAAGTTTGTTGAAAATGTGGGCAGAAAAAAAAGTTTGTTGTAGAAATTGATGAAAAAGATGTTGACCAGAAAAAACACCAAATGGTAACGTACATAATAGGGCAGGAATACGACAAAAAAGATATTTCGGTTCTTCAACAAAACATAAAAAAATAAAATTGTCGGGCGTTCATCGCGAAAAAAAAGAACTTTTCTTGCGGAGGTAGAAAAACAAGTTTGCAAACAACAAAAACTCCCCCCCCCCCCCCCCCCCCCCCCCCCCCAGATATCTAATGGTGCGTCCCTAAGCATGTATAACTATGATTTTCTGCATCACGAGATGTTAAAGGGTCGGTATCACAGGCTTTCAGAGAAACAAAACATTTTTTACGTGTCCTTAAATGAAAATAATAGATTTCTTAGCAGTAGCTGATAAATGTAGTGGTTGACGTTAGGAAGGATCATATCAGGTGGCTTACAGCGAGCAGTCATCAATTACTATGCATTAGGCTCACTTCCTGGGCAGGAGGTTTTTTATGGAAACGTAACCCCCCTTGTATAATATTAGCGTTATCGGATAGCCTTAGACATGCGCACGCTCAATATTCATAGTGACGTCGGTGAAAAAACAACACCGTTTTTGCTTATTTCTCATGAAGTTTTGTAACCTTTGGTTTTTTATCGGGGTATTTTTTTTTACCCTGAGGTAGAAATCGCTGCAGCGATTCTACCTCAAGGTAAATAAAAATGGTAAGAATACTCCAAACGGAACCACAGCATATATCAGCATTATCTGATAGCCTTGGACATGTCAACATGCTGAATATTCAGTGCGGAGTCAAAGAACGACCTGCCTCATTTGTAATTCGTTCTTCGGTGATTCGTTCTTCCGATTCAAAGAAGAGCCAGCGTCATTGGTGATTCGTTCTTCAGTGATTCGTTCTTCAGTGATTCGTTCTTCAGAGGTCTTAGCCCTTAGCACACTGATGTCTATTACAGTAAACATTCTGTGTTTTTATTAGCACCTATATGATCAGTTGTTAAAAATAAAATATGCTTTCAATCTTGAAACACAGATGGTTGTGGGGACTTAAATAACACAAATTTTCAGTCCCTTGAAGTTGTGTATCGCGGTAGCGAGACACAATTTCAAGTGACTGAAAATTTAAATTGAATATCTCAGTGCTCCTAGGGTTGACCGTTGTCCTGCTGAACTGTTCCCATTGTATTTTTCATACATTTGAAGCTGGTCGCTGACGCGATTTCCAGCTTCAAATGATGAAAAATGTTTATATTTATGAGAGATAGACATAGCCAGCGTACTCTCTATCAAATGTGGAGATAAACTAACTTATCGTTCGTCATTCCTTTTTTGTTTAAAAATGAGTATTATTCTACTTGGCACAACACATTGCTCATGTATGTCTAACATAGGATTTGCTATTTCTGAACAGTCCTTTCTTTGACTGTTTGGTACAGTCAGATAACAGCCCCTTACTTTGAATTATGCCAATGAATGTAACAAATCTATTGACGTATTTAAAGCTACGGGGTTGTTTTGCGCTGGGTTGTGTTTCTGTGACGGAGTATAAATAATGGACTGCTGTTGGTATATCTTGTAGCATTAAACACGAGGCATTGACCCAATGCTTGTTTAATGTTGGTCCACCGCCTAAGATAGTGGCCCAACATTGAGCCAACATTGCTACAACCCCTCTTGTTCGCTGTGGTGATATGATAAGAAACGTGACGGGAATAACAGGCCTCGGGCATATGTTTTACATACCCCCCCCCCCGTGTTTGTATGGCAGGGTCTGATTCAGGTAACACTGAGATGTGATAAACCAAGCCTTTACTGGTTTCTCACATGAGACCATGCGTATACTGCAGGGCAATGCGATAAGACCATGCGTATGCTGAAGGGCAATGCCATGAGACCATGCGTATGCTGAAGGGCAATGACAAGGCTGCTTACTTAGGTTTCCAATTGCACAATGCTGCCATATGCAAAGACAAATGCAATGAAATGAAATGAAATGAATGGTGTTTTAGGCCACCTCTGTGTACATATAGGCTAACCTGGGCCGAGAGAACCTCCTGAGGATAGTGACATGCAAGTCAAACAGCGGTAACTCCTTACTTTTCAAATAACCGGTCACTGATTTTCATTACACAATTTTCATAATATACAAGACAAATAACAGTAGTAGTAGCTGCTTAATTGGAACGTAATCTGAGTTTGTCTTTGCACGATATATAGGAATACACAATACTGACATTCGAATGCAAACAGCAGCAACTGCCCACTTTTCAAGTAAGCAGTTACTGTTTTTTGCCTCTGTATGACAGTCTGGCAATACACAATGTTGCAGTGCAATTGCAAAAGGCAGTAACTGCAAACTTTTCAAGTAAGCTGATTGAGCAGTTACTATTATTTATCCTTGGGTTGTAGTCTGACAATGCACAATACATTAATGCAGCGGCAAACAGCAGTAACTGTTTACTTTTCAAGTGCACGGCATACTATCAGGTGTTTCTGGCAGCGCCCCTTCTGAGCAATCCAATCTGTCGTCTACAGAGGAACACGCCCTGTTCTCATTCACGGTAATATCACTGAGGAATACCCGCAAGTCAGTGAACTGTAGACACCCACACTCATAGCAAGGAATCCCTATAGATCCCTTGGTCATAGTGACTGTATTTGTTACCACACCTTATTCATTGGACGAGTGCTGTATTCTTCCATATCGCATTCAAATAAACATAGTTTTCATATTTTACCAATAGATGTAGTTATTATTATACGTGGCCATACACATTAAAATAACAAAATATTTAGAAATGTGCTTTACAATCAGCTGAGATAAGAACGGGAATTTGTCTTTCTTTCATACGATTCACGTTGTCGAAGGGGGAGCGGTAACATAATATGCAAATAATTTTTAATAATCAATATCTATTATATACACATGTATTCAAATTTTAATCCCCCAACATGCTACGTTGGAATGTTAATATTACAATAGCAACACTTTGGTGATGTGTTCACACAAAAGAACAGACTGAACAGAGATGCGTTTATCTCATAAATTTAGAGGTCACTGTTCAACATTGTGGATGTTGTCGCCGTTTAGCTTGGGCTTCATCAAACGTGGCCAGGACGTATGTGTATCTTGTGATGTAGTGCCAGATACAAACACATAATGCCGAGATCTGCGTGTCTTGTAATTTCGCCATACAGAGAATATACACTGCCGAGACGTGCCTTGTAATCTGTTGAGGCATGTCTTGTAATCTATGACACATAAAGAGGGAGTGTGTCTTCCTATATATAGGCGTTAGATGTAGGAGGGATAGAGAGAGAGACTGCTGATGTTTCTTACAATAGATGACGGCTACTTTAAGGCAAGCGATGCCATCACACAATGTGGACAAGCTGCAGACATTTGTCTGTATGTCGTATGGGCCATGTAGGTCACGAAGTAGTTTAATTTTTGATCATTTATAAGTCCAGCATATTTGGAGCATTCATAGATGCAGCACATGAGAACATTTGTAATCACCTTGAGGTGGAGTTCATGGTGAATGGAATGGGATTAAATATCTGGGTTTTACGAGGGGTGATGCTGGGATATAATTGCCCAGGATTTGATCCAGTGCAGGAGATAGCCAGTATTCTCTGGGGTTGGTTTGGTATGTAACAGGACCTACATTTTAATTTAGGATCTAATTAGACCGAATTTACCTTTGAGTTGTCGCAATTCTCGACTTGTTATGGAAGAAGATGACTAAAGTGACACATAAAATAAATTTTACCATAAAGACTACTGTTAAAGGTGTAGTCAACTGTCAAAATTCGCGGGACAAGGGTCCCCCAGAAGGCAATAGTGCCCGTGGGTAGGCAAAGGCCCTATTCCATAAAAATACTAAATATGCGTTTCATACCCAAAGCCTCATTAAGAGCAAGTTCTCAAAGCACAGCAAGTTCATATATACTTGAACGACATCTATGAGTAACAATTCCATCGAATCTCAAAGCCCCTTGTCTTGGATCTTAGCTGGGCCTTGCTTTGCAAACAAACTGACTGTATTACTGTGGGTATTTCGAAACAGGTTGACCCCATGCGTGTACCGACACCCTGTGAACACAACACATTTGTATGACTTTGTACAATGTTGGACTAACGTCGAAGACGTTGGGCCGACGTTGTATAAATGTTATACAAATGTTTTGTGTTTGCTGGGAAGGAGGACTTTCTCTCAAACATTGTACATTTGTGCAATGTTGGTTCAATGTTGGGCCAGCGTCGCAGACGTTGGCCCAACATTAAAACAACGTTGGGTGAGTATTCGTTGGAGTAGTATCCAGTCTTATAATCAGGTTACTTCATCAACCACACTGTACTGTATGCTGAAGGCTTACACGCATGCGAGTTTCGAACCTGACTCTATCTTTAAGACAGTTACATCACATTTTTGTGAGGTATATCATGCTGTTTTTGAGAGGTGACAACTGCTGCTTGCAGACACCATAACGGTGTACAGAGATACAGAGTTACAGCGGGAAGGAGTTGTCAGCCAAGGTTTTATCCATTGCTGGTGAACGCCTTGTATTCTCCGGGATTGGTTTGGTATCTGGTTTGCTAAAGCAATCAGTCTCTGGCAGCAGAACCCGCCCAGTCTCTGTACTGGATACATATATGGTATACTGCCCTGCAGAACCAATAAGCAGTAGCTGCTTACTTAACAAAAAAGATGTTACTGCCTTTTATCTTTAGGCAATCAATTTATTCTGGAATAAGACGCCCTGTGTCCAAAGGCAGTAACTACTTACTTATATCGTGTAAGCAGTTACTGTCTTTTGGCCTTGGCATTAAACAATCGCTTCCTTCTAGCAGAAGACGTCCTGTGTCCAAAGTCGGTAACTGCTTGCTTATCAAGAAATCAGTTATTGCCTTTTGTCCTTAAACAATCTTAAAGGACAAGATATCCTATGTGCATACTGGATGATACATACATGGTATCAGACCAAAAAGCAGTAACAGCTTACTTACAAAGTAGGCAATTAATGCCTTTTGGGTCTAGCCAATCAGCCTCTAAAATTTCAGTGACTTAAAGATGTGGATCGCTACCGCGATCCACATCTTTAAGTCACTGAAATCGACTCTGCTTTGTGAAAATCATTATGGTTCAAGATTTAAGAGATATATTACTTTTAACAAATATCTACACAAGTGCCGATAAACATTCAATGGTGAAACAATCGGTTTTCATACTTGACACATACACAGCATTCTGCCCTGCTAAGCCAAAAGGCAGTAACTGCTTGCAGTTACTGCCTTTTGGCTTAGCAGAACAGTCTCCTTTAGGTGAAGCAGAGAGTTAAGCTTTTCAACTCTATGGATGAGGACACCGTACTAGATAATTACATGCACGGTATCAAGCCAAACGGCACACTTCATTATCATGACATTATATGGGAAGACATCATGTGTCCATACAGTCCATAATGGATACACACATGGTATCAAACCAAAAGGCAGTATTTGCTTCCAGTTACTACCTTTGACAGTCTTCTGTAGGAGCCCAGCAAACACAAAACATTTGTATAATATTTGTGCAACGCCGGCCCAACGTCTTCGACGTTGTGCCGACGTTGTATAAATGTTATACAAATGTTTTGTGTTAGCAGGAACAAAACATCCCATGTCCACACTGTCTATACTGAATGCATACATGCATGGTATCAATCCAAAAGCCAGTAACTGCTTGTAGTTAATACCTTTTGGCTTTGCAGGACACTATCTGAGAAGCCATCCTATGTCCACTCCGTCCATACTAGATACATATATCTTTTAAAGTCAAAAGGCAGTAACTGCTTGTAGTTAATACCTTTTGGCTTTGCAGGACACTATCTGAGAAGCCATCCTATGTCCACTCCGTCCATACTAGATACATACATCTGATAAAGTCAAAAGGCAGTAACTGCTTACAGTTGCTTCCTTTTGCGTTTGCAGGACAGCTTCATGTAGGTGAAGACATCTTATGTCCACATAGTCCATACTGGATACATACATGATATTGATCTCTGTCCGTCACACAATTGTCTGTCTTATACATCTGGGGATATCTCACAGGTTTGTCTGTGTGTACACTACACCCCTTAAGATGTACATATTATAGCATGTCTGTGTGTACACTACACCCCTTAAGATGTACATATTATAGCATGTCTGTGTGTACACTACTCTCCGCAAGACGTACACACTATAACATGTGTTTCTGTACACTACACATTTAAAGATTTAAACATTATAGCATGTCTATGTGTACACTACACCCTTAAAGATATACACATTATAACATATATCTGTGTACACTACACCTCTAAAGATGTACACATTATAACACGTATGTATAACATGCCTTTGTGTACACCACGCCTTTACATATGTACATTTTATGGCGTGTGTGTATTGCGCATATTATCCCTTATCCTGTTATATATGTCTTTTCTTTTTTTCATGCATTTGAAGCTGGAATTGTTGACGCAATTCCCTGCTTGAATGATGAAAAACAATTATATGAAACTAGACATCTCCAATATTGGAATATTGGATTATTATATATTGGGCATCCACCAGAAGCCATTTTATCAAATTTAATGCTATTTCTATCGATCTAAAACATGTTTGTAAGCGTTTATAACGTATCAGGACAAAGGTTAACAGCCTTCTTATTCTAAATCTTGTGTTTTTTAAATGAAAATTTCGATAATTATGTTATTTCAATGACTGGCCGATCCCTCATGGCAAAAATACGAAACATTAACTATTTAGCGCGGGGACCGTCTTTGGACGTCAGAATATGATGTCTATAGACGTCAGATTTTGACGTCTATAGTCGATCTTCGTACTGAAATAAAAATAATTTCATTCTGACGACTAAAGTCGATCACGGCACTGTTAGAATGATAAAATTATCATGGCCGTAGACCCATAACATAGGTATTCAAATGAAATGGTTCCCCTTTTTGGTTGTACAGTTTTGCACAAGACACGGGGGTTGTGTTCCCAATAAATGTGGTGATCGAGAGTTCCCCTGATAAAATTAGGTTGTCCAATTAGTGTGGACCAGTCAGCCCGGGGAACACAAGGGGTGGATCTAGTGCTGGCGTGATGCCGGGCCAGCGTCGCAGATGTTGGCCCGGCATCACGCAGCATTGTGCAGCAATAGACCAATGTGTGTCTGTCCATGCAGCCCACAGCAAGCTAGTACATCCCATCGTAAACAACCAATTCGGGGGTTCCCCTCACTTTAGTATTCATTGGCCGTTAAATTAGTGAGCGTACGGCGACTCATCTCGCGTTTTCACGTCCCGAGGGCGCGTAAACGTGTGACGTACGCGTGACGTTCGTCAACGCATGTCGCGACATAAGGGTATACTCGGTGTTGGTTCAGTGTTGGTCCACCATCTTCGACGTTGTCGCAGCACTGCCCCGGCAGTGGGGCAGCCATGGAGTTTTCTTGGATGAATACTACATCATTGTGTAATAATGTTACTTTTTGCTGTCTCGTTCAGCATATATGTTAATACTATTATTAAATTTTGGAGTGACTTATCAACCCAAATGGGCTGGGTACGATATTGTGTTCATATTTTATTGCCAGTATGATTTGTAAGTTAAGTTCAATGCGCCGAAATGGCTGCAGGACTGTATGCTCTCCGTGGAGTCAAGATGGTACACAAATGAACAGTTCCAGTTACCGGGGGTAAAAATGTAAAAGTTGGATGAAATACTTGATATCAAACTATAAACCTGCACCTTTACCTTTTTTTTACCTTTTTGTTCCTATACATGTCACTATAATAACAATCTACACTACATAAGTCGTTATAGGGGGTGTCCTTATACAGCCATATCATCATGTCTAGCTTAATCAGGCGTACTGTTTGACCCCCCCACCCCCTCCTCTCACCCCCTGGGGGACCCCTAGAGGATTATATAGCTTCATTTCATCACAATTCAATCCTCGCTTTCACCACCAGTGACTGTGTGAGCATGGACATAGTAGAGTCTCTACTATCTACATGGTGTGAGGCAGCAAACCTCTCGCTCAGGTGTCTTACATGTTGGGGCCAGCATACGATCGTTATGTTGGCAATATGTTGACATGTCACGTGTTATGTTCAAGTCAGAAGGCGGACTACATATAACCTTGTGGTCATGCACCCGCGTTAATGTGCAGAGCATAGATGTACACGATTCCCATTGATATCAACATTGGTTATCATTATCTGCGGCCATGACCCTTGCATTTTATTATTATTATGTTTAACCATAAGAACACTGATGTCGACTACAGTAGACGTTCTGTGTTTTATTATCACCTGTATAATCAGTTGTTAAAAGTAAAACATGCCTCAAATCTTGAAACACTGACTTAAATTTCGCAATACACACAGATTGTCAGTCACTTCAAGTTGTGGATCGCTACCGCGATCCACAACATCAAGTGACTGAAAATTTAAATTGATTATCTCAGTGTTCTAGGGTTTGACATTGTTTTTATTTGAACCCCTATTGTTAATTTCAATAACACGAAGCACAGTTGAAGTTTATAGTATTATTGAATAAATGATTGTAACATTAAAAAACTCATCTTATTATGTATATTATTTTGTATGCTTTTATGCTTATACTTTTTGTACATAGATGAATATGAATACAGTTGCTGCCTAGCTTGCAGAGGCTTCTATAAGCCTGTTCTAGCGCAGCACGACCAATGTTGTATATAATATTTAAATGATATAATGTGTATATTTTTTTTGTATCTGTTTTTAAATATATATATGTATTGGTCAAAAGCTAAATAAAAATAAAAAAATAAAAAAATCAGCCCTAGATATAGCCAGTAGTCATGTCGTACACATTATAGCAGTACGTATCGCATGAGGTTTTATGCCCTGTTTATGGTATGTTGAGTGCTTTTATTTTATGATGCATAAAATGGCGATTATTATTGTATGTTAATAGTCATTTAGTTTATTACTGTGTCATCAAGACCATTAACAATATTAAAAACCAACAAAGTCCCTTTAAAACGACTAATAAATATGCAATTTAGAGATGTCGCTTTTGTAATAGTAGTAAATGTGATGGGATAGCCGTATGCACCGAAGTGACCAAACACAAATGTCCAGAATTTCACAAAAGTTGGACTGAACCAGCATTAGACCAACATTAACCCTTGGAGCCCTCACGATGCATTAAAGCATCATTTTACATCCCTGAAAACAGCCTTAATTGTCCTACAACAAAGGGTTTCAGAATGAAAATTCCCATGAAACTGGTTTACTAATACATGGTAATTTTCTTTAATTTTTCACCCACTTCAACTCACCTTCATCCACTACAAGTCGAGAATTGCGACAGCAATTCGCGGCTTGCAGTGGATGAAGATGACAATGGTAAATTCAGGGCTGAGAGTGTTGAACCAACATTGTCTCAACGTCTGATCTTTGCTGGCAATGTTTATTCTGCATTGTCTTAACCCTTGAACAGGTTGAAGCGCTGAATTGATTTGTGAAAAAACATAGTTACGTAACGACGTAGGCTACGACGCCAGAGCTGATTTGAGGGGATATTTAAATAACTAATGTTCATATATAAATTCGAGAGATTCTTGCTACGCAACCCGGTACATACATTCAGCAACGGTGCTAATGAGAGTTACAGAGCCAGAGCTGATCTGAAGAGATATCAAAATGCATATTGTCCAATAATAAACACAAATCAGAATGACTGACTGCGTGAGTTGGTTGATTGTGAAACATTTGTTTAATATATACAGACATAGTGTAGTTTGTGATGTAACGTGTGAGATGATATGCAAATGGTGTTCGTTTGAGTGCGCTATGTAAAAATACAGCACTCGTTCAATGAATACGGTGTCAGCCTCCAGACGAACATCTTATTCATTGGACATGTGCTGTATTTTCACATATCGCACAAAAAATGAACAACGTTTGTATTTTTTCACACGATCAACTCACACATGACAGATACTACATACATTGTGCTGAATCTACAGCTAGAGTGTGATATGGCCTGATACCGATATACGTCTTATAGTGAAAACCACAGCACAGAGTGTGATATAGGCTGATACCGATATACGTCTCATAGTGAAAACCACAGCACAGAGTGTGATATGGGCTGATACCGATATACGTCTCATAGAGAAAACCACAGCACAGAGTGTGATATGGGCTGATACCGATGTACGTCTCATAGTAAAAACTAGCTTACAGACGTTTATGTGAGATATACAGATATTGCGTGGCGTCTTGTAAGATGATTCGCTGTACGGATAGCTTACAAACGTTTATTGATTAATACCGCTACTTGTCCCCATTGTTATGTAATCCAAAGCCATTCATGTTATAACATAATTGGCGGCTGTAATGAGATTACATGGCTGACAATCAGGCAATTAATGAGCGGGATATCACAGGCATTGTGAGGAAAGTATGCTCTGCAAAGGAAAAAGGCAGTATCTGCTTACTTTACAAGTGCTTTTGCTCGACAGGATCAGTGAGTGAATATTGCTTTATGTCGCTTAGGGCGGGGCCCTAGGGTAGAGTTAGCACCACTGCCTTTCACGCTCGAGTTCGGGGTTCGGCTCCCGGTCTCGGCGGTTTAAAAGAAACAAAAATGTCTCCTCCCCATCCACGTGTGAAACTCAGTATTGTCGGGAGCCTCCGTGACCGAGAGGTAGCGTACTCGGCCTCAGATCGCCAAGGCTCGAATTTCGAATCCTGTGTCTGGAGGACAATGTCATCTCATTCATCTCACCATCCTCAGGAAGTTCTCCTGGCCCAGTTCAGCCTATATGTGCACAACGGTGGCCAAAAGCCCGATTTATTTCATTTTTACGTCGCTTAAAGAACATTCATGGCAATATCGCCATAGAAAGAAGCCCGACGCCTGGATTATGCCCTACTCTTATTTCGAGTGACCTCAAGGGTTCTTTATAGTGCACAGTACCACTGTACACTCCACGCCTTTGAACAGTTTGGAGCACTGTATATGCACAACCACGATGACAAATATGCGGCCCGACCTGGACTCTAACCTGGTACCTCCAGGTTACAAGCCCCGGTCGGTAAGAATGAGCCATCGGGGCCGGCTCGAAAGCCACATGCTATGCTCATCCCTCTACCAGTGACGCATTATAGGAGCACTTAATAAAAAACAGTAATATAAAATTTATAATTAGTTTTAATCTGCTCTGAAAATTACTTTCGAAAAATTTGGAATCCAACTATATATATATATATACAAGCAAGCGGCAGCTGTATCATTAACATTTATTTTTATAACATTATTCTGTGCACTAGTATATATTCATTACTCTGTGCCCTAATTAGTGCAATACTTTGTATATTAGTATTTTATTAAAGGTTGTTTTTGTTAATTTGACCACTAATGTGTTATGTCAAGTTGACAAAAACTGAAACTAAAATGTAATTTATATAACGCTTCACCATATGATTGGCCTATTATGCACTACTCTGTACACTGGTCTACGCAGTGAAATGTGCACTACTTATGTGTGCACTACTCTGTGCACTAGTCTGTGCTGTGAAGTGTTCAGTGGAGTGCGTAGAGGACTAGATGGGGTTGACCTGTCCACAGATGTCTGACCGCCACTAGAGACATCAAGGCGCCATGAGCCAGGCCAAGGAAGTGAAAGTGTTAGTGTATGTTCTCCTCCAGACCCAGCGAACACGAGGCGTTAAGCTACATGTTTTTTTAAATAAACATTAAAGTACCATTGGGTTTGTTAGTTTCCCGTTCTCTAACAGAAACATTCAGGTGCGATGCAGCCAGGCTGTGTGAAAGTAAATATTAGTTTCTGTCCTTCCCTAGACATATATTCCTTGCCTAGACACACAAATATGCCATGGAGCCAGGCTGTGGGTGAGTAAATATTCGGTTCTCAGGAAAATGAATATTCGTTTCTGTTCTGTAAAAGATACATATGAATGTTATGGAGCCCGACAATTGAAAAAAAAGGTAAATTTATGTTCCTCAGTTTTCAGGTTCTGTTCCCATCCTTTGAGCCCCATTGACCACAGAGACAGGTTATGTTAGGGTATGTTCCCCAGCAGATACTTTCAGCCACAGAAACCATCATTAGAACCAGAGACGTCGATGTTTCTTTTTGTTAGTGTACATGTTACTGTATGCTTACGTAGTACAAGAGTCCCATTCTCAGGAGATTGTTCTGATCTAAGTTGCATCATTCATTCATTCATTCATTCATTTATTCATTCATTCATTCATTCATTCATTCATTCATTCATTCATTCATTCATTCATTCATTCATTCATTCATTCATTCATTCATTCTGTCATTCATTTGTCCTGTTGGATGCATCAGGAGGAGTAATCATTTCTTTAAAAGCGGCAACAATTCTTGACATTATTTATTTTAAGCTTGGGGAGTGGAACAAGTCGTACGGTTACAATATTCTGAATTTAAGACTGTGTTTAAAATATCATGAACATATTCTGAAAGCAATACTTTGCTATCGCCGGATTTTCCATAGGATGCTACACCTTTAATATAAATTATGTGCTGATAATCTATTACATTCATGTATTTATAAATCTTGTGGAATCATAAAACCAGACTTGATATAATAGTCGGTGATATGTATGTGTCACTATGGCGCAATATAAAGCAATCGTCTGGACATTAACCCTTTCACTGCGGGGACCGACTTTAGCCGCCAGAATCTGACGTCTATTGACGTCAGATTCTGGCGTCCAAAGTCCATTCCGGTTTTAAAATTTGCTAATCTCCTAGGCTCAGATAATTACCGAACGCTTAGTGGTTTGGCTTTTTTTTTTTAAAGACTGTAATATACTTTGGGATGTAATATGATTTAGATGAATAATATAATCTTGCTGATATCGCTCTATAGTGTATTTTCAACTTTTTCACATGTATGTACGCGTATATTTATTGTCTCTAATCATTTGTACAGAGCACATTTTACCACGACCTTCTCACCCTGTACCAAAGTGTTGGTTTGGGGAAAGAAAAATTGTCCTCGCTTGTCTTGTCTTAAAAGAAAGAAAAAAAATTATACTGGCCATAGACCCATAACATAGGTATTCAAATGAAGCGTTTATTTATGGTGATTTCAAATTTAAAAAGAACACATTTGGTATCTTGGTTTATATAAATGGTTTCAACGTTAAAGGGTCGTATCTGCCGCTGTGTAAGGTGGCAGATACGATTGTTTAATACTAATATGGACATATACCATGTTATTACCTGGTCACACAGGTGTGATGAGACCACACGTAGTGATATCGATGTTGCCGTCAATATCTGTCCCAGTTTGCTAACTACTTTTTATACAACGCAAAGATCAATAAATGAACAGAGCTTTTTACAATGCAGCCAAGGTCAGAATCTTGTACCTTATTTTTAACGAAAATGTTTTTTCTTTAACTTTATATAACACAAGTAGGACCTATACGCCTTTGTTTTTTCAAACGTCTTCTATGCCACCAAATATAATTAAAAACAGATGAATTACAATGCAGCCAAGTTTATAGTTTTCCACAACATCGCTTATTCCACTTAACTGTCATACAAAAAATATATATATATTGAAACATACACGTCGTTTTTTAAAATGTGATAGATGCTTGTACGGTTTTTTTTTTCAACTGACTTTTATTTAAAAAAAGATAACTAAAAACAGACTATTTTGCAATGCAGCCAAGGGTAGACTTTTTTCTTGGGCATCAAAGAATAGCTGCACACGCCTCACAAAACTTCTCATCCCTTGCCAGCGTCTCGTCGCCATGACAACCAATAACTACCCTACAATACCATGTTTGACTGGTGAAGTAACGCCAGGGTAATAACTACACGCTCCCTGCAGCACTGTGTAATAACAGCATGCTCCCCTTTATCCCGGAGCTCCAGTGAGCTGCTGTACCCCCTCGGGGGGGGGGGGGTGTGCTGTTCATCTTGGCTTAACCCTCAAACCCTTTCAGCGCTGAAATATTTTTGTTTAAACCATGGAGACCAAAGGGGTTTTTTTCAATTTGAAAGCATCATAAATATCTTAGTTATACCCGCCGTCAGATTAACTTGTATCGCATGTTTTTCGCCGATTTCTCAGTCGATTCTCAACCGATTTTCATGAAATTTTGTATGGTCTATTTGCGAGTCACTCGGCGACTACCGTGAAATTTTTATCAAAAAATATTGTATAGCTAAAAAGTTACACCATCTGGCATGTAATGCAATTCAGGGCTGAAAACAAACTTTAATTTAACCAGTTTAATGGGTTTATAGAGGGACGTCGTAATTTCAAATCTACTACATGTCAAATGGTCTAACTTTTGAACTACATAATATTTTTTCATGAAAATGTCACGGTAGTCGCCGCGTGACTCGAAAATAGTCCTTGCAAAATTTCTTCGAAATAGGTTGAGAATTGACTGAGAAATCGGCGAAAAACATGCGATACAAGTTAATCTGACGGCGGGTATAGCTCTTTCCGCTACATTTGAATACCTATGTTATGAATCCACGCCTATTATAAATATTGTAATTATTTCAGTGCCGGGATCGTCTGTAAATGTCAGATTCTAAGTTTTAAAGTCTCCATACTGAAAAGGCTAAGCGCTAAGCACGATGATTTTAATTCGTTTTCTCGCACTCTGTGCTGTGGTTTTCACTACGAGACGTATAGCGGTATCAGCCCATATCGCACTCTAGATGCAGATTGAGCACAATGTATGGTAGAATTATGTCATGTCTGACTTGATCGTGTGAGAAAATACATACGTTGTTCCTTTTTCGTGCGATATGTGAAAATACAGCACTCGTTCAATGAATAAGGTGTTCGCCTAAAGGCTCACACCTTATTTATTGAACGAGTGCTGTATTTTTCCATATCGCACTCAAATGAACACCGTTTGCATATCTTATCAGCCGATTGAATCACAGTTGTTGGGAAATAAACTAGTGTTTGAATATCAAGATTTGAAAATATTAAGGCTACACTTAAACTAAAACTTTAGTATAAAGGTCGCCGCAGTGGAGGGATTAATATTTTTTGTGTGATTTGATCGTGTGAGAAAAAACAACCGTTGTTTTTTGTGCGATGTGAGAAAACGCAGCACATGTCCAATAAATAACCTTATTCATTGGACATTCATCGCACTCAAACGAACACCGTCTACTTATCAACATTTCACCATAAAAAACATTGAAACACACCAGTATGGAAACACGTCAGTATGGAAACACGCCAGTATGGAAACACGCCAGTATGAGAACATCTCTGACAGGATGAGTGGACCTGGGCACTTTAGTAAAATCATTTCCTTGTGACTCTCTCATATGCTCTATTAGTCTGGATGTGGTATTTTTGGCCTTCGCCCCCCCCCCCCCCTCCACCCACCCCCCCCCCCCCCGCCTTCAGAGACTGTCCCCATCTAGACATGTCACCCAGACCTAGCAGCCTTTCAGCAGAGCCTGCCAAGCCGACTTCCCCAGAGCCGTATTTACCGCCAGGCCACATATGGTCAAGGCCGAAATGCCCTCAAGCCGAATAACTGTCATCATAAGTAAGATTTGCCCGGCTGATACCAGCTGCTCAAGCAACATTGGCGCAATGTTGGCTAAATGCATTTCACCCACACGTCCTTAAAAAATGCACAGCTGGCGCCATTTCTCGTTTTTTTATCGGAATAAAAAACGTTAAAATATACTCGCAATTGCTGCGTTTGCTATTCGCATTTCTCCGATACTAGACCAACAACCCAGAAACAAAAAAATCTAGTACGTTTTTAAAAAGTAAAATCAAAATTAAGTGCATTACGGAATCTTTTTTTTAAATAGATATCTATACATAAAAAATGCAAAATAAGTATATATATCCATATTTTACTTCAAGTGACAAATATACATCGCTTAAAGTAAAATAATGATTGCACATTATTACACTGGCCTATTTATAGACCCTCCCATAGGACTCAGGCCATCTTGTACTATTTTGCATTGTATTTTACGTGTGACTTGTGACTTTATTGATATTTCAAACGCACTAATAAATTTTCCAAAGGTACGTTAATACCTTGGCCAATTACATTACGCACTGAGAACCTGTCATTGGCACAAGGTCACTCAAGGTCACGCAAGGTCAAGGTCAGACGCCCCCATCAGAAAAGCGTCATCATAGCAGTGTGGTCGTGCAAATACAGTAACGGCTTACTTTTATAATAGCAGTTCGAACCTTTTGGCTTTGCATAGCAGACATAGGACCCTTCCAATTTGGGTATAGGGGTCTTATCCAAAACATATCATCAATCGACAAAAATACGTTTTTCATGTGAAAGTTGAGATGTTATGTCTCATGTCTGATGATGTAGTGACCAGTGTATTATGATCTTAACACTTGGAAGGTTACGCGGTTATGTCTCATATAGTAGTAGCAATTGTACTATAATCTTAACAATTCGAATCTTACGAGGTTATGTCTCATATAGTAGTGACTAGTGATCTTAACTCTTTTGAAGTTACGAGGTTATGTCTGTTTCGTGTAGTGGTGACCGATGATATTAAAAATAGCACATTTGCTAATATTTATGCACAATGCAGAAAAATATTTGTTACTAACTGAATAAATGAATATCATAACTACATGATTGCGCATATGAATGGGTGACGTCAGCATGGCAAGTCTAAATAAGTTTCAAAACCTCAAGCTATTAAACGTCCTAATAAGGGTTTATACCTGTTTATACCAGTTCATACCAGCTTATACCCCTTATGTCATATACCAGTTTATACCACTTATGATGACACTTCATTCGCCAGCCTCACAGATTTTTGGGATAGGACATTATTGATCGACTCCACACATAGGCCTACTCTACAGATGTGTGGAAATGATAAATAAATCATGGAGTTGATAAATATGTTTACTCAATTCTCACATATTTTTGGGATAGGAATTTATTTATCAACTCCACTGAAAATATGTGAGAATGGAAAACCTTGTAGCTTCTCACAAAAGTAACCTGGGGTCGGAAATGAAAATGAAATGAATGGGGTTTTAGGCCACCTCTGTGCACATATAGGCGAAACTGGAGTGGAAAATGCAAAACGTAGGCCTACTTGGTGTTTGAGAAATGTGCATTTAAGTGTAGATTCTTTATTGGTAGCAAGTTGTCACAAATAATCTGAGCAGTCTGTGAGACCTTTCTCTGAGAGTATGTGACAGCATGCCTCGAGAGATTCTCAGCGAAGTGACAACTTGTCTGAGCTGGGTGTCAGCTTGCCACAAGGACCATTTCACAGTGTAATTTGAGGTGGGGGGAGGGGTTCCTTTCTTTTTCTACTTCCATCAGATCCGTGCTATCTCTAAATACTCAGGGAAAGAAATCTTATCTTTTTGATAACTAGCTGACTTTCATTTAAAATATGACACGTGATTCATTATGCCTTTGTTTTTAATCCGTATAATTAGCCAATCAAGTCACTGTTATTGAAATTAGTATTGAAACATCAAGTTTTGCAAATTTTTTGTCTCGAATTGAACGAATATGAGTAATTTTCGCGGTAGCGAAACAACCTCAAGTGGGTGAAAAATAAACTTGCATAGCTTAGCGCATATATGCACAGGGGGTTAATTCGTGGGGGAGATAAAAAAAAAATACATATCTATTTATTACAACAATCTAAAAAATGATATTTTTTGCCCTCATTGAGATGTCCTGTAGTAGACATGTACATAATATACCATCATGATGGTAAGCTTTATTTATTTATTTATTTATTCATTCATTCATTATTTGGTTGAAATAGGATTCTACCGCTGGTTATTTTCAATTTACCCATCATTTTGGCTTAGGAATATACTCGCCCAGGTGGTGCCAGGTGTGGTACAGACAAATTGAACAAACCATAGAGTAATCGAAAGAGTGGCGTTCTTGCCACCTACCCGATCCCGGACGGTTTTAGACCTGGTGGTAAATGACCAATCATCAGCCGTCATTTCTTTGTGGTGATGTGCGCGCGTTTGTGCCCAGTAATCTACCCTTGACCAATGGGCAATTCCACCGCCTGTCACGTGACATATCAGGCCAATCACTGCTGTCATTTCGTTGATTTTTAAGTAATGCTGAGATCGTAGCTGTCCTGTGAGATGTCTGTGTGCACCTGGGGCTATATCCTGACATATTAACCCTGAAAGCGCTGACGTATGTTTGTATAAACCATGAAAACCAAAGGTTTTTTTGCAATTTTAAATCATCATAAATGTCTTAGTTAGCTCTTTTCACTTCATTTGGATACCTGTGTGATGGGTATACGGTAATTATAAAGATTTAATTCTTTCCGTATGGGGGGGGGGGGGGGTCGACTTCGTCTATGGACGTCAGAATCTGGCTGAAAGATTGAAAGTAGAAATACGTCCCATTAAATTCGAGCCCAACACCTATCCATGCCGCTAGATGTTTCACGTGTGTTTAATATTCATACAAAAATATATATGAAAATACCAGATAACTGCGAATAATCGAATTAGCAATATGCATGACGAGAATATATGTATTTGTAGTATTTGTCAGGGGCCGTATTCTCGTACAAGTTACGATATATCGTAGGCTTCTGATTGGTCGAGATGGCCATCTCGACCAATCAGAAGCCTACGATATATCGCAACTTGTACGAGAATACGGGCCCAGCTGGCCATTGAATGTACTTGTTTATAAAAGTAATATACCATTAAAATGTTAATTTACCTTCCACCTTAACTTTTTTCTTATGACGTGTTCTGTGTGTTTTCAGGTATGTACCAGTTACTCTTGGTGGGGGGTTCTACAGGTTCAGGGGGTAAAAACAGTGAAAGTTTTGAAAACAGATGTCTTCAGGTAAGAGTCTATTGACGTTCAGTCTATGTTGCTTTACCGCTTTCAAGCCTGAATTTACCATTGTCATCTTCATCCAATACGATTATTTGAAGTGAGTGAGAAATTAAAGAAAATGGTAATGTATTGGTAAGACTGTTTCATGTAAATTTTCATTCTAAAACCCTTGGTTGTAGGAAAATTACGTCTGTTTTCAAGGTCAACGGCCATTATAATTATGTTCCTCCTTACAGTGCGGGGATTGACTTTAGACATCAGAAACTGACGTCTACAGACGTCAGATTTCGACGTATAAAATCGGTCCCCGCACTGTAAGGGCTAAGCCAATCACTGTCGTCATGTCGGTGTTATTTAAATATGGGTGAAACAGTACCTGCGATATCTTATATCTCTTTGAACTTTGTGTTACACTCGGATCTATGATAACCCAATATCTGACAGTGTATGCAGACAACACATACTGACAAAATAATGGCAGTCTATAATAACAAACTAACCTAATCACCATTGTTATTTGGTTGTTAGTTAAATTTCACAGCTGTGACGTTAGATATCTCTATGGATTTGTGTTTCACTCGGGTCTATGATTATCTAGTGTCCGTAGACAACGGACTGTTAAAATGACAGTCTTTATCATGACAAATTAACCTAATCACCACCGTCATTTGGTTGTTATTCAAATGCCACAGCTGTGATGTTAGATATCTCTATAGACTTGTGTTTCACTCTGGTCTATAATTATCTAGTATCCGCAGACCACAGAGTGACAAAATGACAGTCTTTATCATTACAAATTAACCTAATCACCACCGTCATTTGGTTGTTATTTAAATGCCATAGCTGTGATGTTAGATATCTCTATGGACTTGTGTTGAACTCGGGTCTATAATTATCTAGTGTCAGTAGACAACGGACTGACAAAATGACAGTCTCTATCATGACATATTAACCCGATCACCGCCGTCATTTGGTTGTTATTTAAATGCCATAGCTGTGATGTTAGATATCTCTATGGACTTGTGCTTCACTCGGGTCTATGATTATCTAGTGTCAGTAGACAACAGACCGACAACATGACAGTCTCTATCATGACATATTAACCCAATCACCGCCGTCATTTGGTTGTTATTTAAATGCCATAGCTGTGATGTTAGATATCTTTATGGACTTGTGTTTCACTCGGGTCCATGATTATCTAGTGTCAGTAGACAACAGACTGACAAAATGACAGTCTTTATCATTACAAATTAACCTAATCACCACCGTCATTTGGTTGTTATTTAAATGTCATAGCTGTGATGTTAGATATCTCTATGGACTTGTGTTGAACTCGAGTCTATAATTATCTAGTGTCCGTAGACAACAGACCGACAACATGACAGTCTCTATCATGACATATCAACCCAATCACCGCCGTCATTTGGTTGTTATTTAAATGCCATAGCTGTGATGTTAGATATCTCTATAGATTTGTGTTTCACTCGGGTCCATGATTGTCTAGTGTCAGTAGACAACAGACTGACAAAATGACATATTACATATTAACCCAATAACCATATTAATGGCAGTCTCTATAATGACAAATTATTCTAATCACCACCGTCATTTGGTTGTTATTTAAATGCCATAGCTGTGATGGCAGATATCTCTATGGACTTGTGTTTCAGTCAGGTCTATAATTATCTAGTATCCGCAGACCACAGAGTGATAAAATGACAGTCTTTATCATTACAAATTAACCTAATCACCACCGTCATTTGGCTGTTATTTAAATGCCATAGCTGTGATGTTAGATATCTCTATGGACTTGAGTATCACTCGAGTCTATAATTATCTAGTATCCGTAGACCACAGACTAACAAAATGACAGTCTTTATCATGACAAATTAACCTAATCACCACCGTCATTTGGTTGTTATTTAAATGCCATAACTGTGATGTTAGATATCTCTATGGATTTGTGTTTTACT
The DNA here is from genome assembly GCA_964017125.1 of Flabesymbios commensalis. Lineage (NCBI taxonomy): Eukaryota > Metazoa > Annelida > Polychaeta > Terebellida > Flabelligeridae > Flabesymbios > Flabesymbios commensalis. The sequence goes on along the minus strand of OZ024904.1, from coordinate 109,096,392 downwards.
CGGGTCCATGATTATCTAGTATCCGTAGACAACAGACTGACAAAATGACAGTCACTATCATGACATATTACATATTAACCCAATAACCATATTAATGGCAGTCTCTATAATGACAAATTAACCTAATCACCACCGTCATTTGGTTGGTATTTAAATGCCATAGCTGTGATGGCAGATATCTCTATGGACTTGTGTTTCAGTCAGGTCTATAATTATCTAGCATCCGCAGACCACAGAGTGACAAATCACCGTCATTTGTTCCTCATCCATTCCTAATGCAGCTCAAACACGAGTCCCGCGGCCATGCTGACTGCAAACTAAAGCCGAAACGTTGGATCAACGTCGGCGCAACGTTTTAAGCGTTGCGCCGACGTTGATCCAGCGTTTTTCACTGGTTGCTGACGTCGCGTTTCCGGTGACACGGGGACCAGCAAATCCTGTGTCGGTGACGGCTTAGTTCACGATGGCTGTCAGCTTACAGGTCCTCATGAACTGAGGCGAGCCCTGTGCGACCTCACACGCCTCGTGAGGGAGGTGCAGGGGGAGTAGACAGAACTCCGAAAAAGAGGTCTTTTCAAAAGAGGGCATTATTAGCATTTTAAAGTGACTGGCTCAAAAAAATCATAAGAAAATCAGTGATTTTATTTTGGCTTAATAATATGACCATATGATGTAAACATGTTCATAGACTAGAACTGCAAAACTTTTGTTTAATGTTTGTGCTGCGCATTTACCAGTTAGGCTAGATATACAGACGAAATTCACGTATTTCTTATTTATGACATGAATGTCTAAAATAAGAAATCAGGACAAATTTAGTCGTTTTTTTTCGCTTCTTAATGACGTTTGCCTTGAAAAGCAAATCGCTGCCACAAGGGCGCAGGCAGCACATAGAAATGGAGGTATGAGTTATGGACGTAGAAACACATGGAAAAGAGAGGGTTCAGACAGACAGACAGCACGATTGATAAATGATGATAGAAAATTGGATATAAACTACAAATCTTCTTTCAACAATAAGGGCAACTGCTCTTGTTTCGCCTCTGAGCTAGGTTCTCCAGTTTTGGCTTAGTTGGTGGTGGTTGTCAGCTTGGAAATAGAGGGTCACATATTAACTCTTTAAACCCCCACGATGCACCCAAGCATAATTTCACATCTCTGAAGATGGCTTAAATTCCTTAAAAACCTGGGGGTTTTAGAAAGACAATTTTCATGGAACTGTTTTAATAATAACATTTTCTATTTTTCATTTACCTCCCACTTCAAGTCAATCGCGTCAGCAATTCGCGTCTTGTAGTGGATGAAGATGACAATGACAAATTCAGGCTTGAAAGGGTTAAAAGACGCACCATCTGACATCTGGGGGGGGGGTATTTATGTTGAATTTTTTTGAAGATTTTCGTATAAAATAAGTTGTCGAAATATCTTATAAAAAACAACACAAAGTCAACATATCCCAGTAAACACAAAACATTTGTATAACATTTATACAATGTTGGACCAACGCCGAAAACGTTGGGCCGACATTGTATAAATGTTATACAAATGTTTTTTGTTTGCTGGGATTGTTACGCTGGGATACACGTGCGCCGTTTCATTTTGCGACTTTTTGGGTCCACTACTGCCATTCTTTTTGTGAGTATATTCCAGCCCTGCTGTCAAATCCATCTGGCCACATACTGTCAACTGTGACCTCTATTTCTAACCCTGACAGAACCTGTTCAGTTAAACTGCAAAAAAACGACCACGTTACCAATAAAGTACACCCCACAAAGCAAATTTTGAAAAGAAGTGGTACACGACTACCCGCTTTAATAGCACCTGACATAGCAGTAATCAAAAGAGGAACGCTTCTTGGACCGGCAAAATTTTACATTTTTAGACTGATTTCCATGAAATGTAGTGAATTTCCCATCATTTGAAGTTGTATGTTAGAGTAGTGACCACTGCCTGTCTGTCACAGGCTGACTGGATATACACCAAACCCCAGATGCCGCCGAGGCATGCACGTTACAGACTGGCAAATAAGGGATTTTATTTCTCCCTGAAGCACCTGTCTAGTCAGCAGCATCTCTGAGGAGTGAGGAGTAGCTACCCACTGAACAAGATACGTTGATCCAATGCTGCATTAATGTTGGGCCAGCGTCGCAGACGGTGGCCCAACAATAATCCAAAGTTGTACCCAAGTCTCGTGTTTGCTGGGTGCAGAGCTCCGCTCTTCACACGCAACCGAATTATAAAGTGATAAAAAATAATCAAACAAAATGTTAGACACCATCTGATGATGTATCTATGTTTTCACATGTGTCATATAATTGTAATAATTATTACGATAAACTCCCTGTATGCAATACCCACGTCTCCGATCTCGGCACGCAACCGAATTATAAAGTGATAATGAAAAAAAATCAAACAGAAAGTTTGACACCATCTGATGCTGTGGTTATGTTATTAAGTGTGTCCTATAATAATTGTAATAATTATTACGATAAACTCCCTATATTGAATCTTGCCACACAACCGGATTATAAAGTGATAATGAAAATTCAAATAGAAAGTTCGACATCATCTCATTTTGTGTCTATGTTATTACGTGTGTCACACTGTTGTCACAATAATTACGCTGAACTCCCAACGTCAAAATAACAGCAGTGCTCCATAGTGAAAATTGCTTTGCACCGCTTTCTGCACATCATGGAAATATGGCGACAGAGGGAAGCCCGAATATAGTTCTATGTCCTACTCTTATCCATTGACTTTAAGGATTCTTTATAATGCACATCACCATAAACACCACTGCACACTCCAGACATTTTTACAGTTTGGAGCGCTGTATATGCACAACTCTCCTCGATGACAAACATCAGTCGCGCCCTGGATTCAAACCCAGTGCCTCTGAGTTTCAAACCACAACTGGACCAAATGAGCCATCGGGGTCGAGCAAAATGGCGACAGTTTCTGAAAGTTGAAATGACAAACGATTAAACATACTGAAGTATTTCAGCGCTCCGAGGGTTAACTCACTCTTGTAGCCCTGAAATACAGTGTAAACCATGGGGACGATTTTTTTTTATAATTTTAATCATAATAAATATCTAAGTTTGCTGTTTCTGATTCATTTGAATACCTATGTTATGGGTCTACGGTCATTATACATACACTTTCAGTGCGGGGATTGACTTTAGACGTCATAATCTGACGTCTACAGACGTCAGATTATGACGTCTAAAGTCAATCCCCGCACTGAAAGGGTTAAAATGGCTTGCTGATTTATCTATGGTAGAATAACCTTTTACCTGCTAGGGGCCACGATAGTCGATTTTAATTCGTTTTGTTAGCAGTTATTGAGAATGAAATGACTGTATAAACAACAAGATTTGCAAATATTTGGATTCAAATTTAACAAGTATGAGTAATTTTCACCCACTTGAAGTTGGGGGTCGCGGTAGCGAGACACAAATTCAAATGGGTGGAAGTTTAAGTTTTTTAATTTACCGCTTCAAGGGGTAAAAATTGTACTTTTGTCAGGGGGTAGACCCATGCATCATACTTAATCCTAGCTGTAACGTGTGATAGATACATCACTCCAGAAATACTCTCACAGCCTAACCAACGAGCAGATACTTTAAAAACCAGCAACGTCATGATCAAATTGTTTTTTAGTGCGAATGATGTGTTTCTGCACTATTTTTATCATTTGTTGGAAATGTCATGAATACAAACCTGTAGTTTTCTATTGTCACGTGTCAGTTATGTATGTGGCACATGCCAATGATGTAATTTCTCCACTATTTAAATTACTCATATTTGAGAAATTGAAGGTCAAATATTTTCAAATCTCGCTGATTGATATCAGTTTAATCTTCACTGTGTTTAAACGCTGATCTGTAATGTGCTAATAAAACGAAATAAAAAACGAATATTAACGGGACCGGAATATGATATTAAAGCTTTAATTTGAGCTATTTTCCTAATTATATTATCAAAGCAAGATATTTTCTTCGCCTGGCGCAATCCACATATCAAGCAATTCATGGCTTGTAATGAATAAAGATTACAATGGTAAATTCAGCCTTTAAAATACCTAATAGCTGCTTAAAACTGTACGTTAGTTATCCAGGTCTTAGAGGAGAGCGGGGCAATAAAGGCCGTATGAGAGGTAGCACTCAAGGCAAACAAGGGCCGCTCTAAATGACATAGACACACGTAATCCACCAATCAATCCTGATTTATTCATGTGATTTATCTGACTAGCATTCTTAGCTCGGAGATAAGTCTACAATATACACTCACTTCTTGTGATATTACACTCCTTATGATATTATTCACTTTCTCAACACCATCGTGTACAGCTATTATGAGAAAGTGAATCTACACCACGAATTAACTTAGCTAGAATTACGTGTGATATTATTGCTCAGCTGTATGATGATTGTATAATATAAACTCACTTAGTCAACAGCGAAGGGACATTGTTTGTGATATATTATTCACTTTCTCGTCATCAGCGTCTACTATACAGTACAGTGCTGCAGATATATAGACTATTTGATTATTTTCTCAGTTCTACGATGATGGTAAAATATAAATTCACTTAGTCAGTAGTGGGGCATCACTGCTTGTAATAGTATGTGATATCATTCACTTTCTCATTATCAGTACAGTACAGTGCTGCAGATATACGGAATGTTTAATTTGATTTATCACCTCTACGGTGATCATATAACATAAATTCACCTAGTCTGCCGTGTACCACCATTGCTTGTAATGGTATTCACCTCTTCATTACATTCTACAGTATAGTGCTGCAGGGCGTATCCAGGGAGGGGGGAGGGGGTGTTGCTCAGGATAATTAATTCCGTTACCAATTAAAGTGCGAAATTCAATAGTTTTCACCCACTTGAAGTTGTGTCTCGCTAACGCGACCCACAACTTCAAATGGGTGAAAATTACCCGAAATTGTTAAATTTGTGACCAAATATTTGCAAATCTTGATGTCTAAACACTAATTTTCATTAACAATAACAGTGTTTTTATCGGCTAATAACAAATCAAACACGACTATTCTCGTGGTTAGAGCTTAAGGGGTTAACCCTTAAAACGCTGAATTTATTTTTGAAACAAATCGCAACCAAAGGATTTTTTTCAATTTGAAATCATCATAAATGTCTTATTCAGCTCTTTCCGATTCATTTGAATACCTATGTTATGGGTCTACGACCATTAGAAATATTTTTACTCTTACAGCGCGGGGATAGACTTTAGTCGTCAGAATCTGACGTCTGTAGACGTCAGATTCTGAAGTCGATCCCCGCGCTGTAAAGGTTAAGGGGTTATTTTACAGTGATGATTTTTGACTCGGTAATTTCAGCCTTGTTCTCATAAGTTCATTTTTCAGCAAATTTAGAGGCCTGCCAAAAAATAGCGCTGTTTGATGTTCATTATCTCAATTTTCAGACTTCTCTTATATCTTAACACTCCTGTCCTTTATTTTTTATTTCTGGATACGCTATGTTGTGATCCTGATACACGTACTATTTGCACTACATAGTAAAATTCGTCATATGATGTATTGCAAGTGACTTTCATATTGACTCAATTTGACTGTGCCGCGACAGCCCAGCAAACATGAGACATTGGCCCAACATTGAATCAACATTGGGTCAACGTCTCGTGTTTGCTGGGATTCTCATACTGCAGCGTACATCGAGGCTTCCATGAGAGATACAGCGTACAGCAAGATTGTGGTGAGAAATACAGTGTACAACAGGATTGTACATCGAGGCTTGCATTAAAGATACAGTGTACAGTGTACAACGAGGCTTCAATGAGAGACACAGCGTACAACAGGACTGTACTTTTATCCTGCGCCTATTCCGTCGGCGGGTTGGGATATTGTCGTGTAAGTGTGATGGGGTGGTTTTATGCCTCTGACAGTGCTGCATTTACATTGTCCCCAGATTGAACGAGATCAGAACGGGCACACACAGCCAAAAGGCAGTAACTGCTCACTTTACAAGTGAGCAGTTACTGCCTTTTGCCTCTGTGCTTCCAGTGCCACCCTGCAGACACAAACAGCAGTAACTGCTTACATTACAAGTAGCTAGTTACTGCCTTTTACCTGTTCACGTCAGAGTGTTGGTCGTGTAACGGTCTGGACAAATGACAGCACAGCCGATATCACAGATGGTGGCACAGCTGTGGCTCAACTAATAACACGCTGGCCCAACGCACTTCCAACGCTGTACCAATGCCTCTTCTAGAGGATGTTTAATCACTACTTTTAAAGGTTGGCCTCCGTCTACAACGCTGAAACAACATTCAACCAACAGTGGGTAGACGTTTCTTGCTTCATTGGAATGTCCTGCATGACATCAGTCTACATTTAGTGCTGTATTAAAATCACAATATTGCTTCAATTATGGGCCAATGTTGGGCCTCCGTGACAGACGGTGGCACAACATTGAACCATACATTAGAATACTGTTTTTATGCAGACTTGATTTACGTGACTGTCTAGTCAGGCAATGTTGTCTGAATGACTAGCTAACATCGGACATGATGGCCCTATAATAAAACGACATTAGACCACACATTATTTCTCATAAAAAACGATATGTTGACTCAATGTTGTTTAATGTTGGCCCATTGTATATCGCATTAGGCCAACAATAAAACAGCATTGTTTCAATGTGTCATTTCCTCAATAAACGTGATATGTTGACCCAGTGTTGGTTTATTGTTGGCCCATTGTCTACGGCGCTGGGCCAGCATTAACCCAGCAATGTTTCAAGTTGCAGGGGCAAGATATAGCGCTGACCTCAACGAGGACTCATACATCTTGTAAGGGATTCTAGAGCAAATCCGTGTGTGGGAGACAAGGGCATATTGAGACGTAGCGATGACCTCCCTACCCACCCCCCCCCTCCCCCCCCCCCGCCCGCGATCCGAAACGCGCTTGTCGCTGGTTGTAGAATTAATTTACTTTTCGCTTCTCAGCAATGAGAAGTGATATAGAGAGAATTTGCAATTTCTTACCAATCTATCTAATAGAAATTCTTATGCACACAACTCTCCAAGAGAATCGAGCTCAGAAGCGTATTGGAAATAGACGCATAGTATAAAAACTTTAAGTTTGACAGCAATTAGATTCGTGAACAAACGAACGAACGAACGAGCGAACGAAATAAATACATGAATGCATAAATGAATAAATAAATAAATAAATGAATTAATGAATGAATGAATGAATGAATGAATGAATGAATGAATGAATGAATGAATGAATGATTGATTGAATGAATGAATGAATGAATGAATGAATGAATGAATGAATGAATGAATGAATGAATGAATGAATGAATGAATGAATGAATGAATGAATGAATGAATGACTCGTTTACAGAGCCTTGAATTATTTTCACACAGAAAGGATCCCGATGTTGACACCATGTCCTACTCGTGTCGAATGCCTCCAACCCAGCAAACACAACACATTTGTATGACATTTATACTTCGACGTTGGACGTTGGTTCAACATTGTATAAAGTCATGTTTTGTGTTTACTGGGAAGGTATTTTTATGGTGCACAGCACTATATACACGACTGCGCCCTATATTCCTTTGAGCTGTGTGGAACATGTCAATAGGCGATGGATAATTTTCAGCCACTTGAAGTTGTGGATAGCGGTAACCACGATAGGAAATAGCCTTCTCGCACTCCTGCTGTTGGCTTTCACTACGGACGTATGGTGAGATCAGCCCATCTCACACTGTCTCCTACATACTTAAACTGTTCAGTTTGATTTTGCCGTTTGAGATAGATATTCGTACGGGAAAATACATACTGCATCGTTGGTACGGCGAGATGGGCTGATCTCAGCACTTGTCACCACATCAAGCCCTCGCCACCTATGCCGTATACATATAATCCCAGCCGTGATTCAAGCTCGATACCTTCAGTTTCAAGCTATGTTCAGTCTATGTTGCGTTGATCCATCACGGTCTGCACTGATGCTATATTTATCCTGTTTTATTATCCGTGTTTATCCTTGAGGACCTATGGCCTGTATGGATTTATGGCGTGTATATAACTAAAAAGCTACCTACACCTAATATGGAAGAGAAGGTCATTACACGCACAGAGAAAGATATTTCACGATTGATCGGAGAAATGGCACATAATTATTTGCAACCGTAATCTGGCATATAATATATAAATATATATGCCGCTACCTTCAGAGCTATTTGATCATTTTATAACCCATGCTCTCTAGATTAAAGAACATTAAAGACTTAATTTTAAAAGAAATGTTTATTTTCGTATGGACATTGTTACGTAGGCCTACATAGGATGCATGCAAATGCACAAGATTGCTGATGCACATAATTTATGATTGTCTGACAAGACCGTCTTCTGTACTGCAGCCATCGAGTAGACGGAGGAGATGACGGTCTAGATCCGAAAATTTAATCTACATAAAATTGGAAAAATCACAGTTACGCTCTTCAGTACCTGGGGAACATGTTATTTATATGGTAAAACATATATAATCATCTCTAAATGCGGACTTATTTAATATTTATTATTGTAATATTAAACCAAGATATCTTATATTCTGTGAAACTCAATGACTTTGACCTCCTTTGTTTTCACCGAGCTGGCTAATACAATGAAGTATGGGGGAGGGGGTGGTATATAACCGTGTTTTCACCAAGTGACGTCACTGCGTTTCACAGAATATAGCCGAGCAGACCTGGAATAGACCTATCTCAGTATAAAAAGTACACACAGACTGTTAAGCTGCTTGATGGTGAAGATCTCAGTTTGATCTCTGCTAATTGGACATATTACATAGGCACCTGGCTGTGGGGCTCATAGCGCCACCTGTCAATCAATATGTTACGTCTTCATCACAAGAAAATGTATTGGTTCTTTTACTCCAAGTTACAGGATGCTTGCGTCGATGGGTATGTGTGATGCCTATGGGCATCAGAATGGACTTTTTTAATTTGTATAATTATAGTGTTTCTTGGCACTTGCCTCAAAAATGGATATGTTACCTAATGTTGTGGAGACTTTAAATATACGCCATGACTTCCAGAATACACCCGTTTTCCTGGATTATATAAGTCTTGGATGATTATCTAATCACAGTCCGTGGTCTTAATATGTTACTACAGGGGGTATGTCTAATTGTGTCCGGGGGGGGGGGGGGTATGCGCCTGATATGGTATATATTTAACTGTCCATTTTTTGCTGATCAGAGACGTACATACCTACCGAAGTACTGTCATATACACCCTTCTGCACCCAAATTCAAACGCATAATGAATGATAAAACAAAATTACGTAGTTTGGCGAATTTCATTAAGATTATTTTAGAAAGTGTGAAGTGAAAAAACTGTAATTGATTGTATAATAATGTATACATTAATATGTGTTATATTGTATGATTTGCTTATTACATTCACTGGTATTTTCTTGTATTCCTCCATGTGAGGCTTAAAGAATAAACACTTGAACTTGAACTTGGTATGTGTACGTAGCGAAGGCTAGTGACTCCGTATGCGACATGCCTCTTAATCAGGAGCCCTGCCGCCATTAGTGGTAATTACCACTCATATTACGTCTCCTTGGATATGAAAGGGTGTATCTGCCACTTTACAAAGATACACCCTTTCATATCTAAGGAGACGAATGTATTAAATATGTCACAAAACGCGCCCAGTACACACGAGAGGTTGGTCAATGCTAGTTTAATGTTGTGCCAGCGTCCTAGACGATGGCACAACATATCAACGTATCGTGTTTCCTGTAACATGATGGGGATGTGTGTGTATTATTATTTCCGTCAAAGGATGTTATGCTTTTGGTCGTGCTTGTTTGTTTTGTTTGTTTTGACGTCTGCAGACGTCAAATTCTAACGCATAAAGACTGTCACCGCGCTGAAAGGGTCAAGTCGATTGAGCCAGGCCATAGTATTACCGTTTCAGATGCATTCACGAACATATTCGTATTTTTGACTTCTAGCCTTGTCATAATCATAAAATGTAATAATAAGATCGCAAAGTATACTTAATATGCATTGATACTTAACGTTCTATATAATCGGGTCAAATCACTGTATCTAGAATATATGAGTCATTTCTTAGATCATGCCCGATTCGTACCGATCTTTTAAACCGGTTTACCAATAGAGAGCGTTTGATTCGCATCAGATAAGTCCAAACTAGAAACGTATTGACCAAACCATCAAACCTGCCTCGTCTGGGGGGATAATATTATTGTATGCAATTTTAAAGGATATTTTGTACTATATTCTGTAGCACTTGCATGAAGATTCGGTCGTTCTATGTTGAAAGGGCTTGTCAAACCATGCGTTTTTTCGGCTCAGAATGTTTTTAGATTGGCTGTAAATGTGGATCTATAATCGGTTTGTCAAACCTGATGGTTTCTTTGGCTCAAATTAATTCTAGATTGGCGGCAATCGCGCTGTTTATATCAATTCACGTCGGTCATTTCGAGCATATGTACCAAAGTAAATCGAATCACTAAACTATTTTGCTATCAGTGCGAATCGAACAGGGCCTTAGATTCGTCAATTCGTAGTGACCACCTGGCAGATATAGCGCGTCATTTCGTAGTGACCCCCCCTGGCTGGTATAGGGCGTCATTTCGTGGCTACCTGGCTAATATAGCGCGTCATTTCGTAGTGACCCCCCCTGCCTGGTATAGGGCGTCATTTCGTGGCTACCTGGCTGATATAGTGCGTCATTTCTTAGTGACCCCCTGCCTGGCATAGGGCGTCATTTCGTGGCTACCTGGCTGATGTAGCACGTTATTTCTTAAACACCAGCTGCTCCCTATATGACGTGATTTTTTCCATAAGGATTCAGACCTCTCCACAGATAGGCGCCTCTTCCAGACTACCCTTCCTCTGCTGCCTCTCCCCGGGCCTTCTAGCTGCCCCCTCGCCCCTCTCCCCGGGCCTTCTGCCCCCGCTTCCCCTTCCCAGGGTCTTCATGCCTGTCCTACCCGGAGCTTTGACTGAGAAATCACTCTGTGTTCCGCCCAGAATTGATTTTCCGCGATGCCCGGCGTCTTAAAATTCACAAAGTGTTGGTCAATAGCCGTGTTGTAGATGAGGTTCAGGCCATAGGTGCTCCATGCAGTATCAAACCTGCTCCCCACCAAGCACAAGGCATTGGGCCTGTGTTGGACCAATGTTGGGCCAGCGGCGAAGACGGTGGCCTAACATTGGTCCAACACATGCGCAATGTCTTGTATTTGCTTTAGATATCCTATAGCGAGCACTAAACGTATTCACCCGATTCCGGTACAGCCCGACAGACACGAGACATAATGATGATGGTCCAAAATTGGGTCCAACATTTGGTTGATGTGACGTGTTGCTGGGAGTGTTGGGCCACTCTGCGTCGCAGAGAAGACAGACAGACAGAAACAACAACAAATATGTACAAAATAAGAGTTGAACATACCTTTGCCACGATAATACAAAATAGTTATAATAGCGAAAATGAATGTAATAAAAATCAGTGGCGAAACATAATACTTCTGAGATAAATTGCTGCAGAACAATTTTAAAATAGCATTTCAAAATAGCATAGGGGTGTGTTGTACATACCTAGCAGACACAAGACGTTGAATTAATGTTGGTTTGACGTTGGTCCAACGTCGTAACGTCTCATTTGCCTGCACTCGTCCTGCACTCACCCGACAGCTCTCTCCACCCTTGAAGCGTTAGACCTTAGAAATTAAATTTCTACCCATTTAGCCCTTTCAGTGCGGGGACCGTCTTTATACGTCAGAATCTGACGTCTGTAGACGTCAGATTCTGACGTATAAAGACGGTTCCCGCACTGAAAAAAAATTCTAAAGACCGTAGACCCTTAACACATGTATGCAAATGACGCGAAAAAGCTAAAAAAGACATTTATGATGATTTTAAATAGAAAAAAAACCTTTATTCCACATGGGGTAAGCAAAGTTATTCAGCGTTATACGGGCTTAAGTTGTGTACGCACAACTTTAGGTGAGTAAAAATTGATTATACGTGTACTATTTGAATCGGGCGGGGGCCCTAGGGTAGTGGTTAGCACCTCTGCCTTTCACGCCAGAGATCGGGGTTCGGTTCCCGGTCTCGGCGGTTTGAAAGAAACAAAAAATGTTTCTTCCCCATCCACGTGTGAAAGTCAGTATTGCGGGGAGCCTCCGTGACCGAGAGGTAGCGTGCTCGGCCTCAGACCGCCAGGGCTCGAATTTCAAATCCTGTGTCTGGAGGACAGTGTCATCTCAATCATCTCACCATCCTCAGGAGGTTCTCCTGACCCAGTTTAGCCTATATGTGCACAGAGGTGGCCTAAAGCCCGATTTATTTGATTTCATTTACTATTTGAATCAGTATATATATCATTCTTACCAACTTAATCCTTAAAGCGCTGAATTTAATTCTAAAAACCATGGAGGCCAAGGGTTTTTTTCTTAATTTGCAATCGTCATAAATATCTTTGTCAGCTCTCCGAATTATTTGAATACCTATGCTATGAGTCTACAACCATTAGAAATATTTTAATTCTTTCAGTGCGGGGATCGTCTTCATACGTCAGAATCTGACGTCTGTAGACGTCAGATTCTGACGTATAAAGATGATTCCCGCGCTGAAAGGGTTAATGCTCACTGAACTCTCAACACAAGACTAAAAACGGCTGGAGACGCGATCAGGACTTAGAGGCTTACATTAATTTGGGGTTGAATGGCTGTGGGATGCGGGGCATTGAGAAAGCAAACCGGGTTTGGAGAGTAATTTAGTGAGAAGCTGAGATTTAGTGACAGGGCCTATCTGGTATACGGCTTGACCTCTGACATAACCCCTTTCTTGACTCCTCTCTGACCGTTGTATACTAGGGACGTCTGGCTCTTCCTAAGATATGACCTCTCCACGTGATGGTAGGCTGGATGGATGACTGGCTGGCTGGCTGTTTGGTGGATGTTTGGATGACTGCCTGGATTGCTGACTAGCTAGCTGGCTCGCTGGCTAGCTGGCTAGCTGGATTGCTGGATAGCAGAATGGATGGATGGCTGGCTGGCTGGCTGGTTGGTGGATGTCTGGATGGCTGCCTGGATTGCTGACTAGCTAGCTGGCTTGCTGGATAGCTGAATGGATGGATGGATGGATGGATGGATGGATGGCTGGCTGGCTGGCTGGCTGGCTGGCTGGCTGGCTGGCTGGCTGGCTGGCTGGCTGGCTGGCTAGCTAGCTCGCTGGATGGCTGGCTGAATGGCTGGCTGAATGGCTGGCTGGCTGGCTAGCTGGCTCGCTGGATGGTGGATGTCTGGCTGGCTGCCTGGATCGCTGGATGAATGGCTGACTAGCTGGCTGGCTGGCTGGCTGGCTGGCTGGCTGACTAGCTGGCTTCCTGGCTGGTTGGCTGGCTGGATGACTTATTGGCTGACTGCCTGGTTGTTTGTCTGGCTGGTTGGCTGGCAGGCTGGCTGGCTGGCTAGTTTGTTGGTTAGCTGGTTTGTTGGCTTGCTGTCTTGCTGGCTGACATTTACACGAATTATGGACAGATACCACTCCAGACACGCATAACCCAACACTTTGAACGATTTGAATAACTGTACAGATACACTGGGACACCACACGAGCACAAGATGATCCGATTAGGGCACAACAGCAAATGTGAGGGTAACCCTGTCCAAACGAGTAATTATCACAAAATCAATGCATTATTCCAATCTGTACAAACGATATAATATTTCGTACAAACGAAATATTATTTCGTACAAACGAAATATTATTTCGTACAAACGAAATATTATTTCGTACAAACGAAATTATATTTCGTACAAACTAAATAATATTTCGTACAAACTAAATAAAAAAATCACCACACTTAATGTCCCTACATGGGCTTCGTAAGTCAGTAATCAAACAAGGACGACACAATTAAGACAATATACAACAGACAATATTTGTATTGAATTAAACAGTCAGCCATTACAAACCAAGTCCATTGCTGTTATTCAATGTAATCTAAGAAACTACTTTAGACGTCAGAATCGACGTCAGATTTTGACGTCTAAAGTCGATCCCCGCACTGTAAGAGTAAACATATTTCTAATGGCCGTAGACCCATAACACAGATATTCAAATGAATCAGAAAGAGTTAATGAAGACATTTATCATGATTTCAAATTGAAAAAAACTTCATTTCGTTGCGATGTTTTTTACAGATTAATTCGGCGCTTCAAGAGTTAAAACATATAATTAAAAACATTGCAATCGATCGGTTGCTCAAGTAGAATACGGAGCGAAACATTGATTCGATGGATCATGTAGAGATTATGTATCCGTATCTTCCTACGGACTAGAACTACAGAGAGTGAATTAAGAGTCTGTTATGACGGCCTAAAGCTACAGCACAGAGGGTCTGTTATAGGCCTACTAGAGCTAACCCAGTGCTCATTGAGAGTCTGTGCTCATTGAGCATGTAGTGCACTGAGAGTCTGTTATTACTAGAGCTCCACTAGTGCTCATTGATAGTCTGTTATTACCAGATTGGAGCTACACCCCCATCCCCCCACCAGTTAGCAGTGCGCACATTGAGACGCGAGTCATCAAGAGGGCCTAGCAATTAGACAGAGACTGTCCTCTTATCTTTGCGCCTGGCTATAATTGATGGATATGAGTTAAGATTACAGGGATCGGTTTTTTGTTAAGCGCGATGCGTCGTAAAAAGGCAGCAAATAATGATAATATCAATAGGAAATTGGTTGTAAGAACTCCAGCAGTGGTCTCCCACGGCTTCCAGGCGGCAAGCCGGGGTGGGGTCAACGCTGGCCCACCGTCTACAGCATTAAAACAGCACCTGATATTTCCCCTGATCGCCGGTGTTCCCCTAGGGAGCGACCAACAAACGCCAGTCAGAGTCTGCAATCGATACCCTACATGGGAGCCTGTGGAATCCCTCCAAACCTAAATGAACTCCTGCCTCCCCCCCCGCCATGCACCCCCCCCCCCGCCATGCCCCCCGCCATGTCCCCACCATTTGTTGGTCGTCTCTCGGCCTAATCTGGGACTACGCCACTCGCTTAGCAAACAAGTCAGTGAGAGAGTGTATCCCAGCAAAGAAAACTCAACCCTAGGTTATATCACACTCTGTGTAGTGGTTTTCACTCTGAGACGTATATCGGTATCAACCCATATCACACTATGTGCTAACCCATATTACATTATGTTGTGTGTTTTTCACTGTGAGACGTATATCGGTATCAACCCATATTACATTCTGTGCAGTGGTTTTCACTGTGAGACGTATATCGGTATCAGCCCATATCACAATCTGTGCTGTGGTTTTCACTGTGAGACGTATATCAGTATCAGCCCATATCACACTCTGTACAGTGGTTCTCACTGATACGTATATCGGCATCAACCCATATCACACTCTGTGCAGTGGTTTTCTCCATGAGACGTATATCGGCATCAACCCATATCACAGTCTGTGCACTGGTTTTCGCTATGCGACGTATATCAGTATCAGCCCATATCACATTCTGTGCAGTGTTTTTCATTGTGAGACGTATATCGGTATCAGCCCATATCACACTCTGTGCAGTGGTTTTCACCATGCGACGTATATCGGTATCAGCCTATATCACACTCTTGCTGTATTTTGAGCTGCAATGTATGAGAAAATAAAGAAGTTGTTTATTTTTCGAGATACATGGGAAATACAGCACCTGTTCAGTACCTTATTCATTGGACGAGTGCTGTATTTTCCCATATCGCTCTCAAATAGACACCGTTTTAATGGCTTATCTCCCGTGGCTGTGTTGCATTTCATTGCGCCACTCGCACAACAAACAAACTTCTCTCAGAAAAATCACCTTAGTCCACGATTGTATCGTGTGTCGTTATAAGTGTCAGATTACTGTTAAGATAATCCAAGAAAAAAGAAATATCTGGGCCCATATTCTCGTACAAGTTACGATATAGCGTAGGCTTCGGATTGGTCGAGATGGACATCTCGACCAATCCGTAGCCTACGATATATCGTAACCTGATTACTTGAAAAGTCTCTGGTCAGTAGAATATTAAGCACTTAATCCTTTCGGCGAAGCGAGGGGTCCGACTTTAGACGTCAGAATCTGATGTCTATTGACATCTAAAGTCGACCCCCCCCCCCCCCGCACTGAAATAGTAAAATATTGTTACAGCTGCATAGATCCATAACATAGGTATTGAAATGAACAGAAAGAGCTAACTAAGACATTTATAATGATTTCAAATTTCAAAAAAATCCTTAAAAAATTCGTTGTTGTCTTGGTTTATAAAAAACATTTCCGGGTAATCACACTTATTTTTATGAAAAAAATAAAATAAAAACATTGTCCGTGACATCGACCCACAAAAAGATCATCCATGAACATAGCGACCCCTTGGATATGAAAGGGTGTATCTGTCACTTTGTGAAGTGGCAGATGCACCCTTTCATATCCAAGGGGCGTTTGTTTGCTGGCCTCCCTCTCAGGAGAGGAGTATACACAGTGATTTAGACATACCCTGCCCAGACTGCCTGATAAATCAAACTAAATAACAAGTTTAACTGACGTTTCATGAACCTTTGTACTTTCATCTCAGGCCTCAGAATCTAACAAAAGCATTTTGTGGCCAGTTTTATGTGGTTTATTTTGTAATATCCTCCCGGGCTGGGTTTATGGTGGGGCTCTATATGGGTCAGGCGAGGGGTCATATTGGGTTTGACCCCCTAACCCTGGCTGAGGATATGAAATACCTCTGCTGTCCTGGTTGATCCCCCCTCGTGATGTCATCCACCAGAAATGACAGAGGATTCAGCCACTAACCAGCCATACTCAACAAGTCAGCCAGCCAGCCATACTCAGCCAGCTAGTCAGCCAGCCTAGCCAGGCAGTTAGCCAGTCAATCAGTCAGTCAGTCGGTCAGTAAGCCAGCCAGCCAGCCAGCCAGCAAAGCAGCCAGCCAACCAACCAGCCAACCAACCAGCCAACCAACCAGCCAACCAGCCAACTAGCCATTCAGTCAGTCAGTCAGTCAGTCAGTCAGTCAGTCAGTCAGTCAGTCAGTCAGTCAGTCAGTCAGTCAGTCAGTCAGTCAGTCAGTCAGTCAGTCAGTCAGTCAGTCAGTCAGTCAGTCAGTCAGTCAGTCAGTCAGTCAGTCAGTCAGTCAGTCAGTCAGTCAGTCAGTCAGTCAGTCAGTCAGTCAGTCAGTCAGTCAGTCAGTCAGTCAGTCAGTCAGTCAGTCAGTCAGTCGGTCGGTCGGTCGGTCGGTCGGTCGGTCGGTCGGTCGGTCGGTCGGTCGGTCGGTCGGTCGGTCGGTCGGTCGGTCGGTCGGTCGGTCGGTCGGTCGGTCGGTCGGTCGGTCGGTCGGTCGGTCGGTCGGTCGGTCGGTCGGTCGGTCGGTCGGTCGGTCGGTCGGTCGGTCGGTCGGTCGGTCGGTCGGTCGGTCGGTCGGTCGGTCGGTCGGTCGGTCGGTCGGTCGGTCGGTCGGTCGGTCGGTCGGTCGGTCAGCCAGCCAGTCAACCAACCAACCAGCCAATTGTCCATTTCCAGTTACTAACTCTTTAAAAATGTAAATCAAGATCTCGATATTGATCTTTGCAAAAAAAGCACTGTATTTCAAAAAAGATGCTGGGCTAATGTTTGTAAAAATATCTAACTATGGTTAATAGTATCTACACATTTTTTGAGAGATATATGTCGCACCGACAACATTAACTGCGTCCTACATTTTTGAGTTTCCTAGGTTAAGGTATATAATTGCTGACATCGTGATTAATCATTTCTGAAACAAAAATCGTTTCGATCTTTTTTGGTTAGTTCTTGGACGTTTTATTTATTTATTTAAAGATAGCTTTGCTGGAGGAATTTACCAGCTTCTTATTTAAATAGAAATACCCCACGTGTATTACAACGCTCCGAGATGCAATTTGCACCTTCACTTTTAAATAATTTCAATTCAATATTTATTTCCACCACAGAAAAAGATAATGCAGACATCTTGGAGCATGAATATAACATAAATTAAATGCTTTTTGAGAATGCCAAAGCATCTCACCTCAGTCAATGTGCATTGAAATGCATACAGATTACTAGGTGTGAAAGAAGTTAGCATTCTTAACACGAAATTATTTATATGCATCTTTAATATTATTTTTAAATCCTTTTAACCCTTTCAGCGCAGGGACCGTGTTTATACGTCAGAATCTGACGTCTACAGACGTCAGATTCTGACGTATAAACACGGTCCCGGTGCTGAAAAAAATAAAATATTTCTATCGGCCTTAGGTAATTTGTATTGAAATAAAACGGAAAGAGCTAACTAAGTCTTGTATAATGATTTCAATTTGAAAAAAACCACTTCGGTCTTCATGGTCTGTATAAAAATATTTGAGCATTGTGTTCAGGGGGATTGAAAAAAACTTTATCTCATATGCAATGTGCGATCTGACCCCTTCCCCCTTACAACGATTAATTATTGTTGTAAAAACCATAGAATTGGAAGGTGTTTTTTTCAATTTGAATCATCATAAATGTCTTAGTTAGATCTTTCCGCATCATTTGAATACCTATGTTATGTGTCCACAACCATTAGAAATATTTTTACTCTTCTAGTGGGGGTATCGACTTTAGACGTCAGAATCTGACGTCTACAGACGTCAGATTCTGACGTCTAAAGTCGATCTCCGCGCTGTACGGGTTAAGAGTGAAATAACAGCTTTGGTGGAATATTTTTTCTCCCAAATGTTTTTTCATTCGATATATGCCATGCATAAATGAAATATGACTACAATAATAATGAAAAAATGTTAAAATCCGAGAAAAGTATGAGGGTACGTGAATCTATCAAAAAATAAGCCATAACGCTGGGGGTTAAATGGCGGAGCTAAAAATAGGCTGCAGGGAGAAGTGATTTTGATTATGTCGCTGAGTGAATCCACATGAAATTGCCCCGGGTGGACTCGGCCAGGCTAAAGTCATCCGTCAAGTGAATTCGTTCCGATGTAGTGATCACGGCCCGGTGTCACCCGGGCCGGGGAGGTCACACGCAACCTCTATTTGACCTTTGACACGGATCCAGGGGCCAGGATTGGCTGAAATATTCGCCAATTTCTGGTGTGTAGCGCGGATATGAAGTTTGTCGTGTCATATCTATGCGGCGGTATGTCCTAATTGTCTGGGGTGATATCATAGCGCGGCGAAATTACTTAGAAACTGGGCTGATATCACAAAGGGACGAAATCACTTACACCCTGAGATCATATCACAAGGGATCTATTTTCAATGAGCCGATATCACAAGGGTACGAGATCACTTATAGACCGATATGGGTATCACAATGGTACGAAATCACTTCTAGACCGAGATGGTATCACAAGGGTACGAAATCACTTATAGACCGAGATTGTATCACAAGGGTACGAAATAACTTATAGACCGAGATGGTATCACAAGGGTACGTACGAAATCACTGACTGAATAGACTGAGTAACAGGGTGAACTCGGCTTGCATGATGTGGTCTAAGCTGGCAGAATTTTCTCTAGTCATTTTACGAGATTGACTCGGTAAACACAACACGTAGAACCAATGCTGGTTCAATGTTGGTCCAACGTCAGTGACGCTGGGCCAACATTAAGCGTATTATATTTGGAGAAATGTCAATGCTGTAGTTTTTCGTCTCGCTCCTTCCTCCTAGCTAACACGAGACGTTGATCCAATGCTGGTTTTATGCTGGTCCACAGTCTGTGACGGTAGACCAACATTAAACCAGCATTGGTTCTATGTAGCTTCTATGTTGTTTGTCGGCTAATTTTACAAAAAAATGTCGATGTATCAGTTTTTGGTGTCACCCCTCCATGGCCTGCGTGTCATCTGACACCCATCTCTCCACGGCCTGTGTGTCATCTCACACCCAGATATTGATGGCAATAAGTCGTTAGGACTTAGTCGTTAGGATATTTGCCACATGATGTTAGACTTGACTGGCAATAAGGGACACATACAATATTTCATAAGGACCCTGTCCTTACAGAATCTCGGGAATAAAACGCTGCGATACCCTTTTTGTGTTTTCTTCTAAATGCTCTACTATTTAAAGCAATCAGGATATCTTTATTACAATTCCTTGAATAAAAAATGATTTTTCCCATCACAATGAGGATGTAATTGCTTTTGTTTGATATATTAAACCTAAATATATTAAACTTATATTTCATGTTCTGACCGTATACCTGAGAATTTCATCAATAGTGACAATGCAATTGACGCATAAACAAACCCAAGCATCCCACATAAAATTATTATGGTAACATTAGTAGTGGTAACAACACATCCTTATTAATGCTATACCCGAAGTTGCTGCTCAAATATTTAATGATAAATAAACCCATATCACACTTTTTTTATTTTGTTATTTTCCCATGTCGCACTCAAATGAACACCGTTTGCATATCATCTTATTTCGTCATATTTGTACCATTCTCCAGTATCCACGTATTATTATTATCGTGTCTATTCAACCAAAGCCCCATTCGATTGCCACCAATCTCAGCTCGTTTGGCACAGATTGCTATCAGTCTGTAATCGGATTGACCAATCAGCCAATCCGGTCTGCGGGATAGATTAGAAACGTAATCTCAAACCGGATTACAAATATGTGCGATTTTTTGTCAGATTGGTCTATTTTTACAAACGGCCTTTTGACATTTTGTTCTTGTCATAGCCCTTTTATGTTGGTTTGACTATGGTATTTGTGGTGGTTATATTTTATTTCAGTGGCGAATTGTCAAATATACAGATTTTATTTATTTTTCTACAAAGAAGATTTGCTTACTTTTATCTATTGTGAAGAGCCTAAAAATCTTAAAATTAAGATTAAGATTAAGTCTTATCTCTTTAAAGGCTGGTCCCGATTATATTCGGTTTCCACATTTTTTATTAGCACATTACACCTCAGCTTTCAAACATGTTAAAGATAAAACGTGACATCTGTCAACAAGATGCCAAAATAGTTGACCTCCATTTGGTCAAATCTCAATTATTTTCACTCACTTGAAGTTGTGAATCGCGTCAGCGAGACACAACTTTCAAGTGAGTGAAAATTCAAATTAAATAACTTAGCGGTTAAAGCGTTTACCTTCTACCATTAAAAAGACAAGATAAATCTTAACTTTTATAATGGAAATGAGACAATGTTTTGATTTTAAAGTTGTTGCTGGGATGGGCCTATTTAAAATGTAAGGCAAGGAAACGAATCCCATTTCAGAAACTTATGATAAATCTTAACTGTTCTAATCGAAATAAGATACATTTTAAGCTTGTTAGTTGGATAGGCCCCGGCCTTTTTGCTAGGAAACGAATCCTATTTCAGATTCAGCCTCTGTCTGAGGCACGTAATCTACACCAATCCGGATTATGAATTTGAATTCAGATTGGTGTCAATGAGACTTGTGCCCTGTGCGTGTGGAAGGGAGGGGGGGGGGGGGAGGCGAAGGGTGTTAAATCGGAAATAACCTTCCTAGAACCCGCGGCATGGCGGAAATGTAATGGAAGCAGGTGTCTTTTTAAGAATAATAACTGAAAGGGTAGACGAGCTCCTGGTGTCTCCTGTCGCGGATTAGGTAATCTCCTTAACCCTTTAACCGCCAAATAATTTACTCTGAATTTCCACCCACTTGAAGTTGTGTCTCGCTGACGCGATCCACAACTTCAAGTGTGTAAAAATTATTCAGCTTTCACAATATGGAGGTCAACTGTTTTCAAATATTGCTGATTGATGTCACATTTTATCTTTAACATGTTTAAAAGGTGGTACTTAATGTGTTAATAAAAAATGAAAACCCGAATATATGCGGCACCGGCGGTTAAAGGGTTAACCTTCAACACTTACAGTGTAATCACCGAATGAATTATATATTTATAATGACCGTAGACCCATAACATAGGTATTCAAATGAAGCAGAAAAAGGTTATTAACACATTTACGACGATTTTAATTTAAAAAAAACATTTGCTTTGTAAACAAATAGTTTACCGTTGCTATAGAAGCACGTATATGCTCACAGAAACAGACATTTCTCCCTAACCCTTTCATCGCGGAGACCGTATCAGGATTATAGTCCAGAAAAAGTGATGGTATATCTGGACTTGAGTATATATTTTTTCACTGCTGAATATTGGTGACAAGATCCCCTATTTGAAGATATCAAAAGGTGAGGTTATATGACATACTATAATTACAGACGGTGTGGAGGTGTCGCCTTTAGACAATTTTCGTCGGGTGTATTCTGGACTATATCCGGACATTGCCTGGAATATACACTGGACAAGGTCTGGGGGCTCTAAGACTATACTCCAGGGTATATTCTATGAGCTCCTGGTGTAAATGCCCACACTATATATACCCATCAGATTCAGTGTAGGATTTTACACGCATTATTGCGAACTTGGGCTTTAGAAGAAGAGTTACATTATCCTGCACAATTATTAGCTATTTGGTAATAACACATAAAAACATTCTAAAAGAAGTTCAGTCTCAGTGGGGCGGGGGCCCTAGGGTAGTGGTTAGCACCGCTGCCTTTCACGCCAGAGTTCGGGGTTCGGTTCCCGGTCTCGGCGGTTTGAAAGAAACAAAAATGTTTCTTCCCCATCCACGTGTGAAAGTTAGTATTGTGGGGAGCCTCCGTGACCGAGAGGTAGCGTGCTCGGCCTCAGACCGCCAGGGCTCGAATTTCGAATCCTGTGTCTGGAGGACAGTGTCATCTCAATCATCTCACCATCCTCAGGAGGTTCTCCTGGCCCAGTTTAGCCTATATGTGCACAAAGGTGGCCTAAAGCCCGATTCATTTCATTTCATTTCATTTTCAGTCTCAGTGATCGTGGAATTAGTATAAACTAATGGTGACTATAATTAACCTTTACGCGGGGATCGACTTTAGTCGTCAGAATGTGACGTCTGTAGACGTCAGATTCTGACGACTAAAGACGATCCCCGCACTGTAAGAGTAAAAATATTTCTAACGGTCGTAGACCCATAACACAGGTATTCAAATGAAGCGGAAAAAGGTAATGGAGACATTTAAAGTGATTTAAAAAAAATGGTTTGTATACAAATATTTGAGCGTTGTGAGGGTTAAATGCTAAAGAAGCACATATATGCTCACAAAAAAAGACATTTTCCCTTAACCCTTTCAGCGCGGGGACCGTCTTCATACGTCAGAATATGACGTCTTCAGACGTCAGATTCTGACGTATAAAGACGGTCCCCGCGCTGAAAGAATTAAAATATTTCTAATGGCCGTAGACTCATAACATAGATATTAACAAATGAATCAGAAAGAGCTAACTAAGACATTTATGATGATTTCAAATTGAAAAAAACTTTTAGTCTTCATGGTTTATAAAAAATATTTCAGCATGAATTAGTAAACATAACTCATAACGATGGGGAGGTAAATAATTAGCATCAACGTATGTCTGGAATTTGTGACTCAATGCAGGTTGACGTTTCTTCCCAGAACTTGCGATTGTATTTTTCAATGCTGGCTGAAGCTTCGTTCCAGCAATTGCGATATAATGCTGTGCCAAACATTTGTAATTTACAACTGACTGGTCCAGCATTTGCTATATGATGCTGCATTTGTTCTTTATTATTGGTTGAACGAATGACTGACTGACTGACTGACTGACTGACTGACTGACTGACTGACTGACTGACTGACTGACTGACTGACTGACTGACTGACTGACTGACTGACTGACTGACTGACTGACTGACTGACTGACTGAATGACTGAATGACTGACTGACTGACTGACTGACTGACTGACTGAATGAATGAATGAATGAATAAAAGAATGAATGAATGAATGAATGAATGAATGAATGAATGAATGAATGAATGAATGAATGAATGAATGAATGAATGAATGAATGAATGAATAGATAAATAAATAAATGAATAAATAAATAAATGAATAAATAAATGAATAAATAAATGAATGAATGAATGAATGAATGAATGAATGAATGAATGAATGAATGAATGAATGAATGAATGAATGAATGAATGAATGAATGAATGGAAGTTTACGTATATATATACTGGCTAAACTGGACCAAAAGAAAACCAAGATAAAACCCCAGAGAACTCATCATATAATGATGTTCTCATCATTTGCGCTGCAATGCTTCCTGAAGCACCAGGCAGTCTTGCTTCAGCCACTGGTGTCTTCCGGAAACGAGAGGCACCCGAGGCGGCGAGAATAACGAGTTAAATTGCTATCTGAGCGGGGACTGCCTCTTATCAGACCTGAGCATCTTAACCAGTTGTCGAGATGAGGCATCGGCGTCGTTCCTCACAGCTCCCGACTCTTCACGCCCAGGTGCAGACTCTGGCCCAACGTTGGTGCAATGCTGGCCCAGCCTCGTAGAGGCTGGGCCTGCATTGCGCCAACAGTAATTCTGCACTGATGGCAGTAGCTTCCAATTCAATGTCCCAGTACCGTCGTGCACTGCAAATGACAGTAATTGCTAACTTGTAAAGTAAACAGACACTGCTATTTTTTTGCACACCAGAGTACCCCCCATCCCCTTCACTGCCTCAGCTACAGCGTGGATCACGACACACGACAGTTACTTGACGCCAGTTTAATGTTGGCCCATTGTCTGCGACACTGGCCCAACATTAAACTATGAGTATTACACTCACTATGGGAGTTATTTTTGGGGTCTTCGTCACGAGCTACATCTTAAAAAAAACAGTCAAGCGACTCTTTGAATCCTTCCAGCGCGGGGACCGACTTTAGACGTCAGTATCTAACGTCTTTTAAGTTGATCCCGCGCTGAAGTATTCACAATGGCCTTAGACTCATAACATAGGTATTCAGTAAGGCAGAAAGAGCCATTTATGGCGATTTCAAATTGAAGAAAACCCTCTGTTCTCTATGGTTTATAAAAAAATATTACAGCGATTCTAGGGTTAAAACGCTTACTAGTCCGAAAGTGCATGTATGGATTGCTACTTTATGCTATTTGGTGCTAAAATTCTGAGCAATTCCGTGTAGGATAAAGCCCGAGGAACTGCACCGTGCCCCCTGCCATTCTGGATGCTAATTATATACCTCTCCATGACATCGTTATGAGATTGCTAATTCACAATCATTCTTTTAGCCATTTTGTACTTTTTGATATCTACGCAGTTCAGCCATTTTGTACTCGTTATGCTCGAAATTGTAACCCTTACAGCGCTGATATATTCTGTATAAACCATGAAGAACAAAATTTTTTTTTTTATTTGAAATCATCATAAATGTCTTAGTTAGCTCTTTCTGATTCATTTGAATACCTATGGTATGGGTGAACGACTATTAGAAATATTTTAATTCTTTCAGTGCTTCTTTATACATTCTTAGCTTTGAAAAACTTTTTTCAAAACTAGGAATGTAGAGCTCGGACGGTTTCAACTGACGTAAAACACATCCTACCATAATGAGGATCCCTCATGATCAAAAGATCGGTCACGCCTGACTGATTATAGTAGCATAGACCTACCATTATAATTGATCTGGACTTGATGCACAATAACTCTCTATTCCCGGCTTCGAATGCCATCCTCGGGAGGTTTTACTGGCCCAGTTTAGCCTATATGTGCACAAAGGTGGCCTAAAGCCCGATTCATTTCATTTCATTTCGAATGTCGTGGTCGGACAAAGAAAATAATGTAGTGGTGTGTTTTAATCGGCCAACATATAACCCTTACTAAGCTGATATATTTTGTCCGAGCTCGGAGACGCAACAAAACGTAATTGTTATCAGGCTCCTCCGTTTGCATTTGTCGTCTGGGCCATTTCCGAACCTCCGAGTCCGAAAAGCCTGACTAAGAATCGGTTTTCAAATCTTTCTGAACCTAATCAATGAGGTGGCAATCATTCCGTTAGGAAACCATTATGGTCGGATTCACTGATCCAGACGTTCACTCTTCTAGTGCGGGGACCGTATTTAGACGTCGGAATCTGACATCTAAAGACGCACCCCGCCGTGACGGAATTAAAAACAAATACAATGGTCATGACCCATGACATAGGTATTCAAATGAAGCGGAAAGAGCTAACTAAGACATTTATGATGATTTCAAATTTAAAAAAATAGTTTGTTTTTATGGTTGATACACAAATATTTCAACGTTATAAAGGTTAAGGGGTGCGCGCTTCATCTTTCAGTTAATTCCATTATCAGGCGGTGAGATAGGAGTGACTGCCGCATCAAAGTGACTGTTAGTTCTCTGCCGTCTCTGATACAATTAACCGTTTGCACCACAGAAAGATTGCCAGTCACAGAGAGACTGTAACGATCCCAGTAAACACGAGACATTGACCCAATGCTGGATTGATGCTGGGCGGCCGTCGACGACGGCCGCCCAGCATCAATCTAGCATTGGGTCAATGTCTCCTGTCACCAATTCACTACCCGTAACAACTGGCGCCATTAAGAACTCCTTTACGGTATATTGCATGATGTCGTTAAATCTCGCTCTACCGCCCTACGTCTCGTCTTTTCTCGCGGCACATTTACCTTTCTTATCTCGGCCTGGTTTATCACATCCTCAATCCAGCCGCTTTATGAAGACACTTGGCAAGATTTAGACAAGCGTTGGGCTAGCATTGAGTGATTCAAAAAAGGGTTCACTTTGGGCTGGCTTTGCTGTCGTTTTGTGCTAGCACCGATACATATTGATCAAAAATTATGCTCACATTAGGCTAGTAGCATTGGTGCAAAATTTACCCAAAAGTGGGTTTTCATTGGGTTAGACTTTGTGAAAAAAATTGGTGCAGAATTGACGACAAAATGGACTCGCATTCGTATACAACTTATGTAAAATTGACCTAAAATTGTTCAGGAATAGTGTAGAATTGGCCCAGCACTAGGATCACGTGCAGTTAGAATTGGTGTAGAACTAACAAACGGTTTTGCCAGCACTGGGCTATGATTGGTGTAGAATTGGTCCTAGATTGGGTTCGCATTGAATGCCAGCGTTATGGCAGTCAATATTTGGCACTGGCTTAATGTGTTGATATTAAGCCTGCAGGCCACCTTCGGGTTGCGTCACATGCCATATATGACAGGTAAAGTGGTTTTGTTTGCTTAACACCTGAACCCTCACGATGTATCAAAGTATCATATTGAATTTCTGCAATTTAGACGTTTAGACGTTTACAACGAACATTCTCATGGAATTGTTTTAATATAACAATACATTGTTCTCACCCCCCCCCCCCTCCACCATCTTCATCCAGTACAAGTTGAAAACTGCTACAGCAATTCGCGTCATGTAGTGAATGGAGATGAGAATGGTAAATTAAGGCGCAGTAGCACATGTATATATCGGCTTACATATAGGATAAAGCCCGAGGAGGTCTACATTCTTAGCTGTGAAAAGGGTCGAGGCCGAAGGCCGACGCCTTTTTCACAGCTTAGAATGTAGACCTCCGAGGGTTTTAACTGACTTGAAACACATCCAAACAGAATGAGGATCCCTCACAATTAACAGCTCGGTCACACCTGACTGATTTTAATACCATAGGCCCACCATGATAATTGATCTGTACTTGATCAATAATAACTCTCCATTCCCAGCTTAGAGTGTAGTGGTCAGACAAAGAAAATAATGTAGTGGTGTGTTTTAAATAGCGTTACAACGGTCAACACAAATATCATATAACACCCTGAATCAGATGAAATGGTTCACAGAGGTAACACGCTTTCTGGATTGATAATGATTTTTTGATGTTCTCCATTTGTAAGAATTCCCCGCTCTGAAAGGCTCCACCGGTGAACCTGTCCGCAGACGCCAGCATATTTATGTTTTCTATAATTGCGCTCAATTAGTGATGATGCATTAGCACGGCCATCTATGTGACTTCATACAAAATGCATTATCAAATTCTTTTGACTGATTCCGTAAAGTGCAAGGTAGTGCGGTGCAGTCTCTCTCATCTGCTGATGTGACTTCACAGATTATTATTCTGACACTTTGACCGCTAAGGTATCTCATTCAAACCTCACAGCGCTGGAATATTTGTGTATACACCATGGAGACCAAGGGGTTTTTCAACTTAAAATCATCATGAATGATTTAGTCAGCTCTTTTCGCTTCATTTGAATACATATGTCATGAGTCTACAGTCATTAGAAATATTTTAATTCTTTCATAGCGGGGATCGTTTTTATACGTCAGAATTTGACGTCTACAGACGTCAGATTCTGACGTATAAAGACGGTCCCCCCGCTGAAAGGGTTAAATTTCCAGATACATATTCACAAAGATCACAATAAAATGTTGTTAAATCGATTAAGATGGGACTGGCTACTGACACATGATTGAACTACTATGTTTGAAAGTTGAACGACGCCTGAATAGTTTCCATTGTTCTCGCCAATGTTTGAAGCTACATGATATAATTCTATGGAGTACTAAACACCAAAGTGCATATTATGTGAAAATCAACAGCCTTGACCTCCAACGTTTTCACCAAGCTACCTGATACAATGAAGTATCGGGGAGGGGTTCTTATATAACATTATTTTCACCAAGTAGCCATTCCAAAGGTTTTCCGGTGACGTCGCTGCGTTTAACAGATTAGCAGATGTGGACATTTTAACAGCGTGGTTCCCTTAACAATGCTGCGCTAAAACCAGCTCGCTGAAGTTTTAAGCGGATTTGATTATATTGGATTGATTCTCAATAGACATGGCAGGCGTCATATTCTGTTATGTGGTGATCTGTTTGAGGCAGATCCCATTAGACCTAGTTGTCTGTGATCTCTTCTGCCACTCGATGGATGCTGTACGCCGCTTGCTCTTCTCTGTGGTGGCTGTGCTGCACTGCTAGAAGCATTGATGCCAAAATTAACAGCAGTAACTGCTTACTTGATAATTAAGCAGTTACTGCTTTTTGCCTTTGCACATTTAAAGGCAGACATCAGAAAATGACCAGTTACTGCTGTTTGTATTTGAAATGTTACAAAAATCCAAAGGCAATAACTGGTAACTTTTCTAGTAAGCAGTTACTGCTGTTTGCCTTGGCAAAGATACAGCTCCTATCGTGATAGACATAAACACCGTACGCTTATGCATGAAGCCCCATCATCCACGATTACAACCGTCATGTATGACAATGAGGGAACCGCCGTAGACACAGGAAATAAATATAAACTAATATATCAAAGATCTACCATAATTATGCTCGTTCCGTAAAACAGAAATACATTACCAAGTATATCTTGTATGGAATAGAATAGATACAGTAGATTGGTAGGACGCACTAGATTAGCTTATATGAAGGAAAGGAATCTGCCACATATCTTCTCTGTAAACCAAAAGACAGTAACTGCTTTATTTTCAAGTAAAAAGTTACTGTATTTCTACTTTTTACAGCGTCTATTTTACAAAGACAAAAAGCTGTAATTGTTTATTTTGAAGTAAGCAGTTACTGCCTTTTGGCTTAGCACGGCAGCATTGCAAGCCATACGTGTACATTGCTCATGTACGTCGTTCATTGCACGGCAGCATAGTAGGCCAGGCTGTCCTGAAAAGCGGAAAGGCAGTAACTGCTTACTTGTAAAGTAAGCAGTTACTGCCTTTCTACTTTGCAGGGCGGTATCCCAATCTTTGCTATTGCTCCTGCAAGGCGTCTTCTACTCGATGGCGATGGCTGTATTGCTGACGATCATCTCAGGGGATCATCCATTATGGGTCTCTATTATGCCCGATCTCGTTGAGCCAGTTTCTGTCACAGCTAATCCGGCTCGGCCCACGCTCCTGCACCGTCTTCTGCCACTCGATGGCTGCTGTACTGTAAGCGATCTTCTCCTTCATGTCCTAGGGCTATCTATTTTGCGCTTCAATTATTTCTCATAACATATCAGATTCATGGTGCAATTCGCGTTTTTATTACCAAATACCACTATTTTCATTTATAATGGTTTGTTTTATAATAAATTACCCAGTGCATCTTCTCTGTATAAAAAGCGTCTTCTCCTTCATGTCCGAAAGCTATCTATTTTGGCCGCGAAATTGAAACAAACTATTTAAATTATTTCGCATGCCATGAGAGATTAATGGTGCGGTTGACATTTAAATTATGAAGTACCCTTTTTTGTAATGGTCTATTTTGCAATCATTCTCTTCCATGTCTTCTGCAAGAATAATGTATGTTAATCTTCTTCGTCTATGTGTCCTAGGGCTAGGACTATCTATTTTAGCAGCGAAAATCTCATATCATATCAAATTTCTGGTTAAAGTCCAATTTAAAAAAAGTTTGCGGGTAATTCTATTTACACATTAAATATTTTATAATATATTATTATTTAAAGGTCGATCACTATTCTAATCGTGCAAATAATACGTTTTTTTCTATGTATGATTCCGACTGAAATGTGATTTACCATTTATATTTAAATTAAATGCTCTGATTCGGTCTGTCCTTTGCTCCTGCTACTCGATGGCTGCTGTACAGAAGACGATCTTTCACAGGACCGCACAAAAGCAATAGTGTGCACTAGTGTTATACGTATGTGTAGAGTACCGTAACAATGCCACTGCGAATAAAAAACATGTATCTCTCAAGTTCAGCCTTTAGTCATCACAATAATAATATTTAGTAAGAACAATGGAACTTAAACATTGATTTAACAGCTAGTGGTATATATTAAGAGCCAGATATGGGAAGGCATGTAAGTGTTGGCTTATCAGGGCTGCATATAAATACGTGCCAAGCCAACAGATTTATCAGATCAATCGTGAAAAAAACTGTCAGTGCGTTAAATGACCTTCCTTTCCATATTAGGTCGCTTTTTAGTTGTATACACGCCATCAATCTATACAGGCCATAGGTCCCCGAGGGCAAACACGAACACTGAAGCAGGACAAATCGCCACCCTGGACATGAAAGGGTGTATCTGCCACTTTCTGAAGTGGCAGATACACCCTTTCATTTTCAGGGTGACGAAATATAACATCAGTATTTCATCTCTTTTTTTATCTTTATTTATTAAAATGTGAAATACTAACGCAATTTCAATGTCAAAGTGCAATGTTTCGTCTGGCCAATTTTAACATGGCTCGGCGCCATCACAGCAAACACAAAACATTTGTAAAACATTTGTAGAACGTCGGCCCAACGTCTTCGACGTTGTTCCAACATTGTACAAAAGTTATACAGATGTTTTGTGTTTGCTGGGATGCTGCCCTTCCTGTATGCCATGCTGCTCTTCGTGAACGCCATGTTGCCTTTCAAATAACCGGACAGTGTCTTGTCTCTTTGAACTATTCTCACATCGCCTTCACCCTACCCAGGTCATAGTGGCTGATTAAACCGTAATAACACCTTGACACGCTGGTGACGTGCGTTAATAAAATAAGGACATTTTAATTCACATAGTGAATAGAAACGTTATTATTTTTAAAAAATACAGAAGTGTAATGGAAGAAAGAGAACTCACAACATCATTATTTAGATGGACTTTACTTTAAAGGGACTGGCCCAGGCTAAAATCGTCAAAAATTCGGTGATTTTATTTCGGGTTCTTAATATGACCATATGATGTAAACATGTACATAGACTAGAACTGCCAATTTTGATAATTTTTGTGCTGCGCGTTCACCAGTTAGGCTAGATATAGAGACGAAATTCCCGATTTCTAATTATTGACAACCATGTCAAAAATAGGAAATGCGCGAATTTCGTCTCTATATCTAGTCTAACTGGTGAATGCGCAGCACAAAAATTATCAAAATTTGCAGTTCTAGTCTATGTACATGTTTACATCATATGGTCATATTAAGAACCCGAAATAAAATCACCGATTTTTTTATGATTTTAGCCTGGGCCAGTCCCTTTAATATTTCACCCACTTCAAGTCATCTTCATCCAATACAAGTCGAGAATTGCGATAGCAATTCGTGGCTTGTAGTGGATGAAGAAGACAATGGTAAGTTCAAAATATTTTTGTATAAACATCGAGACCATTATAAATGTCTTAATTATCTCTTTCCGCTTTATTTGAATATCTATCTTATGGATCTATGCACATTAATTTTTTTTCTTTCAGTGCGGGGGTCGACTTTGGACTTCAGAATCTGTAGTTCTGATGTCAAAAGTCAATCCCCGCGCTGAAAGAATTAAAAAATATATAATTGCCGCGTAGAACCATAGCATAGGGAATTCAAATGAAGCGGGAATAACTAACTGAGACATTTCTGGTCATTTCAAATTGAAGCCCTTGTATGGTACAATCCATATATGCAGTTGGCTAAAACACAAACATCATTTCATCTTGTTTGTAGCTCTCATTTCAATGACTGTCTTTGATATAGTACCTGGAACCCGCCCTGGCTGGATGCAACATCTAGTGCCCGCGTAAAAACATAGTGCGTGGTGTAACAAGACTAGGCATAATTATACAGTGTTATACTACAATATTTATTTTATCCGGTGCCGGGCGTCATTTATTGATTAAGAGAAGTCATGTAAGAAGACGCGTGCTGCGTGTAAGATGTTAGATGTTTAGGAGTTAGAGGTCTGAGGAGAGGAAAGGCCAAGCTCTGATTACACCCTGTAGTGTGACGTGTGTGCTTAATACAATACAATACAATACAATACAATACAATACAATACAATACAATACAATACAATACAATACAATACAATACAATACAATACAATACAATACAATACAATACAATACAATACAATACAATACAATACAATACAATACAATACAATACAATACAATACAATACAATACAATACAATACAATACAATACAATACAATACAATACAATACAATACAATACAATACAATACAATACAATACAATACAATACAATACAATACAATGCAATGCAATGCAATGCAATGCAATGCAATGCAATGCAATGCAATGCAATGCAATGCAATGCAATGCAATGCAATGCAATGCAATGCAATGCAATGCAATGCAATGCAATGCAATGCAATGCAATGCAATATCTATTTATATTGATGTATTTAATTTTATTTTATACATGGATGTTGTATTATGTTACTTATGATGTTTTCTCTTTGTTTGTTACAGGTATGTACAAGTTTATCTTGGTGGGTTAAGAGTGTTCGGGGTCGGTCTCTATAATGGGGTGTGTTTAAGGTAAGATTTTGACATTATTTAGGATGACGTATTTTATGATAGCCTTAGCATAGCGACGAAGCTGCTATAGTAGTGCCATTGAAAATTACTTATAAATAAACTACTGTGAAAACTACTTTTATCATCACTGACTACGGAATCAAAAATGTCCATTCTAAGCTACCTCGAATTATAGCAGCTCATATATTCATTACGATAGATTCATTCAAGGAAGTACCTTGACCCAGTCTAGCCTTTATATTGCATAATTCTGAAATACAACTTTACAGCAGAGGTAGTTTCCATCCACAGTACACCGCGGCCACCGTCAGGTTGGACTAACACCACATTCAGTCACTCCTTTTCGCATATTGTACATTGGAACATGGTGTTTCACGTGGGGACATCGTGTTTCCCAAGTAACCACGAGACATTGAACCAATGCTGGCTTGATGTTGGGCCAGCGTCGTAGACGATGGGCCAACATCAAACCAGCATTGGCTCAAAGTATCGTGTTTGCTGGGTCCCTTGTCGCCTGTGAAAACACGGGTACAATCTCGAGGTACAATCTCGTCTTGGTCTTGTTGATGGAATGAGGCGACGGTTGTCTGACATACTGTTCTTTTCTGCGCTTGCAAATAAAATGTAACTTTATGGCATACTGCAGTCGAGGCATAAGCTGATTCATTTACTAAAATTACGAAATATAATTACTTTTCTGGGTTGTGACATCACGAATTAATTTTAAAATATTCAATCAATATTCCCAAGTGTATAAATGGGTTACATCTGTTCATGTTCATCAGGAGGTCACTTGGTCCAGTTTAGCCTACAGATGACACTTAGTGGTTCCCTTTCCTTCTCGCCTTGCACACTGTAACACGTGTTTCACTGGAGGACACGTTGTTCCATTGTAGCAGACCCGGTAAAAACACCACCGTCATTCTGAGCGGGGCGGGGTACAAATCAATGAAGAAACGGAAATAATGCCGTGCGGAGAAAAGCATTGCCAGGTTTCTTTGGCAATGCTGAACCAACGCTGGCCCAATGCTGTGTCAACATCCCTGAACATGGCCCAGCATCCGTACAGTACTGGAATCGTCTTTTTTTTACGTCGACTACCAACACAATGTCGTTTCATTACAGACCGACATTTATTTGTTTGTGGCCCTTGCTTGGGCTAATGTTGGGTTAATGTTGGGCCAGCGTCTCAGACGCTGGCCCAACATGGAACCAACCTTTGACCACCTTTTGATGCTTTTTAGCTATAGTGGCTTGCTGACATGCTTCCTGGCAGTGAGAAGACAATGCCCTGTGGTGTGATGTCTCTTGCTGTGACAATCATGGCATGGAGGGGACCCTAGTAAAGAAACAACTTGTACAAACAACTTGTAAGCCTTAGTCTGTTAGAAGAAGGTGTGCTCTTATAAAGATAATAATGTCTATATCCTGATGATATGAATGCTGTGGCAATATGGCATGGTGGGGGCCCTAGTAAAGACACAACCTGTACCAATAACATGTGAGCCTTGGAAGAAGGTGTGAACTTATAAAGAGAATAATGTATATACCCTGATGGTATGCAGTCATGACATGGTGGGGGCCCTAATAAAGAAACAACTTGTACAAACAACCTATAAGCCTTGGTAGAAGGTTTGCTATTATAAAGAGAATAATTAATATACCCTGATGGTATGAAGGCTGTGGCAATCATGTCATGGTGGGGGGGCCCTATATAAAGAAACAACGTGTACAAACAAAGCGTAAGCCTTAATTAGAGAAGGTATTCTCCTGTAAAGAGAACAATGTATATACTCTGATGGTATAAAGGCTGTGACAATCATTTAAAGAAACAAACCTGTACCAGCAACATGTAAGCCTTGGTAGAAGGTGTGATCTTATAATGATAAAGAGAATAATGTATATACCCTGATGGTATGAATGCCTCCTGCTGAGGCGGTCATGGCATGGTGGGGGCCCTAGTAAAGACACAAACCTGTACCAACAACCTGTAAGCCTTGGTAGAAGTTGAGATCTTATAAAGAGAATAATGTATATGCCCTGATGGCATGAAGGCTGAGGCAGTCATGGCATGGTGGGGGTACTAGTAGGTAAACAACATGTCAGCCTTAGTATAAGGTATGCAGAATAACGTATGTGCCCTGATGGTATAAAAAACCTGTATTAACAACATATAGATCTTATCAGAAGGGCATGCCCTTATGAGGAGAATATCTTTCGCTGATTTATTTGTCATCAACCCTTTAAGCCCTCATGATGCATTAAAGCATCATTTTACATCTCTCAGAACAGATTAATTTTCTCCAACTAGGGGTTTTAGAAAGAAAATTTCCATGAAAATGGTTTACCAATACATGACAATTTTCTTTTTCATTCACATCAAGTCATCTTGATCCACTCCAAGTCGAGAATTGCGACAGCAATTCGCCGCTTGCAGTGGATGAAGAAGACAATGGTAAATTCAGGCTTGAAAGGGTTAAAAGTATATATGTATGTACAGCATGGTTCGTTCTGTAAAATCACAAAAGTCGACATGATATTAACACTTCATAATCAAGCTTGTCATTATATACATAAACAAGCACAGCATTTAAAATATGCATCATAACTACTGAAAATAGAGTTAAATAACATTACCATAATAAGTACATGATGGCATGTAATTATCTCCTCCCCCCCCCCCCCCCCTCCTCCCACAAAACGCCAGATAAAATAGCTACTATTTATTATTGTAGGGAGTGGCAAAAAACGTAGAACCCGTATAATTATACATACAACATTGCACTTTACATTGTTCTAGAGGTATCTCAAAATCATCATCTGCCTCCAAGATAACTGATTCAGAAATTATTTTCTCAGGCAATCGATAGAAAATGGTTAGCTAAATTAAAACAAAATAGCTAGAATCGAGGCAGCTAAAGACTATTTTGGACTAGTTTGAAGATAATGTAGTTAGCGTCATTATGGATTTTACTGGCATTATCTTACATTACATAGTCTGTCTTCTCATACAAGTTACGACATATCGTAGGCTTCGGATTGGTCGAGATGGCTATTTCGACCAATCCGAAGCCTACGATATATTGTAACCTGTACGTTGATTATTGCTGGTTTATTGCTGGTTTACCTTCTGTGACGTTGACCCAACATTAAGCCAACATTGAGTCAACGTCTATCTCCCAAGTAAGGCCGCATCAATGCAAAACCAGTCAATACAAAACATTCACCCAATGCTGGTTTAATGTTGGCTCAATGTCTGTGACGCTGGCCCAGCATTAACCCAACATTGGCGCTATGTTTTATGCTTGCTGTACCTTGACTTGTGGACAATGATGGATTTAATGATTTAACGCCCGCTTCACCACTCAATAAGGTAAATAAGGTTATTGAGGTCACTGTGTGGAGGTCATTGCCTATGTGTCTCGCTACCGCGACCTACAAATTCTATGTGACCCACAACTTTCAAGTGACTGAAAAATTTGAAAAAATTGAAAAAACATGAAAATAATATCGAAACCAATTCACTCACATAAGGCATTTGCTTATTTCTAAAAACCAAGTGACACAAATACAAATAAAAACCATCACTGTACTTGACATGAGTGCTTTAGTCAGCACTGAAAAAAATGAAATGAATCGGGCTTTAGATCACCTTTGTGCACATATAGGCCAAACTGGGCCAGGAGCACCTCCTGAGGATGGTGAGTTGATTGAGATGACACTGTCCTCCAGACACAGGATTCGAAATTCGAGTCCTGGCGGTCTGAGGCCGAGCACGCTACCTCTCGATCACGGAGGCTCCCCGCAATACTGACTTTCACACGTGGATGGGGAAGAAACATATTTTGTTTCTTTCAAACCGCCGAGACCGGGAACCGAACCCCGAACTCTGGCGTAAAAGGCAGCGGTGCTAACCACTACCCTAGGGCTCCCGCCCAGCCAGCACGGATGTCTGTTTGACCAGCGCCGGTATATGCTACTCTTATCAAATGACTTCAATGGTTCTTTAACACTTTGCCCGCTAATCACGACTAGTGTTGTTTAAACCTTTAAAGCTCTGACAATTTTTTATAAACCATGGAGACCAAAAGTTTTTTTCCACCTTGAAATCATCATAAATGTCTTAGTTTGCTCTTTCCGATTCATTTGAATACCTATGTTATGGGTCTGCGACCATTATAAATATTTTAAATTCTCACAGTGCGGTGATCAACTTTAGTCGTCAGAATCTGACGTATACAGACGTCAGATTCTGACGACTAAAGTCGATCCCCGCGCTGTAAGAGTTATTCAATATTTTTAACCGAATAAGTAACTTTTACTGGGAATGTAATGTGTGTCTAAACATCAAGATTTGCAAATGTTTGATCCCAAATTAAACAATTATGGGTAATTTTCACCCACTTGGAGTTGTGGATCGCGGTAGCGAGACACAAATTTAAGTGGGTGAAAATTTTAATTTATTAATGTGGATCTTTAATGGTCAATAATCCAATGTCCCAACAGATCACCTTTTGAAATGTCTCATTATAGTTTCTTCTCCTCTTACATGCATGTATCATAGCATGCTAAATGGTCAAGGACTATTTCTCAGCTAAATAATTGAACTATATTTTACAAGCATATTTTTGTCTGTCGAACGATGTCTGAAGTGAAATTTAGCTTTTTGTTAATTAGTCAGTCAATTCTCAAGCGATTGTCATGATATTTTGTAATCACTGTTTTCTAGTCATTTGGCATCTGCTGATGTTGCGTAGTTAGAAAGTTATAAAATTCTGACATGTAATAATTTTCTGATTATGACGTCGATCT
This sequence comes from Flabesymbios commensalis, assembly GCA_964017125.1. Taxonomy (NCBI): domain Eukaryota; kingdom Metazoa; phylum Annelida; class Polychaeta; order Terebellida; family Flabelligeridae; genus Flabesymbios; species Flabesymbios commensalis. The sequence continues at coordinate 109,058,329 of OZ024904.1, read as the reverse complement.
ATAAATCAATTAGGTTTATTCCGGCTCTCAAAATTGCGTTACATGTCCAATGGTCTAACTATTGAAATACTCACATTTGAAAAAAATTAGGGTTGTTTTCAAATGACTGGATATTAATAGTTATAAAATTTCGTGAAAATCGCTTGAGAATTGACTGAGTAATTAACAAAAAGTTATTTTTCTTTTTGGACTATTCTGCACTATAGACTATAGACATGGGGGGGGGGGGGGTGGGCACCCTTTGTCATCCATACGGGAATTGAACAGTATTATTTATTTATTATAGACGGTAATATCATCCCATGGGATACAAAAGGTTGCGACTCGGGCGTAACTCACATGAGTGACACTTTCGTTGCTAGAGGCGATAATATGTGAACAAATGACTGATCAACCACATAATAACGGATTCGGTATGTGAAGAAACTAGGCTACTTCGGAATAGACTGAACTCGGCCCGGCAGGTTCGATTATTTGGAAGTCAAGATGTCTTCTCCGAAAAACGCGTCTCTGCAAAACAGCCAGAAAAAAACAGGTGTAACGTTTCCACAATGCTGTACCAATGCATATAATGCTGGCCAACAGTGCATCTACATTGGATCAACTTCACTGATCGTTGATTTAATGTTGGGCCAGCGGCCGCGACGCTGACCCAACATTAAACCAGCGCTGCGCCACAGTGGACGGATCGATATTCAGAAATCGATCAGTCCAGAAGGGAATAAATAAGGAGCGGTCAATACAGTGTATTGTGGCGTCCACCGGGTCTCTGCCCAGTGGTGGCGTGCACCGGGTCTCTGCCTGGTGGCTAAACACCAGCCAATGTATCGACTGCCATGCCCTAACGTGACGCTAGCTGAAAGATTCAGCCACAGATTGACCCCCTACAAAAACGTGCACTACTTCCTTTGGACGCGATCAGGTCGATAATAAATAGAATCAGCTACATTTCAGCTACATTCATGCGCAATTTGAACTCATTTTTTACTCATTTCGCGCTACGTTGTCAAAATATTGTGATTATTTATTGGATTTCTGGTGGAAATCGCTCTCAGTCGCCGCCATGTTGTAAAACGCTGATTCCCCATAAAATCGAATTTATCAATCTACAGCTCACACGTTTACGCTGTGGGATGTCCACGGCTATCGACTGCCCTCACAGCAAACATGAGATGCCAAATGTTGGGCTGACGTTGGGCCAACGTCTACGACGTTAACCCAACGTCAGCTAAACATTGGGTGACCGTCTGGTTGTGTTAGTCTGGTCCGGACCTGCCTGATACACCAGCTAAGCGCTCCTAAAGCACGACCGGATCCACCGAGAGAGCCGCTCAAAGTGTCTGTATGCAAAACTATACACGCTAATCTGGCCGTGTGGGGTTGTTCTCAAAAATAACAAAACTCAAAGTGGTTACTTACCCTATACCCCTATAAATTAAAACTTAAATAGTGATACATGTATCTATATCAAAACTAAAAATGTTGTACGCTTATCTATATTATAGTGTTTTACTATGTCAATGCCTTTTAATTTGATTTTAATTTCGTATGTGAGGCCATGTAAATTGTCGTGTGATTTTATCAAATTAACCATCTTGTATATACATGTATATATATTCTGTATCATATTTATGACAAATAAGTCAGTAATATCTTTTCTTTATGTCAATAAATATCTGTCTATCTATCTATCAATTAAAAATAAAAATGTTGTAAGGCCCTACCTTTCTTTATAATAAAACTAAAAAAATGGTACCTTTCTCTATATTAAAAATAAAAAAGTGGTACCTTTGTCTATATTAACAATAAAAAAAGTTCCTTTCTCTATAATAAAACTAAAGGTAGGACTCATCTCTCAAAACTAAAAAATGTCATGTAAGAACAGACGACATACATGATATGTCTGTGGAGCCCTTAGCCTTAAAGCGGTGAATTATATTAATATAAACTAAGAGACCAACGGGTTTGGTCAATTTGAAATCATCATATATATCTTAGCTCTTTCGGCTTCATTAGAATAACTATGTCATGGGTCTAAAGACATTATAAATGTTTTACTCGTTCAGTGCGGTGATCGACCTAAGACGTCAGAATCTGATATATATAGGCCCATGGACGTCAGATTCTGACGTTTAAAGTCGATCTCCGCACTGAAACGTTAAAGTCAATGAAAGATACGTTGTGTATCAAATACTGGGTCCATTATTATATGTACATATTGTATATATGGGAATCCGCAGTAAAAACTTAATTACGATATATATTCCTATACATCTCAATATAATAGACACGGAACATGCTACATATCTAAAATATATATAATTTTTTTCTTTGTCACTGACAGATTATATGTTCATCTAATTTTTTTCATTCATTCATTCATTCATTCATTAATTCATTCATTCATTCATTCAATCTTTTATTAATTAATTGGTACATTCATTCGTTTATTCGTTCATTCATTCATTCATACATTTCCAATGTCGCTATACATTGTCGGACAGCTTATGTCTAATACTGACCTCAGATGGCAGCTGAGTTACGGTGTTTCACTTCCATGTGATATTAAGGATACATCCTTTTGATACGGCACGTCGTTTTAAGGTCTTTTTGATGGGATTGTTTCCACATACGGGACACTGAACTCAACCGGCCGGAACTTGATTCATTCCGTCTGCCCATGCGCAGTGACAGCGGTCATGAGACGCCGGATAAATAGCGCACCAGCGTCGCAGACGGTGGCGCGCTATTTATCCGGCGTCTAGCGGCGTTGGCACGGCGTTTCTCCGGCCTTAGCACGTCGTTTCTCCGGCGTCCGGCGGCGTTGGCGCGGCGTTTCTGCACGTTTCTCTTCCGCACGGTCCGTCTTCTCTGTTTGAACTGCTACAGGCGGAAGAACGGCATGCAACAGCGCTTGAAATCTGTCTCCCGGGCTCTGTGATGTGGAAGCGCCGTCCATAAGACAGTAATACATCAAAGACGCCGCGCGGCCAGCAGGCACGATGTCAGCCTGGCTAGTCATAGTGAGCGCGGTGGATATCTTAAATCCAGACCCCATATAGTGCTACCGTGCTGTGCATTCTCCAATAATTTGGCTTATGTTTGAAATTACATGATTAAATGTATAGAACAAAGCCCGAGGAGTTTAAAGTATAGAATAAAGCCCGAGTGTGGAGCTTTTATGTAGGGTTTAACTGCCTTAAAACATATCCGAAAATAATGAGGATCCCTCATAATCAACAGCTCGGTCACACCTGACTAATTATAGCACTATATGCCTACCATGATAATTTGTTTATACTTCATCAACAATAACTGTTCATTTCCGGCTTTTAAAACACACCACTACATTATTTTCTTTGTCCGATCACGACATTCTAAGCTGGGAATGGAGGAGTTATTGTTGATCAAGTACAGACCAATTATCATGGTAGGCTTATGCTATTATAAACAGTCAGGCGCGACCATACTTTTGATTATGAGGGATCTTCATTATGGTTGGATGTGTTTTAGGTCGGCTAAAACTTTCGGAGTTCTACATTCTTAGCTTTAAAAACGGCCTCGGCCTTCGGCCTTGGCCTTTTTCAAAGCTAAGAATATAGAGCTCCTCAGACTTTATCGTATACAGAATGTAGTGGTTGGACAAAGAAAATAATGTAGTGGTGTGTTTTAAGAGCGAGTGGGTGAAAGTTGCCTTACGTCGCGTCCAGCACAATAATGGCAAAATCGTGACAAAAGGAAGCCAGAAGTCGGAACGAACTATGCCCTATGACTTCAAAGGTTCTCTATGCCGCATAGTACCATAGACATCACTGCTTACTCCACACCTTTGAACAGTTTGGAGCACTGTATATGCACTATGCCCTATCGAATGACTTCAAAGGTTCTCTATGCCGCACTGTACCATAGACAGCACTGCATACTCCACACCTTCGAACAGTTTGGAGCACTGTATATGCACTATGCCCTATCGAATGACTTCAAAGGTTCTCTATGCTGCACAGTACCATAGACAGCACTGCATACTCCAGACCTTTGAACAGTTTGGAGCACTGCATATGCACTATGCCCTATCGAATGACTTTAAAGGTTCTCTATGCTGCAGAGTACCATAGACAGCACTGAATACTCCAGACCTTTGAACAGTTTGGAGCACTGCATATGCACTATGCCCCATCGAATGACTTCTCTATGCCGCACAGTACCATAGACATCACTGCTTACTCCAGACCTTTGAACAGTTTGGAGCACTGTATATGCACTATGCCCCATCGAATGACTTCAAAGCTTCTCTATGCTGCACAGTATCATAGACAGCACTGCTTACTCCACAACTTTGAACAGTTTGGAGCACTGCATATGCATGACATACACACTAAATACTGAGCCGATGCTGGTATAATGTTGGGCCACTGTCTGCGACGCTGGACCAACATTAAACCAGCATTGGCTCGTATCAGCCGTGTATCACATCAATTCTACCATGTATAACCAAACCTAGTAACTGCTTACTTTTCAAATAAGCATTTTCTGTCTTATGGCTTGGCAGAAATTTACATGTAGCTGCCTTTTAAATCAACTGTACCATGCCAAGCCAAAGGGTGTTAACTGCATACTTTTCTAATAAGCAGTTAATGCTTAATGCACTTAGATGAATCTGTATCCGACTTTCACATCGATTCCACCATGGAAAGCCAAAAGGCAGTAACTACGTACTTTTAAAGTAAGCAGTCACTGTCTTTTGAATTGGCAGATTTGTATGCCGGCAAATACGATGTTTTTCCCAATGATGGGCTAATGTTGGCCCTACGACGCTGGCCCAACATCAGCCCAACATTGGGCCAACGTCTCATATTTGCTGGGATGGTGTCTGGCTTTTTTCAGCAAGTCGTCCACGAACATGACCCCCCTCTAGTGGCCGCCTACAGTACCACACACGGCTTCATTAGCTGCGCCCCCTGTCAACTGAACCGCCCCCTGGTGGCGACACGGGACTCGGGTCAGGGTGATGACCCCGGGTCAAACTAAGCTGATTATTCGGGGTGAGAGTGTGCCCTTTTCTCTGACAGTGTGCCCCTTTCCCTGTCTATCAGATTAATCCCTGTCACTGACAGGAATTAACCGTAAGGACGGATGCTCACTTTTTCTACCTATAATCTCTCTGATGTAAATGCTCACATTTTCCCTGGTTTGAGTTTTTCGCGCAATAGAGCGCAAACGAAAATAAAATATGCACAGGGTGTTCATATGAGTGAGAGCCTTTAGGCGAACGCCTTGTTCTTTAAACCTGTGAAGTATTTTCCCGTATCGCACGAATAATGAACAACATTTGTATTTTCTCACACGATCAAGTCACATATGACATAGGCCTCACTGTCATAGGTTCAAGTTTAAATTATACCACAGTACAGCTAGAGTGAGATATAGGCTGATACCGATGTACGTCTCATAGTGAAAATCACTGCACAGAAAAGCATCATTCAGTATCTGGGCCCATGCATGTCATGTCATGCAAATTGTTCTGATTATAGATATTAACAGAAATCAAAACAGTTAAATACAAAAGATCAATTAAGTAAAGATTCTTCATTGCCAAATACATTAATTATTGATAAATAAGTTATTGATTAATCAATACATGACTTATTTCTCTATAGACGTCAGATGATCTAACTTTTCAAATACTGCCAAATAAATCGATACAAATGTTTACAAAATTTCGTAAAAATCGCTTAGGAATGGACTGAGCAATATCTGAAAAGCTAACTTTCATCTTGGCCCAGACGCCACTGTCACACAGACGATAGGTGAGAAGTTACAATGGAAGAAGCCCCTGTAAAACAATACTGATCAATCACTGGACGTGTAGGAGCAAGATGAAGCCACGAAAGGTCAAGGGAATCCTCCAAAGGTCAACTTCCCCTAGATCCCTAATCAGATCAGAGTCACACACAGCAGGAAATGACCAAAGTGCGTCACTGATAACTCTCTGCGATAGTGTCATTCATGTCGACGTCATCATAAGGTTTACCATTCCACCTCCTTGTCTAAATACATCAACGTTTCTGTTTTCTGTTGCTGAATCGGTGTTTTTCGTCATTTGAAGCTGGAATTGCTGACGCAATTTCCAGCTTCAAATGACGAGGAATATGTGTATATGTGACGATAGACATAATTGTCAGGAGGCACTGACGCAGTGGTTAAAGATGCCTGCTTAGATCGCGAGTTCGAACCCCACTATGGCCTTCAAGTTTCAAAGACACAAAATGTTTGTTCTTCGCTCACCTCAGGAAAATTCAATATTGTGGGGAGCCTTCGTGACCAAAAGGTAGGGTGCTCGGCCTCAGACCGTCAGGTCTCAAATTTCGAATCCTGTGTCTGGAGGGCAGTGTCATCTAATTCATCTCACCATCCTCAGGAGTTTCTCCTGGCCCGCTTTCGCCTATGTGTGCACAAAGCTTGCCTAAAACCCCATTCATTTCATTTTTTTTCACATGGTCACGTTTACCAAATCAAACTGGTATAAAGGCGCCAAGTCAGTGGGACATTTCACTTCCAAGTTAGTTTAACTTTCCTCCAGGTGAGATTTGTCACCCCGAAGTTAATCAATATTTTGTCTAACCCCTACCTCGCTAAGCGCGACTACATCCGTTTTATAAGCCGATCATAACCATCAGTGTTTCATCCAGGATTCAGAAAGGGCATGGCGCCACCCATCATTGAAGGCACCTCATAATGCTTGGTGGGCACCCAATTAGGCGTTTCCAACACTCACCCTCCCCAATTAAGGGTATAAATAAAATCAGTTAAGTATGTAAACATCGCCAGGTATGTACACAGGCCGTTATCGGGTATTGCGTCATAGGTGTGAGCGCCCAACATCAATGACTGGGGTGTTTTTCACTGTCACAAGAGCCTGGGGAGGGGGGGGGGGTGAATATTACATAACAACAGTTAAAAGAAGCATTTCATTGTCTGAATAATAGGAGGGCAACATGGCGCACATGAAGGGCAACATGGATCTCATGAAAGGCAACATGGCGCTCATTAAGGGCAACATGGCGCTCACAAAAGGCAACATGGCGCTGCGCCATGTTAGGAAAGAGCTATTGAGAAGATTTGCAAATATTTGGTCCCAAATTAAACAAATGTGAATAATGTTCACACACTTGAAGTTGTGGACCGACTTTAAACGTCAGGATCTGCGTCTACAGACGTCAGATACTGACGTCTAAAGTCGGTCCCCACGCTCCAAGGGTTTATGTTTAACCAGCGGCGCCTCATAATCTCAGGATTCTGTTTTCTGAGAAGTGACCAAGGGCTTGCTGGTGGTCAATAACATATTACCAACATAAAATCTGCCATTTTACAAGACTTCTTTGCGGCGGCATCGTCACGCCAGGGGGGGGGGGGGGGGGGTCGTGAGCCCTCAATAACATCCTCGATACAGGTATCAAGCAGCCAATCAGATCCCCGTAATAACATTCCCTGGCAATGCTCTGCCACCACGGGATCTGTCAAGTCCACTTATTGGCCGCTTCACTTGAAAATATCGCAGCTTTTGTTGGCGCTCCATAACGTCATTCGGATCTAGATATCAGAGAGAGGGCTGGTTTTTGTATGGCACGCCAAATCTGCTATAATCTGATAATCCCGGGTTGATGGGTGGAGGATCCGGGCAAGGGGTGTGCCTTGTGCCGGACATGTAAAGCTCGAAAACCCCAGGCGCTTGCCCAACATCGTTTCAATGTTGGGCAAGCGTCTACGACGCTGGCCCAACATTGAGACGATTTTGGGTGAGCGCCTCGTGTTCTTACCGAGGATGGGTGAATTCGTACTTGATTGAATTCCAGCCTCTTAAATCGGCCCGCGCCATTACGTACCCCCACCAGATACAGAGTGAGATAACCATATTAGGAGATTTGTGATACTGAATGGCGCCAGCCAATCCACTGCTGCCGAGCATGTCCCGCATTCCCCAATCCTAAATAATATGTATTAGGATGTCATAGAATTGTTACATTCTAAATTAATTGTCATCTATAGAAATATACTTTTTACTTTTTAAAAGCGCCAGCCTATCCAATGCCGGCGCGCATGTCCTGCATTCCCCAGTCCTAAATAATATTATTATAATTAGGGTGTCATAAAATTGCTTTATTCTAATGTAATTGTTACCTATAGAACGGGATATTTTAATTTCGAATCTGTACTGCAGGCTGTTGCTCAACTGTATGTATCCTAATTAAACTCCAAAACTGGACTGACTTAAGAAATATAATGCAAAATTTCAATGTTCAATTCACAATTTTTAGCATAATTATTTGTAGCAGAGTAACAGTATGGTGTCATCAAAAGGAAATGAATGACTTAATATAATGTAAATGTTACCTGTAGGTGTGTATGAATCGTTTTGTTTTCTACACATGAGACGCAAATTGTGCGAATGATCTATAAATATGGATCCATTAGATTATCAGACTATTATTCAAGTAAGAGAATATTATATCTATCCAGCCACAGTGAGCAGGTTAATGGAGATCGATACCTCTCATTAAACAAGCCTTCTTCTTCGACTTCCATCCAAATTACGCACAATGTACGTCATTTAGCATCTGTCAAGCCAAGGAAAATAAAATTTCATTTTTTAATAAACAAAACTAAACAGCAAATTATTTTGGTTAGTTGTAATTAAATAATAATTGTAATAATGTTGTTGGGGGATTTTTTTTTAGATATCTAGTTTTGATAAATCATTAAATTGTTTATCATATAAAGATGGAAATTGCGTTGGCAAAAACTAGCTGATAAAGTCGTATCCAGTCAAACGTATTATAACATGAAAAGCGTTGTTTTAATATAAAATAAACCATATATGTAAGATTGGTTTCTGTTAAAGTTCTCAGCTTTAAATGGACAAAAATATCATTTGACAATTATATCTACACTTTAGATTTTGTCTATTGACCCTGAATTTTGCGTTATCAACTCCATAAGAATGAAAAATATAAACCCTTTTATTAACCCTTTAAGCCCTCGCGATGCATTAAAGCATCATTTTATATCCCTGTAAACATACTTAATTTTCCTACAACCAAGGGTTTGAGAACGAAAATTTCCATGAAACTGGTTTACCAATACATGTTAATTTTCTTTAATTTTTAACCCACATCAAATCATCTTTATCCACTACAAGTCGAGAATTGCGACAGCAGTTCGCGGCTTGTAGTGGATGAAGATGACAATGGTAAATTCAGGCTTGAAAGGGTTAAACCCTCACGATGCATCAAAGCATCATTCTTCATCTCTGATTAATCTCTAAATTTCCTAAAAACGAAGGGATTTTGAACGTAAATATTCATTAAACTGATCGAAATATAACAACTTTTTTTATCATTTGTCACGCACATCAAATCATCTTCATCAACTACAAGTCGAGTATTGCGACAGCAATTCGCGGCTTGCAGTGGATAAAGATGACAATGGCTTATACGGCGACGACTGTCGCTAAAACCTGTGATTATTTGACCCATCTCCGCTACTATTTAGGCTTATAGGGGCTTACTGAAAATAATATCAGGGTGATTTAACACAAAAACAAGGGAAATATCCCTAAAACACGTGATATATTTTGTATATTTTATATATTTTAGACTTTTTTTTTATGATGAAGTAGCAATGTATGAGAGGGTAAGCCGTGGATTTTATTAAAAATGAAAACGATTATTGTTTAATGTACTGGACGGGGTTTATCATTCCATCAGGCAGGGGTCCTAGATGGAGTTATCTCCCCCCCCCCCCCCCCCCACCGCCTCACAGCGGAGAGACACACACACCACCACCCGCAAAGACCGGAGTCCATCTTTTAAAATTCAATCATGGTGGTATATCGATCTGGCGTCCCTTATTAGCCAATAACTCATGTTGGGCGACTGGCCAGCGCGCGGGGTAAGCTCTGGTGGTGTCAGGACGTGTCCGAAGGTCAACCCTGCCACCGTATTAGAGGTCAAATCCCCGTCTATATTAAGCCCCCACCCTCCAGCTCAACACCACATGCTCACACAGCGTTGTTTCAATGCTGGTACAGCGTCGTTGACGCTGTGCCAGCATTGAAACAGCGTTGTGTTGTTATTTTCTGCCGGCACCCCCCCGCTGATATTACCATCAGTGGACCCATCTATGATTACTCAACCCCGTGCCACAGAGTTTTTTTATTTTTACGCATCGATGCTGATAAAGCATAAACGTAGCACCCCTTAATATGGGATATGACCCATGGCAGGCAAATTTCTGGTAGTCTGTGTTCCAGCAAAGTAGGCCCTCCTTTTTTGACTCCTCGCTCCCTTTGTCTTCAAAACCCTTCCAAGTCTTGACAAGAAAATAGTCAAAGCCTTGGGAGAAAACAGGGAGAAACCATTTAATCCGATCAAAGCATTGTAAAAATTCTCGAATTCTTAGAAAACCCGCTGAAATTCTTAAAAAACAACACTTAAAATCTTGGAAAAGATCTTGAAAATTTTTGAAGAACTCCTGAAATTTCAATGAAACCCCTTCAAACCCATTTAAAATATTTTAAAAATCTAGCGAAACTTCGTGAAACTACACAGGGCCTTGAGAAAACCTTCAAAATCCCATCACATTTTTTGAGGCAAAACCCCTCTTAGTATTGGTAAAAAATACAACCCTTGGAGAAGACAATCGAAATATTATGAAATCCACATAATAAAAATTGTGGAAATTACACAGCGCCTAGCGAAAAACCCTAGGAGTATTGGTAACCTTTCTAATGGCGAAACCACCCAAAGTCAAGGGACAACCTGTCAAGTCGGAACCTGAGATGCATGGTCTATGAACATCAGTAGAATGGATGCTACTAATAATATTTTGCAGTTTGTGTTGGAAGAGTTTGGAGACAGTCTTTAGACCGCCTTTAGACGTCTAAAGACGGTCCTCACACTGAAAGGGTAAAATATATATAATGGCCGTAGACCTATAACACAGGTATTCAAATGAACCAGAAAGAACCAAATAAGACATTTATGATGATTTCAAATTAAAAAAAAAAAAACTCCTATGCAAAAATATTCCAGCATTGTAAAGGTTAGTTAACCTTTGTCACTTTCATAGAAGAAATAACCCTTCTCACACCAGTACCGTATATATGCGAATCAACCCTTTTGACGCTAGGACCGTATTTGTACGGTTTCGTCTAACCTTGATGGATTACTTATGTAGCATTCTCAGTAAATCAGGTCATTCAATTGTAAAGATGTGCAAAAGTAAATATTTTTTGTCGCTTCAATTTACAGCTTCGAACGATGAAAAACATATAGATAGGAAGGCCCCGGCCAGGTGGAATACCCTTCCTATCTATGTGTCTTTCATAATTTGCAGCTGTAAATGCGTTAGCATTTCCAGCTTTGAATGAATGAAAGATACATAGATAGGAAGGGTATTCCCCCTGTCCCTGGACAGGGGGAATACCCTTCCTATCTGTGTGTCTTTCATAATTCGAAGCTGTAAATTGCGTTAGCAATCCCAGCTTTAAATGAATGAAAGATACATACATAGATAGGAAGGGTATTCCCCCTGGCCCTGGGCAGGGGGAATACCCTACCTATCTATGTAGTTTTCGTCATTCGAAGCTGTAAATTGAATGGAAAATAGAAAAAAAAATCATCGTTGTAGCGGCTATGCCACGATATGGTAGAGCACTGGAAATCCAACAAGATACAACCCACTAAATACCGATAATCTGAGAGTAAAGACTGATGAATGGGGGAAATTAAGAAATTAACTTTCATTAAATCTAATTTAACGGTGATTATTTATTTAAAAATAGAACTCTGTGAAAAAATATGACCACAGATTTGATACCGTTAGATTGGACACGCGGTGCAAAGTCAAAAGGCAGTATCTGCTTACTTTATAGGCACTGGCTTTTGGCTAGGTACTACTCATGCTTCATCCCTTGGTTGGACGATGTTAAGGTATAAATTATGCAGAACACAATATGCTAAAAATGTCACCATCATCATCATCATCATCATCATCATCATCATCATCATCATCATCATCATCATCATCATCATCATCATCATCATCATCATCATCATCATCATCATCATCGGAGGGGTGTCTGAAAACGGGGGAAAACCACTCCCATCCTGCAATGAAAATAATAAGCGCAACATGACTTTTCCTGCCCTGACACTTAGCTACACATTCAGCGACATATATGCGGGGGGGGGGGTGTAATTAGGGGAACCCCCCTTTATTTTTAGATCCCCCTTTATTTCCATCATTTCGGGGACCGTCTGGTTTAATGGCTTCTTCGCCCTTACAATGCTGAAATACTTTCATATAAATCATGGAGACCATTTGAAATCATCATGAATTTCTTAGATATCTCTTTCCGAGTCATTTGAATACCCATGTTATGGGTCTACGGTCATTATATACATACTCAATCAGTGCTAAGATCGACTTTAGACGTCAGAATCTGACGTCTAGAGACGTCAGATTCTGACGTCTAAGTCGATCCCCGCGCTGTAAGGGTTAGATAGCCATGCACACTGCCTTAGTTTATTTCTAAGTCAGGGTGGAGACTTGTTTTATGTCCTGACACTTAGCTATTGAGCAATCCAGGGCTGTATTATGATGGGTTCTTGTTGGTCAGCCATCTATCAGCATCCCCTCGGTGTTGTCTAAGCATTAGGCCAGTGCTGTAGCTATTGGGCCAGTGTTGTCTAGCTGTTGGGCCAGTGTTGTCTAGCTGTTGGGCCAGTGTTGTTTAGGTGTTGGTTCAGTGTTGTCTAGCTATTGGACCAGTGTTGTCTAGCTATTGGGTCAGTGTTGTTTAGGTGTTGAGCCAATGCAGTACAGCTATTGGACCAGTGTTGTCTAGCTATTGCGCCAATGTTGTCTAACTATTGGGCCAGTGTTGTCTAGCTATTGAGCCAGTGTTGTCTAGCTATTGGACCAGTGTTGTCTAAGCATAGGGCCAGTGTTGTTTAGGTGTTGGACCAGTGTTGTCTAGCTATTGGGCCAGTGTTGTCTAGCTATCGGACCAGTGTTGTCTAGCTATTGGGCCAATGTTGTCTAACTATTGGGTCAGTGTTGTCTAGCTATTGGGCCAATGTTGTCTAACTATTGGGTCAGTGTTGTTTAGCTATTGGGCAGTGTTGTCCAGCTATTGGCCCGGTGTTGTCTAGTTATTGGGCCAATTATATCCAGCTATTGGCCCAGTGTTGTCTAGTTATTGGGCCAATGATGTCCAGCTATTGGCCCAGTGTTGTCTAGTTATTGGGCCAATGACATCCAGCTATTGGGCGAGTGTTGTCTAGTTATTGGGCCAATGATGTCCAGCTATTGGCCCAGTGTTGTCTAGTTATTGGACCAATTATGTCCAGCTATTGACCCAGTGTTGTCTAGTTATTGGAACAATGATGTCCAGCTATTGGCCCAGTGTTGTCTAGTTATTGGGCCAATGACATCCAGCTATTGGGCGAGTGTTGTCTAGCCATTGGGCCAGTGTAGAACAGCTATTGGGCGAGTGTTGTCTAGCTATTGGGCCAATGTAGTACAGATATTGGGCCAATGTTGTCTAGCTATTGGGCCAGTGTTGTTTAGGTGTTGTCCACGCATGGGATAATTCCCGATAAGCAGTGGACAAAATCGATACAGTAGATTGTGTCTTCCTTATTGGCATTTAAAATGAAGAAAAATGTCCTAGACGCCTGGCCTTCCACTCTGGACGCCTGGCCTTCCACTTCAAAGATGCCTGATAAACGGCATGGAATGCTATCTACCCTACTGGATCTACACAGCGAGTGAGTGAGTGAGTGAGTGAGTGAGTGAGTGAGTGAGTGGGTGAGTGAGTGAGTGAGTGAGTGAGTGAGTGAGTGAGTGAGTGAGTGAGTGAGTGAGTGAGTGAGTGAGTGAGTGAGTGAGTGAGTGAGTGAGTGAGTGAGTGAGTGAGTGGGTGAGTCAGTGAGTCAGTGAGTCAGTGAGTCAGTGAGTCAGTGAGTCTTCAGCACATCATGCCTTTGTTAAACTTTGATTTCATCTTGTTAAGACCACGAATGCAACCATGGCTTGGTTTAAGTTTGTTTTCGTCTTGTAAAAACCACGGATGCTGCTATGGCTTGGATAAACTTTGTTTTCCACTTGTAATGACCACGGATACTCCCACGGCTATGTTAAACTTTATCTCCCTGCTTCCTGCAGAAGTCACTTTTTGTCCTGGTAATTAATTGATCCCGAGTGCAATCTTTATTGATGAATCCACAAACATGTATTTTCATTAATTTAATCATCCATGAGTCGATAAGCTGAAAACTGAGATAATTAATTATCAAGGAATACAGTTGATTTTTTTAATTACAATTTACTTTTTAATTGGCTTTGAATGTCGACCATCCTAACCAGCAATTAATCAAATGCTGTTTTGATGTTGGTTCACCGTCTGCGATGCTGGCCCAACATTAAAACAACATTGGGCTAACATTTCGACCATCGTCGTTGTTTTCGGTATCATTGTTTCCAGTGACTGACTGTGCATTATGTAGATCATTGGTGAAGGCAACTTTTAACAAATAAAATGATGAATATGTATTATGGATTTGCGAACATCACACCAAATATGTCACCATTTCAGTGTGATGACGTCATCTATATGTCACCATTTCAGTGTGATGACGTCATCTATATGTCATCATTCCAGTGCGATGACGTCATCTATATGTCACCATTTCAGTGTGATGACGTCATCCAGTGAAGTGGCCGAGTTATGACGTCAGTTCCTGACGTCATAACTCGGCCACCTCACTGAATGAGATAAAGATACTGCGTTTTGCACTATTATCTTGTGTTACGACTCTTTGATATGACTTCATACCTCCTATCTCTCCACTAATCCCAGGAGTCTCTTGTTCTTTATTTAGACTTGAGGATTGATTCGGGGACATATTTTAGCTTGGTATCAGGTCCAGCGGACATGTTTTACAGGCGTATCAACCCAGCCATCGATCCCTGGATTGATTCACTGATTCAAGGTCGCAATCAGTGACCGGTTATGGCGGAAGTCTGATCGCGAATCAGATCAACCAATCAGAAGCCGCGATTGTATCAAATTGCCGAATCGATTGTACACCGCGCTTTGACCTGCACTGACCTGCAAAGCGCTGGCTAAACCACTCAAAGTCTAAATCAAGATGGACGCTACCGTCCTCAATAAATCAAAATGGCCGCTGCCGCTACTGTCCTCAATAAATCAAAATGGCCGCTGCCGCTACTATTCTCAATAAATCAAAATGGCCACTGCCGCGACCGTCCTCAATAAATCAAAATGGCCATTTCTGCCACCGTCCTCAGTAAATTAAAATGGGCATTAACGCTATCGTCCTCAATAAATCAAAATGGCCAATGCCGCTACTGTCCTCAATAAATCAAAATGGCGACTGTCGCTACCGTCCTCAATAAATCAAAATGGCCATTTCTGCCACCGTCCTCAATAAATTAAAATGGGAATTAACGCTATCGTCCTCAATAAATCAAAATGGCCAATGCCGCTACTGGCCTCAATAAAAATCAAATGGCCAATGCCGCTACTGTCCTCAATAAATCAAAATGGCCACTGCCGCTACCGTCGTCAATAAATTAAAATGTGCATTACCGCTACCGTCCTCAGTAAATAAAAATGGGCTCAGTCGCTACCGTTCTGAATAAATCTCCTAAAAATGGGTGCTCTGCTTCAAACTGGGTCAAACTGTGTGCATATCGTGTGAGGCCTTATGAACTCGTTTTCAACATTTTGTCTTTCTCAATCTAACACTTTATCCTCTGACACCGGAAATAATCGGTATCTATGTCCAGATGATACATTTTGCGTGAGAGTTTTTGTACCGCCTTTTTAGATACGATGCCGCTGGACTGTTGGGAACCACACATAGATGACAAGTGGGGAAGGGCGGGAGACCTGGTGCAGTGGTTAAAGCTGCCTGCTGGCTTCCAAGTTTTAAAGAAACAATTTTTTTCTTCCCCGCTCACTCGTAAATATGCAATATCGTGCAGAGCCTCCGTGACCACAAGGTAGCCTGCCCGGCCTCACACCGCCAGGGCTCGAACTTTGAGTTCTGTGTCTGGAGGGCAGTGTCATCTCATTCATGAATTTCACCATCCTCAGGAGTTTATCCTGGCCCAATTTAGCCTGTATGTGCACAAAAGTTGCCTAAAGCCCGATTAATTTGATTTTTGGTGTGCACCACACTTGGTTGACCAGTAGCCATCCTGAGCGGGGTAAACAGGTCGTACCTCAGGCTTTTAACCCTTTAACCGCCGGCGCCGCATATATTTGGGTTTTCATTTTTTATTAGCACATAATGTACCACATTTCAAACATGTTAAAGATAAAAATGTGACATCAATCTGCAATAATTGAAAACAGTTGACCTCCATTTTGTCAAATCTGAATAATTTTCACTCACTTGAAGCTGTGGACCGCGTCAGCGAGACACAACTTCAAGTGGGTGAAAATTCAGATTGAATGATTTGGCGGTTAAAGGGTTAAACCCTCACGATGCATTAAAGCATCATTTTACATCCCCCAAAACAGACTTAATTTTCCTACAACAAAGGCTTTTAGTACGAAAACTTCTATGAAACTGGTTTACCAATAAATTACAATTTTTTTTACTTTATCATCCACATCAAATCATCTTCATCCACTACAGGTCGAGAATTGCGGTAGCAATTCGCGGCTTGTAGCGGATGGAGATGACAATGGTAAATTCAGGCCTGAACGGGTTAAATGTCATGTACGTCTGGCTTTTAACTAGTACTAGGGGGACCATAGAGAGACTGTCACGTAGTAACGGGTTCGTGCCACGTAAACACTGTACGTATAATATCAAACACCAGACGTTGAGCCAGCATTTTTTTCTCTTTTCCCGCCAACTCATCTTACTTAACTTTTCACCCACCGCCACCCACAACTTCAAGGGGGTGAATTACTCATATTTGGTTAATTTGAGACTAAACATTTGCAAATCTGTATAGGATCAAGCCCGAGGAGCTGTACATTCTTAGCTGTGGAAAAGGCCAAGGCCGAAGGCCGTGGCCTTTTCCACAGCTAAGAATGTAGAGCTCCGACCATAATGAGGATCCCTCATAATCAACAGTTCGGTCACACCTGACTGATAATAGCACCATATGCCTACCATGATAATTGGTCTGTAATTTATCAACAATAACTCTCCATTCCTGGCTTAGAATGTAGTGGTCGGACAGAGAAAATAATGTAGTGGTGTGTTTTAATAATGTTTGAATGAATCATTAAGTAAATGAATATATGAACCTCTATAGCGCCTAACTCCTCGATGTCCCGAGCTCATAGGCGCGAATATCAGGAGGAGTTTTCAGTATCGTAGTTGTTATTTCATTCCGGGCCTGAACGCACATCTCGTCCTTAATAACAGCTATTTAATCGGCTAATTGCATGTTAATAAACATAAGTCCATTGTTTTCAAAAAGCATCACATACTAGTGTTACGTGACCTCTGGTGACCTTTTCGATCTTAGAGCTTGTTAAGCACACCCTAGCACCATTTATGTACACATCATCTATTTATTTATCTCCAATTCTAATCCTAAGATGAATATAAAAGCCATAATTTTACAAAATACTCAAATACTCAACTATAATATCTGAAACTAGGCAGTTTAGTCAAATATAAAAAAATCTATATTGTGAACATCTCCGCCGAAATAAACCCTTATGCCGCAGAGACCGAATATATCCGTTTTCAAGCAAATTTCTGACCAATAAATTCAACTCGAATTGCTGAAATGTTTTGTGGTAGATGCTTAGTTAATCTAATAATTGCGTTTTGAAGATGTATATTTTTTCATTAAAATTACTATTTTTCGTAATTTGGAGCTGGAAATTGCGTTAGCAATTCCAGCTTCAAATGAATGAAAAATACTCTGAAAAAATCGGCCGCATGAGGGTTAATGATCGTTATCCGAATCCAGGGTCCCGATCGTGATCCGTATCATTTTCAAATTGAGTGGATTGGTTCTTGTTTCATAAATGCGCGCGATCCGAGGAACGGACGAACAGACAAACAAATCAACGCGACCAAAACACACATACCTTCCTGGCTGAGGTAGATGATGGCTGAAAATGCTCTGATTGTTCTGGATTTTAACATTAATAAGAGGACGAACTTTATTCAACAAGTGACAAACATTCTAGTGCTTGGCCCATCAAATAATTCGATCTGAGGGGTGCCAATGTTTTATAAATAGTAATATTTTCAATTAATGCGATCTGGGGTGGCAATAATACATAAATAGTAATGTTTTCAAACAATTTGAACTAAAGGGGTGCCAATGTTTCATAAATAGTAATATTTGTTGTCATTTGAACCTGGCAATTGCGTCAGCTTCAAATGACAAAAAATAGTAACTAATATTTCTGGAGGTTATGATGTTATAATGGGCAGTGAAGGGTGTTTTTTCATCACCGATGTATTATTACGTTCACAGGGCTTGAAAGGTTATAATCTGCAGTGAAGGATGTTTTTATGGTGGATAATATTATTGCGTTGCTAGAACTTGGAGGTTTTAAAACGGCATTGAAGGAGATTTTTAGTCACGGATATTATATCCGTCCACGACACCAAGCCTACATGGCCTCCACATCTCACTATACGTCAAACATTGAAAAAAAACACCTCACAACGCAGAGTTGATCGTACTTTCTTACCTTAGATATAATATACGCAATCTACATACGCAGGGCTTAAAGGATTATAAAGGGCATTGCGGGATGTTTTTATTACGTATACATGATTGCGAGTCTGGGCCTTGAAGGGTTGTAACGGGCATTGTCGCTATGGGAGTGACAGAAGAGCGGACGGACGAAATGCTGTTAATTAACCGGAAAGACAACCTCATCATCGACAGATTTCACAAGCGGCTGACCAGTAAGCACCTCGGAGGTCCAATGTTGGGGCAACGCCGGCCCAGCGTCGCAGACACTGGGCCAACGTTGCCCCGACATTGGGCAATTGTTTGTTGTTTGGTTGACGAGCGCTGCATCCATTCCGGCATCACAAGCGACTGCTTCAAACCATGAAACCATATTTGGTCGACGGTGATATGGGCCTCATGAGGGTGATAGCATGCTAACTGGATGGCCGGCTGGATGGCTGGATGACCGGCTGGATGGATGGATAACCGGCTGGGTGGGTTATCGGATGGGCGAATGGATGGGTGGATGGGTGGATGGGTGATTGGATGGATGGATGGATGGATGGATAAATGGATGGATGGATGGATGGATGGATGGATGGATGGATGGATGGATGGATGGATGGATGGATGGATGGATGGATGGATAATTGGATGGGTGGTTGGCTAGGTGAATGGATGGATGGTGGACGGATGGATGGATGGATGGATGGATGGATGGATGGATGGATGGATGGATGGATGGATGGATGGGTGGGTGGCTGGCTGGATGATTGGATGGATGGATGGATGGATGGATGGATGGATGGATGGATGGATGGATGGATGGATGGATATATGGATGGCTTGTTGGCCGGCTGGATGGGTGATTGGCTGGGTGGATTGCTGGGTGATTGGATGGATAGATGGATGGATCGATGGATGATTGGATGGATAATTGGATGGGTGGATGGGTGATTGGCTAGGTGAATGGATGGATGGTGGGCGGATGGATGGATGGGTGGGAGATTGACTGTATGATTGGATAGATGGATGGATGGATGATTGGATAAATGGATGGGTGGATGGCCAGCTGGATGGGTTATTCCTGGATGATTGGATAAATGGATGATTGTATGAATAATTGGATAAGTGATTGGCTAAGTGGATGGATGGATGGATGAAGGTGGATCGATGGCCGGCTGGAGGGGTGATTGGATGGGTGGATTTCTGGGTGATTGTATGGGTGGATGGATGGGTGCTTGGATGGATACATAGATGGATGGCAGGCAGGCTGATTGGCTAGGTGGATGGCTGGCTGGCTACTTGGATTGCTGAATGACAGACTGACTGCTAAGCTGATTGCTAACACCGACAAGCAGTTTTTCAGCTATCCTGTCATTTTTTGTCTATTTCCTTGTCATTCCAACTCTTGCTTCCAATCATATGAACTGAAGCAAACATATAATGTGTGCTTACTGTAGGAGTATCTGCCACTTCATCAAGGGAAATACGACAGCTCCGTCGCACGAATTTTTTAACTTTTTAACCCTATATATTTCTTCATTACCCATTATACTGCTGAATTATTTGTTTCTATTTTTCTTTCAGTTGAAGCTGGAATTGCTAACGCAATTTCCAGCTTCAAATGACGAAAAAGATTAATTTTTTTGAAAACATAGACATCTTCAATATTGAATTGTTGAATTGAGTGATAATCTACCAAAAACTGTTTTATCATATTTAGTGATATGTCTATTGATCTAAAACATGTTTGAAACCGTATATTATGTTTCCAGCACCACAAGGGTTTACCTGGAAATGTTATCCTATTTTCATTTATCTTGAGGTGTGGGCTGCTACCTAATTTCTCATCCCACGGTGAATGAAAATCACCCATATTTTGAATCTGCTTGATGGGGGTGCGACAACTTTAATTCGACTTCACAGCTAATAAAATAACTCAATTGTATCATTTTTTTATCATACAAGTGAAATAACTCAATGTTATTAAAAAAACAAAAGCATAAAGCCTATTTAATCATCTATGAAATAACTTTTTCTGTATTTAATGGGTTAATCCTTGCAGTTCAGTGATGGACTTTAAACGTCAGAATCTGACGTTCATAGACGTCAGATTCTGACGTCTAAAGTCCATCCCTTCGCTGAAATAATTAAATATGTATATGGCCATAGACCCATATATAGTGTGGCCCCTATGAGAGCGACACATAGTGTCTTAATAGGGGCCTCCCGACAAATCATCCTACATGTTAAATAAATTGTATTTCTGTTTATTATAATGTCGAATAAACAAGTCTGTGTCTATAACACAGGTATTCAAATGAAGGGGAAAGAGCTCACTAAGACATTTATGATGATTTCAAATTGAGAAAACCCTTTGGTCTCCATGGTCTGTATGAACATATTTCAGCGCTATAAGGGTTAAGAACGTGTACTGCAAACTTTTCTGATCTTGTCCATTTGGAATATATCGCACACTCGGAGATTAAAGGGTGTATATACCACTTTGCAAAATGGCAGATACATCCTTGCATATCTAAGTGTACGATTTATCAAGCTGCGTGTGAATTATTATATAATAATCCACCCACAGCTAGAAAATATATCTAATAATTTATTGCTGCGGAATTACTTTTCTTCGCCTATATAATCTGAT
Organism: Flabesymbios commensalis; assembly: GCA_964017125.1. Classification (NCBI taxonomy): domain Eukaryota; kingdom Metazoa; phylum Annelida; class Polychaeta; order Terebellida; family Flabelligeridae; genus Flabesymbios; species Flabesymbios commensalis. The sequence goes on along the minus strand of OZ024904.1, from coordinate 109,036,914 downwards.
AATCTCTGGATGATTGTATTCGGGCTGAGACGGAATAATAAATTCTTCAGTGATGACTGGAATATCTTGTCATCTTGTCTTATTCCAGCATGACACGCTTACATAATCTCACAAACTAATCATATTCTCATCAATATTCATGTCTGGTGTATAGTTGCAGCTGAAGTTCAGCAAACCAGTTGTGTGTTTTCATACATAATAATGGAGGTGTATATGGCTCTCTCATATTATGTGACAGTCTATGCTTTATCCACTTTAATCCTTAACCCTTTAACCGCCGGTGCTGCATAATTCAGTTTTTCATTCCTCATCAGCTCGTCAAGTATACACCTTTTAAACATGTTAAAGATAAAATGTGACATCAATCATCAATATTTGAAAACAGTTGACCTCTATTTTGTCAAATCTGAATAATTCTCACTCACTTGAAGTTATCATATTTATTTTTAGGTTATTATTAGTCAACATGTTCGGAATTTGTTATGGCAAATAAAACAATCTGTCTGTCTGTCTTCTGCCCAATTCTCCTTCTTTCACAAACCAACATACCCGCCTCTCTCCGCCTAGGCATCTGACCCTAACGACATATCAGTGACGATGTCACCTTGACCTTGAAGGACTTGCAGCAGTTACCAGGTCATTGCGACCTTGGAGGACCTTGGTGGACTCGCCGCAATTACTTAGGAATAAATAGGAAACCACTTGGCTGCAGAAAAGAGCGAAAGGCGGGAGTGAGTGAAGCAAATAGAATGGCCGACATTAAATTACCTAAACGAGGGCGTGAGCGATCTAAATGGAAAAGCCAAACATTAGGTAAAGAAAACGAGGACGCCTCTCACGTCAAATGAGATGCATTGACCCAATGCTGGCGTAATGTTGGGCCATCTTCTACGACTCCGCTCCAACATGAAACTATCATCAAGAAACGAGGACATTGCCTTCTCGACAAATAACACACATTGCCCCAATGTTGGTTTGATGTCGGGTCAACGTCTACCACTCCGGCCTAACATCAAACTAAAAGCAAGAAAACGAAGAAGCCTTCTCGCAAATGGGATACATTGACCAAATGCTAGCTTAATGTTGGCCCATCGTCTACGACGCTGGCCCAACATTAAACCAACATTGTCAATTCATCGTGTTTGCAGGGTGTACAGAAACATTTCCCGAGACCTGGAGCCAATGTTGGCTTAATGTTGGCCCATCGTCTACGACGCTGGCCCAACGTTAAATTAACATTATCATTGCATCGTGTTTTTTTTATTATGGCGGGGTGTGCAGAAGCATTTCCCGAGACCTGGAGCCATGCTGGCTTAATGTCGGCCTAGCGTCTAGCGTCTAAAGTCGGTCACCGCGCTGTAAGGGTTAAAGATGATCCCCGCACTGAAAGAATTGCAAATTTCTAATGACTGTAGACCCATAACACAGATATTCAAACAAAGCAGAAAGAGCTAACTAAGACATTTATGATGATTTCAAATGGAAAAACCCTTTGGTCTTAATGGTTTACATGAAAATATGTCAGCGCTTTAGGGGTTAAAGAGGTAACAATTGAAATATCCATACCGAATAAATAACATGGCAAAATCTGAATGAAATAATTTGAACAAAAAAAGGATATAATCGCCAACAAACTGTATGAGCGTTTACATCACATGTTACTCTTGAGATGGGTATGCAACAGCAGTTCGTACCTGAAAGTGTAGTGATTGATCCAGAAGAGGGGGATCAGGGGGGGGGGGGGACTGAATTGCCAAAAGTTGCTTTCAAATCAATATATGACACTCAAGACTTGCGTTGAGCAGGAGATAGGAATAAAAACATTATAAAAAAATTATAAAAATTGCGGGATGTTTGTGTTAAGACAATTTTTTTAGTTTGTATATCATTAATTTGGAACGCACATACACAAAAAATATATTATATTATATTTTAATAAGCGTATCTATAGGCCTACCAATTTAAACGTCAATGTAATGACGTATTTTGTAAATCTGTGACCTTTACCAAACCTACCTCCACATTACAGGGTGGGAACTCACAGGTTCTGATCCGCGAGGCAAAGCGTTTACAGCCAATAAACCCCGGTGAATGCCTCCCCGGATGGTATGACACTTTCCCCGGTAATTCAGTTACGTGTCTAGTATTGCATGAACTAGTTACCGTTCATTGTCAGGGCACGTCTATATGCAAATTAACCTGATGGGTGTCGTATAATAGAAACAGGTTCCAACTGTTCGTGGCCCGTATTCTCGTACAAGTTACGATATATCGTAGGCTTCGCAATGGTCGAGATGGCCATCTCGACCAATGAGAAGCCTACGATATATCGTAACTGGTACGAGAGCACGCCCAGCTGTTACCAAAATACCTTATAATATGCAACTTATATGCACAGTGAATGCACATGTCGAATTCAGGTTGGTTCCTCCTTTCAAATATATATATTTTTTTAATTTGGCAATAACACTGGTAATTTCGGATGAACGATACTGTATTCCAGGCCATATACACGTTCAACCAATGAAGAGTTATTGTTGGCACACCATCTACGATGTCGGTCCAACATTAAGCCAACATTGCCTAATGTGTCGTGTTTGCTAGGTATTCCGTGTCACTGATGGCACCTCATAAAAATAGGACGGTGTCCCGATGATGGTTCTATGTTGGCCCACCGTCTGCGACGGTGGCCCAACATTGAAACATCATTGTTTCGAGGTGTTATGCTTTCTAGGGGAGCAGGTGTGATACGCTGGTTGGCAGTTCCAGCTACATCTATATGCTAATAGCCTACAGGACGTGACAACCATATCTGCTTCTGTTCTGGGGTGTGAAAATACATGTATTTCCAAAGGGAGTTTTTGCCAGTTTTTCTCAGTTTTTTTTTCACACAATATTTCAACAAGTCTACTTATAACACCATGTGAGCAGACAGCAAAATCTGCTTTTCATCTCTCGTGTAAAACTATAGCCTACACGTGCTATATGTATATCCGAATGAATAATTTTCCAGTATTTGAAAAATAAAAATATCACAATATAGCTTGGCATGTAATTCCAAAAGAATACTTTTCAATTTTTTTTCACAGTTTTTTTCTCACAGTGTCACGTGACATGTACTTCCAAAGGAATACTTTTCGATTTGTTCACAGTTTTTTGTTCTCACAATGTAACACGACTTATACCACCTCATATCTGATCAGACAGTTTCTGCTTCTGTGCATGCTATGGTAGGGGGTTATGTGGAAGTATTTCAAGCGTTTTACTTTTTACAAAGGAAGGTTTTTTTTCGCAATGCTAAATGGTTGCATGATAACACCTTCCTTCTTTGCAACCAGTCAGGTATGCAACAGTGAACGGTTGCATGACAGCACCGTATACATATTCACAACCAGTAAGGCATGCAACAGTGGTACTAGAGCGTCTGACTGCCTCGCCAGTCATGCATGCGTCCCAGTTTCGAACTCCGCTGTCCTCGTGTGGGATTTTCAGAAAAGCAGCTTTGTTTCTCCTTTACCGATGTGACTAGGCGATCACGTTGATGGCGGCCTCGTCGAGTTAAGGTTGAGACAAGTGTATCGGAGTTAAGTTCGCACTTGGCCTCGCGCTACGCTCTTCACACATGCAACAGTGAACGATTGCATGATATTAAACACCCTGTATCTTCACAACAGTAGGGTATACTATTCAACAGTGAATAGTTAATCACATATATAGCTGCTTTAGCCTTTGTGTATGATCGTGTGTCAACCAGTGCAATTTGAATAAGAAATGATAATTACACTTGGGAGATTGACATTTATTTTGATATAAAATGTGCAAATGAAAGTAATGCTTACCCACTTCAAGTGGGTAAACAATTCAAGTCTATAATTTGTGAACATATAGACTAAACTTGGCCGAGAAAACCTCCTGGGGATGGTGATATGAATGAGCTGATAATGCCCTCCAGATACAAGATGCGAAATTCGAACCCTGGCGGTCTGAGGCCGAGCGCGGTTGTAACAAGACGGAAAAAAGTATTCCTGATTGTATGAGTAATATTACCAGACCCTGACCAGTGACATCGACACTGAAGTTAGGTTTCTAAGAAGTAGCAATATTTCACTGAAATAATTTGACAATAACAATATATGTTAACAAGTTAATATATGTTAACATATCACATTTTAGCAGATCTTGATTGTCACTAACGGGTCATAGGGTTGGTCTCTGGATGCAAAAGTATTTTACCGACTTATTTGTACAGCGAAAATGACTGTTATATGCTCTGAAGAGTCAAAAGGCAGTATCTGCTTACAGGTGAAGCAAGCAGATACTGTCTTTTGTTTTGCACGGCAGCATAACACCTTGCACCCAGTCATGCCTTGCATGACCATTGACGATGACCACCTGAGTCGTAGAGCTCTTTTTCTGGGGCCATGAAACATTTCTAACGACTTTTTTTAAATGAGAATTTGCTCTTGCTAACACCTTGGATATGACCAGACCTTGACCAAACACCTTAACCATGTGTGCTTAACTTCACGCGGGTGTGAAGTCGTATCTCAACCCACTTGCTCATGAGGGTCTAAAAATAAATCATTTTGAAAATTAGCAGATATTAAGCCAGAAGAATGATAGCTTCCTTCACCAGATAAAGGTCAACACCTGGGATGTTCTGCACCTTAATTTGATCTATTCTAATTCTGTGTTTAAAGCGACACACTGAGGCCAAAATCATCATTCCTAGGTTGGCTTCTTCATATGTTCTTTAGTTTTTAAAATGTCCATAGACTAGAATTGCGTAAGTTTTTTTTAAATTTTTGGGTCGCGAATTTACCAGTTAAAATATAAATACGGGTGAGATTTAATGTTATTCATGTACTTCTATCTTGGACATGGATGTATAAAATTAAATCTCATTTTGTCTTTTAACTGATAAATGCGCAACCCTAAGCTTAACATATATACACAATCCTAGTATATTATGAGAATTAAAAAAAAGATATCACGGCGATAAAGATACAAATGACGATTTTTGGCCTGATTGTATCGCATCAATTAAATATACAATAATTGGGATGCTCTGAACTTTAACGCGATATATTATAATTCTGGTGTTCTGTATATATAGTCCAGGAGCACTAAACGTATACCCGGACAAAATTTATAACAAGCTGATTTTTTTCAGAAAAAGTCCCAAGAGGTATCTGAATTACCATATTTAAAGTCACTGAAAAATCCACCTGGAGCTTTTTCGTGAAATTCAATATGGCGTCTAAGATGGCCGCCGCCATATTGTCATATTTCGGAAATTGTGAAGATCAGTCAATTTCAGCTCAATTTTGCCTTGTAATATACCATTTTAACTGGTTTTGTGGTCAGTAAGTCCATCTAGACTACTCCCAGACAATATTGATAAATATTTATCGCCTTGCTAATCCAAGATTTTATAAGTTAAAGGTTGATTACCGCGGAAAAAGGGTTAACACAAGATTGGGTCAAATTACTGTGTCTGTATCAATTTAAAAGGTCACCTGATCTTGCTTTACATTTGATTAATGTTGAGAATATTCTCTCCTCTTGCCCCCCCCCCCCCTTCGCCTCCCCTCGCTCACGGGTGGACCTTTTACAACCAGATACACATTGGAAACAAACGACAGCTGTGGGAATAGTGTCAGATGGAAGTACTTCCAATTAGATCCCGAAATTAGAAGCGAAGCATAGACGGCCAATTTAGCTACTAAATTTGCCTTTTATATAGAACTGTCTGAATTAATTTGCATTGAATTATCTATAAATTGGACAGTAGTACCCCACACAAGTATCTGTCTAATCTAGATTGAGGTGTGCTTCCGTCCACATTTATTTTTTAATCTGGCACTATGTTTTACAGACACCTTTATAATTGCTCCGCTCAGTTGCTTTTTAGTGTTTTTTCGACATTCGAAGCAATTTCTAGCTTCAAAATAATGCAGAAATAATGCAGAAAACTCACTTGAAGTTGTGTCTCGCTACCGCGACTCACAACTTCAAGTGGGTGAAAATTACTCATATGTGCTAAATTTGAAACAAGCGATTTACAAATCTTGGTCATTAAACACTCATATTATTTCGAACAACAGTGATTTAGGTCTAATCAGTTAATTAAACAAATTAAACAAGTGGGTCATCTTATTTAAATTTTGACCCACTTGAAGTTGTGTCTCGCTACCGCGACCCACAACTTTAAGTTGGTGAAAATTAATGATGTTTGTTTAATTTAAGACCAAACATTTGACAAAACACTCATTTCAGTCACAATATCAGTGATTTGATCGGCCAATAAAACGGAAATAAAACGGTTATCTACCTTCTGATGGTCGCGCGCGCCTATGAGCTCGGGACGCCGAGGAGTTTGACACTATATAAGGTTACAGATTCAATCGTTCGTTTATATAATCATCTTGCACGCAGTGAGTTCTGATGTAATATTGCAAAGTCATAAGTCTGAAACTGTTGCTGTCTGCAACCCCCTCCAGGCTAAGGGGTCTTGTCAAGTTAAAAAATATCCAAAAATCCGAGAAAAACTCGGATTATTCACACAACACCCACCCACCCCCTTGACCAATTTTTAAATTTTTTTGGAAACATTTGAAAACATGAAAACAACACAAGAAACACAAAAAAACACAACATTTCCGAAAAAAAAATTAATCCGAGTTGGGGCTTGACCCACCCACCCACTTCATAGCACACAGTACTATTGACAGCACTGCACACTCCAGATATTTGAACAGTTTGGAACGCTGTATATGCACTGTATCATGCATCTCAATGCCAAACATGCGACAGGCCGGGATTCGAGCCCTGTGCATCCGAGTTTCGAGCCACAATTGGATTGAAGAAGCCATGGGGCCTTGCTTGGCTGCTCGGAGACCTGAGTCCCCCGCGTCTCATAGATGATATGAGACGCCTTGAGTGATCACAGACATCCATCACCAAACGAACGTCTTCATCGCATCTCTTAGAATACACGGAATCTCAACCACCTGGTTTTTCCTGCACATCTCCCCGGCCGCACAGACGTTCGGCAGTGTTTTTTACCCTTTGGTCTCTTAAGGTTTTTATTTTCAAATTTTCACTTACACGATCCACAGCTTCAAGTAAGTGAGTGAGACTACGTCTGTGTTTACATGTATGAGACACAATTCGCATTGAAAAGATGATTTTTTGAGATGATGATAAAAAGGTTAACCTTTACAGTGCGGGGATCGACATTAGTTGTCAGAATCTGACGTCTGTAGACGTCAGATTCTGACGACTAAAGTCGATCCCCGCGCTGTAAGAGTAAAAATCTTTGTAATTGCTGTAGACCCCTAACATTATCTTCATCTATCCAGTTTTCTGCTACCGTCAGACTGGTAAGCTGACGGTCTGACCTGACTGGGCAGGGTGCCTAACATAGGTATTCAAATGAATCGGAAAGAGCCGACTAAGACATTTTATGATGATTTCAAGGAGAAAAAAACCGTTTGGTTGCGATGTTTTTTTAAAAATAAATTCAGCGCTCTAAGAGTTGAAACTCTATTCTTCACCCATTAGTTTGCTCCTACGTGTTTTCATCAGGACAGACGACACGAAAATCTCAGCTAACACAGTATGTCAACGCAATGTTGTTTTAATGCTGGCCTACATCTGAAATTGTATTTCAATTTGTCAAAGATGGTGTTACGTCAAGCCTTATGTCAGCTGAATATGTGTTTACAATTTATATTCGTATTTAGGCCTAGTCACTGAGCTGGATTATAAAGTCTAAATATATAGATAGATTTGTTTTCCTTTTTAACACGAAAATCTCAGCTAACACAGTATGTCAACCCAATGTTGTTTTAATATTGGCCTACATCTGAAATTGTATTTTAAATTTGTCTTAGATAGTGTTACGTCAAACCTTAAATTAGTACTAAGTCTGCTGAATATGTGTCTGAAATTGATTGAATTCGTATGTATTCACTGTGTTGGATTATGAAGTCTAAATATATAAATAGATTTGTTTTTCATTTAAAAAAATTCTGAGACAGTGGTCTAGAATTTTGTGTGATTGATGTCCGTGGGTTGAATTCAATGGCCTTTTATTGGCTTGCAATAAAGTGATAGATCATCCAAAGGTTGCTACAAAATGATCAAATAAAAATATATCTTTCCAGGGCAGCTCTTTTAATGCCAGTCTTTTTCTGGGAAGTTGTTGGATCATTATTTAAAGATGATTTATTATAACTATTAAATACAAATTATGGTACCCCGGCAAACACGACACATTGAACCAGTGTTGGCTTAATGTTGGAACAGCCAAGAAGAACATTAACCTTGTTAGCGCGGCGGAGACAATCTTTAAACGTCAGAATCTGACGTCATTAGACGTCAGAATCTGACGTCTGAAGACGATACCCGCTCAAAGAATTAAACTATTAATCATGGTCGTAGACCCATAACATATGTATTTAAATGAAGCTGAACAAGCTCACTGCGACATTAAAGATGATTTCAAATTGAAAAAAACCGTTGGTTTTCATGGTTTATATAAAAATATTTCAGCGTTGAAACCTGCTAGACTTTTTTTTATCCAGGCTTTAGACACAGAAACGAACAATAATGGACAAATAAATGAATCTGATTTTAAACCACGTCTGTGCTATAACAGTCTACAGGAAATTGAAGGTTCCTTTTTTAGGAGTGGCTGATGGAAATGGTGTGCTCTGGGCGGGGCAATGCCACCCTGGGTTCCGTGGCCAAGCTCCGTGGAGCACCCCCATGGCCTAATCATACCAGTAATCCAGGTTGAAAATTGTAATAGGCCCGACCGACAAGATAGTGTTAGTTTATAGGCTGGCTGTGTATGGGGTTTGTGAGGGGATCGATGTGGGGGGTGCCCTGGCTATGAATGTGGTGTAAGCGCTGCGGGGACAGGCCGCCATCACGCATCACGTCTGTGTCTGCACGGATGGCTGTACTCGATGGCGTTTCCTGCTGCAAGGATGTGGCAATGCTGGTTGAATGCGGGGCCAACGTATTCTGCGTTGGGCCCGCATTCACCCAGCATTCACACAGATTTCTTGCCCTTTCTCCGGGTCATTGTTGGCTCAATGTTGTTTTATTGTCTGTGTCTTCACGGATGGCTGTACTCGATGGCATTTCCTGAAGCAATGCTGGCTGAATCCGGAGCCAAATCCACAGGCGTTCAGCCCACATTTAACCAGCCTTGCCCGCATTCAGCCAACAAACTGCCTATTTTTTAGATGGGGACTGTAATGGACTACGGGGCAGTGCTGGCGCAACGTTGTTTCATCGGTTGTCAATCCCTGTAGCAATGTTGTGGCAATGCCGGCTGAATTTCACTGGCGTTGAGCCCACATCCAACCAGCATTGCCTGCATTCAGATATCATATTTCCTAGTTTTTTAGATTAGGATTGCAATGCACATCCGGTCGATGTTGGCGCAATGTTGTTTCACTGGGTGTATCTTCAGGGCGGTTTCTACTCGATGGCATTTCCTGTAGCAATGCTGTAGCAATACTGGCTGGATTCGGAGCCAATTCCACAGGCGTTGAGCCCAGATTCAACCAGCATTGCCCGCACTCAGCCAACAAATTGCCTATTTTTAGATGGCTATCGCAATGCATTACCGTTCAATGATGGCGCAATGTTGTTTTATAGGCTGCATCTTTAGGGTAGTCTCTACTCGATGTTATTTCCTGTCGTAATTCTGTAGCAATGCTGGCTGAATAAAGGGCCAATGCCACATTCAGCCAGCAACGCCCACATTCAGCCAACAGATTTCCAATTTTTTAGATGAGGACTGCAATGCACAACGGGTCTTGTTGGCTCAAGGCGGTTTCATTTTCTGTGTCTGTACGGATGGTCTACACGATAGCAATTCCTGCAACAACGTTGTATCAGTGCTGGCTGAATGTAGGGCCAATAATACAGGCATTGGGCCCACATTCAGCCAACATATCTCCAGTTTGAAGCTGACTGCACTCTAGGTCAGTATTGTCTAAAGGTTGTTTCATTGTCTTTGCGGACGGCTGTAACTCGATGTCCATTCATGTAGCAATGATGGCTGAATAAAGCCCAATGTAGCAGGCATTGACCCCGCATTAAGCTAACATATCTCCTGTACTTTCTGATGGAGACTCTACAGCACTCAGGGTCAGTGCTAATGCAATGTTGGTCCATTGTTAAAGAGGTTGAACCCGCATCGCTACAACTTCTTGCCTATGTCTAGATTTTGCGTTGGCTTATCCGTCGCATCCTGCAATTATTGCTGACGAAGCAATATTGAATCCGCCATTACTCATCACTCTGTTTCCATCACCATAATAACCAGCTCACAATGAGGACCCTCAAATAATGACCTCACTAACGTTACCTCACGCTGATCACTCCATAGTAGCGTCCTCGAGACAATCACATCGAACGAGCTCGGTTAAATTTGTGTGTTTGTGGTGGAGCTTCTGGTATTAACTCTTATAGCGCGAGGATCGATTTTGGACGTCACAATCTGGCACCATTACCTCATTAACCTTTTCACTACCATACATGACGGAAATTTCCGTCGTCATTCGTCAATGAACGTAACCATAAAATGACACAAATTTTCGTCAAATATATACTACATTTATGTATTTTTCGTCATTTGAAGCTGGAAATTGCGTTAGCAATTCCAGCTTCAAATGACGAAAAATAGAACTCCTACACCAGTATATCTGGATCCTGGCATGCACCCCGGCCTGGAAGTCAAAGGGTTAAAACCACAGTTCGCCGGCATGAGGCCACCATATACATCATTAGGACCACAGGTCTTCAGCACATGGCCACCAAAAACGTGCATATGAGAAAGTAACATAACATTTAATACAATGGAGTAAATACATAATTTAAAAAAACAAACGGGTGTACAGCGTCTTAGTCACAGGCATAACAGTTTGTTATGTTCCATGAAGAAGGATTTGATGTGATGAGCCGCTACGGAGTGCCAGTAGAGTCTGTCTGTTTTTCTTGAAATGTGTGCCTAGAAGTTGTTTCTATCCTGTATATTCCCTCCACGGTGATAAGCACTGATTTTTTACTGTGACAGTGTGAACGCCGTCCGCGATTGAGCACAAGTGCATATTCATGTCAACTTAAGAGAAGAGGATATTTTACAGCAAAAAGTGGGGGAGGGGACCTAGCAATCATTCTGAGACATTGACCCAATGTTGCTTTGGTGTTGGGCCACCGTCTACGACACTGGTCCAACATCAAACCGATATTGTTTCAACGTGTCGTATTTACAGAGAAAGTAGATATTTTACAGCAAAAACGGAGACACAATAAAACAAACGTACATTTCCCCATCTAGTGAAACAAGGATGCATTTCATTTACTTCAAATGTCTCTCTTTCACACAAAAAAATAGCAAGCAGTTTCTCGTCGCCATTACCGTGGCAATATTTGGTGGAGTTTTATCGGAGAGATAGACATTTTATTAAGATGAATTGCGGCTGTTCCCCATAAAAAACACTGGCAAACCGTTTTCCCGGCATTAAAAGACAATCATATTTATTCCATTGTCCTCTGGAAAGGGGACGTGAAGAATGTGTTTGAGTTACTGACTGGGAAATCTGAGGCGGCCTAATACCTACAGAAAGCGGCGGCAGAGGTGTTTACTACATTATAAGCTTCCCCTTAGAGGTCTGTCTCCGTAACCTAGTGCCCTGACTGTTGAATATCTTAAATATAGTTCCCGGGTTTTGTGTTGAAATGCTCTTCTATTTTTTCAATGCAGATTTACCGAATTTACACAAAGTCCTTACAGATGTGTCTCCATAGGCTAATGTATTCACTGCTGAATTTATTAACGATTAGACCGTTGAAATCTTTTTTTTGCATGAACCATTGAGACCAAAGGATTGTTTTCAATTTGAAGTCATCTAAATGTCGTAGTTAAATGTCTTTCCTTTTTATTTAAATACCTATATTATGGGTCTACGACCATTTTAAATATTTTAATTATTTTAGTTCCGGGATCTACTTTACACGTCAGTGTAAACGTCAGACTTTGACGTCTAAAGTCGGTTTATTGTCAGATTCTTAGGTTTATTGTGAGTCTTGGTTACCTATGTACAATGTTTCAATTTGTTTAAGTCGCTCTGTTTTCTATTCTATTCTATTTCAGAATTTGAATTAATACCATATTTTTTGCTGATCGTATTTCTTTGTTGTGTGTATCGCTATCCTAAATTCACACCTCTATCTATGATTCACTAAGATCCACGGGACTGCAACCACTAGTTCAGTGTTGCGCCAGCGTCGTAGACAGAGGGCTAACATTAAAACAACATCGTGTTAGCGTCATCACTGCACAGCAAACAAGAGACCTTGAGCCATTGTTGGTTCAGTGCGTCTGCGACGCTGGCACAGCATTGAACCAAAAATGGTTATATCTGGTAGCTTTACTGTTGCATGTCTTACCTGAATAACATATATTTACAGAAAATAATGGCACAATGTCTCGCGTTAGCTGGGTGAGATTCTCACATTACATTTAGTTTAGTTTAAAACATATTTTATCGACCAAATCTGTGAAACGCAGTGACGTCACTCCATACTTCATTGTATTAGCCAGCTCGGTGAAAATAAAGGAGGTCGAGGTCATTGAGTTTCACAGAATTGAAGAAATCGAAATGTGTAATACATTAGGTTTCGTATGACATTTTGCAGCCACTCCAGCAGTGTGTTGTTGTTGAGTGCAGACATTTCAGTCTGAGACCTTGACTTCTCCCCCCAGAGATCACGCTGTCTGTCCGCATAAAACCAGATGACATCTGTCACCTCAGAAATTATATCTCATCCCACCAGGGAAGTTCAACCCTTGTACCACCGGTGCCGCATATATAGTTTGTTTTAGCTCATCAAGTACCACCTTTTAAACATGTCAAAGATAAAATGTGACATCAATCAGCAATTTTTGAAAACAGTTGACCTCCATTTTGTCAAAGCTGAATAATTTTCACTCACTTAAAGTTGTGGATCGCGTCAGCGAGACACAACCACTCTGATCCTGCGTGGGGTTTTCAGATAAATATCCTTATTTCTTCCTTCTCAATGTGACTAGGCGATCATCTTAATGGCGGCTTCGTCGAGTTACATTTAAAACCAGTGTATCGACGTCAATTTAGCGCATGGTGGCGACGCGCTGCGCGATCCATCAGAACATTGCTGCCCTCTTGCAGTACCCCATGCCACCAGAGCATTGCTGCCCTCTTGCAGCACCCCATGACAAATTCTGAATAAATTTAGGTAAAATTATTTGCTCAGTCCTTAAAGCGCTGAAATATTTGTTATATAAACTAAAAAAAAAAAAAAAAAAATCACTTTTTCATCGCGGGGATCGACTTTGGACATAAGACGTCTAAAGTGGTTTCCCGCACTGAAACCGTTTTAATTTTTTTTTTTTTTAGCCAAATAAATCGCTGATGGTCGGAATAAAATTATTGCTTAAACATCAATATTTGCAATGATTATGAAAGAGTAAAATATTTATAATGGCCGTAGATCCATTAAATGGACCTGCATTCTAAAGAAGCAAAAAGATCTAGCTGAGACATTCCTGATGATTTCAAATTGAAAAAACCCTTTAGTCTCCACTGTTTATACAAAAAATGTCAGCGTTGTAGTAGTAGTAGTAAATCATTGCTTTACGTCACTTTTCGGCACAAAAAGTATTTTAAGTGACATTATAATACGATAAAAACGTTGTAGTCAATTGATGAGATGAATGATGTACAGATGATGATGTGAGGGTGGGGGCGATAAGGCATGGTGGGTTATTGAGAGCGTTTTTCCTTCGCTCGCTCGATAAGTCAGCGTTGTAAGTGTTTAAGGTTTTGTATGACTGCGCGCATGACACTGGTCCAGCATGTATCCCGCAGTGATCAGACGTGTAGTGCAGGCTGAGATGAGCTGTCTAGATAGGAACTATTGATGGTGCTAACTTGGTAATACATGATCAATACGAGCATATTATTTTGGTGAGGCTACTATTGGGGCGTCACAGTGCGGAGTGGGTCCCTGCTGGCATCACATTCCTGCCGAGATGCCCCTAATCACGCACACCCGTGGAAGCTCTAAATTGAATTTCAGTTTGCCAGGGTTTAGAGGGGAAGGAAGTGTTCCAGAGCCTGTGTCTGGGTGGAGAACTGGGCAGAGGGGCTGAGAAGCTGAGAGGCTGTTACCGGCTGCCAATGACTGGACTAATACTGTGGCTATAAGATTATGGCTGCCTGACTTACTGGCTGACTGGTCGACTGCATGGCTGGCTGGATGGCTGACTGGCTGGCTGGCTGGCTGGCTGGCTGGATGAGTGACCGGCTAGATGGCTGACTGCCTGGCTCGATAGATGGATGGCTGGCTGGCTGGCTGGCTGGCTGGCTGGCTGGCTGGCTGGCTGGCTGGCTGGCTAGCTATCCACTATATGCCTGGTTGGTTGGTTGGTTGGTTGGTTGGTTGGTTGGTTGGTTGGTTGGTTGGTTGGTTGGCTGGTTGGTTGGTTGGTTGGTTGGTTGGTTGGTTGGTTGGTTGGTTGGTTGGTTGGTTGGTTGGTTGGTTGGATGGTGGATGGCTGGCTGGCTGGCTGGCTGGCTGGCTGGCTGGCTGGCTGGCTGGCTGGCTGGCTGGCTGGCTGGATGGCTGGATAGATGGATTGCTGATTGGCCAGTGACTGGCTGACTAGCGGACTAGTTGGCCAGATGTATATATCCTGTATATATTGCTTCATCCTACCTTTATTCTTTCCTTCATTCTTTTCTTCATTTGTTCAATTTATTCATTTGTAAAAATGCCAACCCTCTCTTTTATCTCTTCATTCAATAATTCTTTCATAAATAATCTATTCTTTCATTTATCATACATGTATCTATTCATTCATTTATTCTAATACGGTAATCTCTTCATTCTTGTGTCGAGTTCAATCCTTATTTTCATTTGTATGGAAGTATTTCTGGCCCACGATCTAGTTATGAATCTTGTTTGTGATGTTCTTTCTGTTTATTTATTCTGACATCTGTCTAATATCAGATCTCAGGCCAATTTGTCACTTTTTTTAAAGCGACACAATACGACTAAAATCATAAAAAAAACCGCTGTGGCAACGTAGCAAGTGTGCCGAAAGCACCATTTTATCAGTTATTCCCGTATTTCTAATGTTGGACATGCATGTTCGAAATTAAATTTTGTTCTTATTTCTCGATTAGCTGTTAAATTCGCAACAGAAAATTTTAAAAACTTACGCTATCCTATTCTATGGACATGTCCACATCTTATGGCCATATTAAGAAGCCAAAATAAAATACTGATTTTTGTTGATTTCAGCCTGATTGTACGGACATTTAATTGTATGGACATCTTTATTATACACGATCAGTCTTGTGTGGAATTGGGTCACGCTCTTTCTTTATTCGGACATCTTCCAAGCTTATACGAGACATTGACTCAATGTTGTATTAATGCTGGCCCGACATTAAAACAACATTGGGTGAACGTCTGTAGTTTGCTGGGTTTATTTCCGTCTTGTGTGTGACCCCCGTACAGATTGTTACCATGGTTACACGATGCCATGTCCTAGATGACCATGACCTTGATAGCACACATGGCTCCTGTGATTACATTACAGCGGCAGTGACGTCATTACAGGAGTAGTGACATCATTACAGGGGTAATGACGTCATTGTTCGGATTCCCCCACATTGATTATCACCATGGCAACATTATAGCCAGCAAAGCGACAATAATCGGAGTCTGCGCCCGTTGATTTCAGATACATGTGCGCGGAGTTGATTTAAATACATGTGAAAAGCTCACAGAAACAATCAGAGACACAGACATCATGTGATTGGTCGAGATATGCATCTCGACCAATCACATGCCTCGGATCTGAGTCAGCTTCTTAGAGAAAATCTGCAAGTTTTGTGTTAGACTATTTTCAATCGTTGAAGATGGGATTGCTAACGCAATTTCCAGCTTCAAATGACGAAAGAATATATATTTATGAAAGAATATACGTCATTAATATTTAATTATTAGATTAACTAAGCATCTACCAGGTACCACAAAGAATTTTACCAATTCAATTAGGACTGAAAAATGCTTGAAAACCCATATATACGGTTCCGGCAGCACAAAAAGGGGTAACCCTTTCACCGCCAAATTATTCAATTTGAATTTTCACCCACTTGAAGTTGTGTCTCGCTGACGCGATCCACAACTTCAAGTGAGTAAAAATTGTTCGGATTTGACAAAATGGAGGTCAACTCTTTTCAAATCTTGCAGATTGACGTCACATTTTATATTTAACATATTTAAAATGTCGTACTTAATGTGCAAATAAAAAATGAAAACCCGAATATATGCGGCACCGGCGGTTAAAGGATCAAGGAAAAGTTAAAGAAGCTATAATGCTTAAAAAGCTAACGAGATATTTTAGCCCTAGAAGCGATAAATTATTCAATTGGACTTTTCACCCATTTGAAGTTGTGTCTCGCTAACGCGATCCAAAATTTCATATGAGTACAAATTATACAGATTTGCTGAAACGGAGATCAACTATCTTAAAATTCTTGCTGATTTATGTTTAAAAGCTGATATGCAATATGCTAATAAAAATATAAAAAAAAACTGGATATAATCGGTACCGGCTGTTTTAGCGTTAAGGAGAAGCAAGCCCTTACAGTGCCGGGACCGATTTTAGTCGTCAGAATCTGACGTCTACAGACGTCTGCAGACGTCAGATTCTGACGACTAAAGTCGGTCCCGGCACTGTAAGAGTAAATATATTGATAATGACCGTAGACCCATAACATAGGTATTCAAATGAATCGGAAAGAGCTAACTAAGACATTTATGATGATTTTAAATTGAAAAAAACCCTTGACCCCCAAGGTTTTCATATAAAAATGCAGCGTTTTATGGGTTAAAGAAGCTATAATGTGTATTTTTGAACGTGAAGTGTGACATATTGGAGCGAAGGGGAGGTGTTTTCAATCACTGCCACATAGTACTTCTATATGCACAGTATCTGCGCTTTTGTAATGTAAGCAGATACTGCCTTTTCAATCACTGTCACACATCAGACGTATTGGGGAAGGCCGGGGCTATTTATACCACGGGACAGCGTGCTGCACGCAAATAATCAACACGGTGAAATTATCCTCAGAAGTTTATTTCTCGCAAAACATAATATGCTGGTTAATGTTTCATTCTTGAAAGACTGATATTTCATTGCCATAGGGCTTAGTTAAAAGTCATTCCTGAATTTGTCATCAACAAAAATATGTGCATAGTTACAAGAGGGTGAGTCTATGTACATACTTACAAGGGGGTTGGTTTATGTACATAGTTGAAACGGGCTAGCTTTGTAAAATAATAGGTTATTTTCAAAACATGTACGTGATAGCTATATTAAAAATTAAGCCAGGCGACATTGCCGAGCGAAAAGTGTCATTTTTTGTCAAAAGTGCCGTTTTTTATATACATGTAACATGGTGATTGAACATAACTATATGAGATCATTTGCATGGTACTCTAATTTTCTCGCACCAAGCCTCCAAATCAGAAATACAAGTATGTTAAATGTCTGAATCACAGTTATAAAAAAATCGTAAAATAGTGAATTGTATGATTTTCGCGACATTCAGTTTCGTGTAATATTCTCCGTTGCCCGCCATTACGTGTGTCTTTCCCAGTGAATAATACGTGGTTTTGTGTCGGCGCGCTGCAGAGCTCTCCCTGGCTGATAGCCATGACGCGAAAAACACAAAAATCGCCCTCAGCTCTGAGAAAACCACCAGCAAGTGCCGGATGAATGTCGGGCCAACGTCTGCGACGTTGGCCCAGCATTCATCCGGCACTAGATGATCCACAGAGAGGCACAATGAATGTGACGGGGATCAATATTGTCGATCGTAAAGCGGGTGGTATTGCGGGCTGGCCAATCCCAGACCAATTGGGTTCCTCATGGCCCGTCTCTGTCGCTGACTGAGTCAGTCAGTCAAGACGGCAGCATTGTCACTATAAGTACGTCACAATCACCATGCATCAGTAACCTGCCACCTATCTTACTCCGGACTCTGTATTAATTGCCCGCCTATTAGGCGTGCTATCACTTGTGGGTGCTCCCTATTAACTTTTGTCATTAGAGCTCTTCTGTGAATGGTGGATAAACACAAGCGCCTGTGACTGCTTAGATCGACACAATCAGGCCAAAAAAGCCAAAATCATCCTATTTATTTTGGCTCCTTGATATGTCCATTATATGTCAACATGTCAAGACAATGCAAGACGTTTTTTTCTGAGGTTTAATATAGATATGCACTGTTTAAAGCGACACAATCGAACCAAAATCCGATTTATTTATTTTTCAATTTTTTTATTTTGGCTCCTTGATATTTCCCTAATATATCAACATGTCTTTAGACAAGAATTGCGTAATTTTCATAATTTTGGGGTAGCGCGCTAGTTTAAATAGCAATAAGGACGTTATGTAATTTCAGACATGCATGTACACAATAAAAAATATGGGAATAGCTGATAAAAAGGGTTTCCGGTACACTTGCTACGTTACCACAGCAACTCAATTTAAAATTTAAAAGACTTCCGTAATTCCAGTCTATATAAACATGTTCACATAGTATGGCTAAAATGAACTTTAACCCTTCAAGCCCTCACGACGCATTAAAGCATCATCTTAGATCCCTGAAAACCAAGGGTTTTAGAATGAATATTCCCATGAAACTTGTTTACCAATTGATGGCAATTTTCTTTAATTTTTAAACCACATCAAATCATCTTCATCCACTACAAGTCGAGAATTGCGACAGCAATTCGCGGCTTGTAGTGGACGAAGATGACAATAGTAAATTCAGGCTTGAAAGGGTTAGCCCTTACAAATGCTGAATTATGTTTTGAAAAACCATCATAATTGTATTTTTTTCGCCTCATTTGAATACCTATATTTGGGTCTACGGTCATTTTAAATATGTAATTTTTTTAGTGTGGGTGTCGACTTTAGACGTCATAATCTGACCCTAGCCTAACCCTTCTGTCTTTTGCACAACCTCGATGACAAACATCCGACCAGGCCGTGATACGAACCCAGTACCTCAGAGTTGAAATGAAATGAATCGGGCCTTTGTGCACATATAGGCTAAACTGGGTTTCGAGGCTCAAACAGAACGAATGAGCCATCGGGGTGTATTGGTAGCTTTCTGGTGGATACAGAATGATACAAAGTCATACAACTGTAACTACTTACTTGTGTTTGCGTTACAAAGACACCACACAAACTACTGTAGACCTGGTAATTTTCGCGTGTTCAAATTTTCGCGAATTTCTGATTTTGGGACTTTTCACGAAGTTTAGAATTTGCGAATTTTAATTTTCTTGATAGTAGCGCTATTATAATAATAATTTTCGCGTCATTCTTGAATTCGCCAATTTGCCCTCCTCGCGAAAGGCGCAAAAATTAAAATTTCGCTAATATTACTACAGTATACCGCATGAAATGTATAGTAAGAAGTATGTGTTTGCACAATGCAACAATAACATGTTGAAGCTGTATGATTCTGAAGGAGATGGAGATGAATGAAAGAAAGTTACGATAATCTTTTAGTCCACCCCCCCCCCCCCCCTTGTGATCTACCAGCCCCAAACACTTTATAGTAAATATAAGACGCTCACCCGGTGTTGATTTAACGGTAATCCGGGGTCTGCAACGCTGGCCCAACGTTAAACCAACACCGGGTCGACACCTCGCATTATCTGGGACGTATATAGCGTGCTTAATACACGCTCTGATTGATTTTCCATGTCGAATTCGGCCCCCTTGTTAACACGCACAGGTTATTTCGTTCATTCTTTACACCGCCAATCGAGACTCCCTTCATTTTCAGTGTTCTCATTAGAGAGCTGTTTCCTGAAGGGCTTGCCAAACCAGTAAACACAAAACATTTGCATACCATTTGTACAATGTCGGACCAACGTCTTCGACGTTGGTCCAACATTGTACAAATGTTATACAAATGTTTTGTGTTGACTGGGAGGCCATCAACGCCCAGCTATCAATGATTTCCACAACAATCAAATACGCTATTGTCAAGATATACATCTCTCCACTATGCTGACTTCGTGATCAATTAATCCGAGGCAGCATTTTCTATAGATATGAAATGTTCACGTCAGTTTTGTACCTGATGCACTTCCGTTCCAGTGAGAAATTGAAACCAGTGTGATTTCTTTGTAAACACTCAAAAAAAACAAGTGTTCTATGAAATGCAAAAACACGACATCGATCAGAATCTAGATATATCGTCCACAACAGCCAGTATTTATACGGTGTCAAACATGTTTCAAATGAGATATATTGACTCAAAATGATTAAATTGATAATATCTGAGTTCCCTAAATATTTCAATTTACGAGATGTCCATTTTTGATAAATAGACATATTGTCCGTCATTTTAGGCTGGTAATTGCGTTGGCAATTCCACATTCAAATGAATGAAAAATCTCCGATTTCTATGATTTCCTTCGTATACGCTACCATTGTGAACATGTACATGTCGATTGTGATGATTTCGTGATTAATAAATCTGCCTCGTTCTCTATAGATCTGAAGTCCTATTGAATTTATTGTTCCTGTCCTGCTACACCCGCTAATAAATTAATGGTTGAGGGGCCTAGGTAATTTTTTGTTTAATTCGAGAGAAAAATCGGATTGGTCAAACCCCAAACACCCCACCCACCTATCCGAGAACAGATTATGTCGCCTGAAAAGAAAAATTCTATATAATGGCCGTAGACCCATGACATAATATAGTTTATTTGGGGTTTAACCCTTTAAGTCCTCACGATGCATTAATGCATCATTTTACATCCCTGAAAACACACTTGATTTTCCTACAACCAAGGGTTTTAGAAGGACAATTTCCATGAAACTGGTTTACCAATACATGGCAATTTTCTTTAATTTTTCACCCTCTTCAAATCATCTTCATCCGCTACAAGTTGAGAATTGCGACAGCAATTCGCGGCTTGTAGTGGATGAAGATAACAATGGTAAACTCAGGCTTGAAAGGGTTAAATGACTGGAAATCAGGAACAAACAATTCATCAGTAGAATGAATGATTAATGACAGCTTTACATAACGAGAAACAGCAATGAACAATTAAGCATAATTACCATTGGTAAAGGTGGAATCATCTGGAGGCAGCCTCCAGATGATTCCACTTTTAACAATGTGTTGGAAGGCGGATTAGGACGGGAGCCCTGGTGCGGTGGCTAAAGCTGCCTGTTTGGAAAGTTGAAGATCGCGGGCTCGAGACCAGCTCTGGCATTCAAGTTTCAAAGAAAGTGTTTCTTCCCCGCTCACTCGTAAAGATTCAATATTGTGGGCAGTTTCTATAATCAAAAGGTAGCGTGCTTAGCCTTAGACCGCCAGGGCTCGAATTCGGTGTCTGGAGGGCAATATCATCTCATTTTGAAGGGGAATTATACGACTGACAGCATTTATTCACAGTATTTATTGTCAGCAGAGATCGCCTACAACAGCAAAAATACTCCATTAGTTATAAAATCAGAGCTTAACAGTCACAGTTCCTGATTGATCAGTGATTAGATCAATCGGTTGTAATGCCAGAGATCAATGGCTCAGATCCCGCCCAGGGGCGACAGACAGTTTTTCATCTGCCATTCTAAAATCTATTGATCTGAATTCTGCATGACAGTGTTGTAATTATTACATTTCATATCAGTAGGAAAATGATGTTTAGTATTTCCATCATTTCGCACTTAAAGCGGTATTTATGCCACATGAGCACATATAGGCTAAACTGGGCCAAGGTACCCTCCTGAGTATTGTGAGGGAAATGAGATGACACTGCCCTCCAGACACAGGTATCGAAATTTGAGCTCTGCCGGTCTGAGGTCGAGCACGCTACTTCATTGCCCTCCGGACACAAATAATGAAGCCCAGTAATGAAGCCCAAGTAGAAGAGCTGGGTCAAACCCAAGGTTTCTAGTACCCTACATCGCCAGGTATTGCCTTAATATACTAAAAATAGCGTCCTCTTGAGGCGTAAAAACGGGTATCTGACCAAAGAGGTTCTATGGAATAAGGGCGGGGGCCCTGGTGCAGTGGTTAAAGCTGCCTGCTTGGAAAGTCGGAAATTGCGGAATCGAACTCCACTCTGGCCTTCAAGTTTCAAAGAAACAACATGTTTTTCCCCGCTCACTCGTAATAATTAAATATTGCGGAAACCTCCGTGACCGAGAGGTAGTGGTCTTGGTCTCAGACCGCCAGGGCGCAAATTTCGAATCCTGTGTCTGAAGGGCAATGTCATCTCATTCATCTCATCATTCTCAGTAGGTTCTCCTGGCCCAGTCTAGCCTATATGTGCACAAAGGTGGCATAAAACCCTATTCATTTTTTGTCTATAGAATATCTTGATCTGATCATTTTTCTTTAAATATGTATTAAAGCAGATGTATTAAAACAAAAGCAGATTTTCAAATTACTCAAGTATTCATAATTATCTATAAATAGGATAAATGAAATATTTTTCGTCATTTGGAGCTGGGAATTGCATGAGTAATTCCAGCTTCAAATGACGAAAAATACTGACAACTGAACCGGATAAAGTGAAGACTGTCTGAAGTGTGGAATAAATCGGGCGTCAGGTCCATAAGGATGCACCATAAAGATGAGGAATGTGCTGGTTTTAAATGGCAGAGCTCTTTATCAGAGGCGGCTCTTGTTCTAACTCAGTCGGCCAGAGGATCGATAATGGCGTTTTTACGCCGCAAGACGATAGAATAGTTATCAGGATGCTATAACTTAAGGGGAGGGGGGGGGGGTAAAATCCGGGGGCGATGTGATTGATTTGTGAATGATTGATTGGTTTCTACATCGCGATCATCTTACTGGGGGAGGGGGGAGGGGGACAATATTAGAGCACACGCAAATACAGCATTGTTTCCTTCTATTTGCGTTCATTTGAATACCTTTGTTATGTGTCTACTGCCATTATAATTTGATTATTTCAGTGCGTGAATTGAACTTAGATTGTTATAGCTCTGTCACGGGATATGTTGTCCATAGACGTCAGTATTTGACGTCTAAGGTCGGTCCCCGCGCTTAAAGGGTTAAAGAAAGAACCTTGGTGAACACTCCCAGATAACATGAGATATTTAACCCTTGAGGCGCTGAATCAATTTTGTAGGAATCATGGAGCCAA
Organism: Flabesymbios commensalis; assembly: GCA_964017125.1. NCBI lineage: Eukaryota > Metazoa > Annelida > Polychaeta > Terebellida > Flabelligeridae > Flabesymbios > Flabesymbios commensalis. The sequence continues at coordinate 109,013,622 of OZ024904.1, read as the reverse complement.
AGGGTTTTTTCAATTTGTAATCATCACAAATGTCTTATTCAGCTCTTTCTGATTTATTTGAATACCTATGTTATGGGTCTACGGCCATTAGAAATATTTTCACTCTTACAGTGCCGGGATCGACTATAGTCGTCAGAATCTGACGTCTACTGACGTCAAATTCTGACGACTAAAGTCGATCCTCGCACTGTAAGGGTTAAACAATGTTAGGCTACCGTCTGCGACGCTGTCCCAGCATTAAAACAACATTGGCTCATGTCTGCTGGGCTGTTGCCGACACTCAGAGCCTGACAGATAAGAGATAATTATATCATTATGAAGGTTATTTGGTCCCAAATTGAACAAATATTTTTTTTTTCTGTAATGTATTCCTTAAACCTTTTAGCGCGGGGACCGTCTTTTAGACGTCAGAATATGACGTCTGTAGACGTCAGATTCTGACGTCTACAGACGGCACTCGCACTGACATAATTAAAAAATGTATAATGTCCGTAGACCCATAACATGAGTATGCAAATGAAGTCGAAGGAGCTACATAAGACATTTATGATGATTTCAAATCGAAAAAAACCAGTGGTCTCCATGGTTTATACAAGAACCTTGATTAACCTGTTTTCCACGAGTGATTTTCCTGTTGTTTTATCTGGCGCCATCTTTGCCAATCAGCTGATCCTGCCGATATGAGCCAGACAGGCTATCTATTCCCGCACAATTACCGCTAACACTACCCCAGATAACAAGCCGCAATAACAATCAATCGTGCAATACATCAATCTAATTGACTTTATAAGCGTCATTACAGACTGGAATGGCATATTGGGAATAACGTGCAACCATATTGTTACTTATGTGCAGGATTTTGTTAGGATGAAAGAGTTTAATAAATAGGTAGAATAATTCAATGTTGTTTTGTTGTGGAGGCAACAATAAGTGCAGTCCAACAATAAATTAACATCCTATCAGAACCATTCAGTCAGTTACACTGAGTCTATTCATCAAACATTTCAGTGTAATAATAATAATAAACTATTCCAAATGCAAACTAATTGCCACGACCTGTGTGCTTGAACAACAATGTATGGCAATTATGATTATGTGTGACTTAATTATGTGTGACTTAATTGATCGTGTGAGAAAATACAATATTGTTGTTCATTTTTTCGTGGGATATGGAAAAATAACACCCTTAAAGCACTGAAATATTTGTGTATAAACCATGAGAGTAAAGGATTGTGCAATGAAGAATATATAGAATAAATTAGCATTGAATTTCTCAGCTTGGCATATATTTTGATTTGTGTATATGCTACTGATTTTAACACACTTGAGAATGTGGGCTGCGGTAGCAGAACTCCAAATGCGTAGAATTTTAAACTCTATAACACAATGCTTATACAACTGTGATGTCTAATCAAACGGAAAGCTTAACTATATCCGCTTTAATTTATTCTGAAACATGCGGGATAAACGATCTCCCTCTGGCGAGTTTTATACGAATTATGATGGATTATGAGTATGTTAATGTTGTAAATGGAAAAGCGTCTGGCTTATGGGCATCAATCAACTATTGTCGTACTGAGTTGTCAGTTCATTATCGTACCAGTGTTGTTGTTGTTGTTGTTGCGCTGCTGCTGCTGCTGCGGCTGCTGCTGCTGCTGCTGCTGCTGCGGCTGCTGCTGCTGCTACTGCTGCTGCTGCTGCTGCCGCTGCTGCTGCTGCTGCTGCTGCTGCTGCTGCTGCTGCTGCTGCTGCTGTTGCTGCTGCTGCTGCTGCTGCTGCTGCTGCTGCTGCTGCTGCTGCTGCTGTTGCTGCTACTGTTGCTGCTTCTGCTGCTGCTGCTGCTGCTGCTGCTGCTGCTGTAGCTGCTGCTGCTGCTGTCATCCTCTGTCTGTTGTTCTTCCTGATCAAGTCTTGATCAGGTGCGGGGGTCACATGATCAGGTGTGGGGGTCACATGACACTGTGGCATGGGGACCAGTAGGGGAGAGGCGGGCTCGAGGAACCGGTGGGGGAGAAAAGGGCGTGAGGAAAGGGAGAGGCGGGATAAAGGGTACAACAGGGTGATAAGGAAGGGAGATTAGGGCATCAGGTCCACATGATGCCGCACAATAACAAACAGTGTCGACTTTTTTGCTGCAAAAAAAAATGCCAACGGCGTTCTAATTCTCTTCTAAACAACTTGTATGCCTCGCCTGAATCCTTTAAGTCGAAATTGATCATTGCAATATGTATCCACTTGTAGCGGATGAAGATAACTTGATGTAAGTGACAAGTTAAAATAAAAAAGCCATATAGTGTTTATATGTTAATGAAAAATCAGTTTAGGGATATACAAAGCGATGCTGTGAGACAAGTGGGGCCAAGGGTTAAAACTTATTTAAATGACAGCAATTAGCAGCTTTCGGTCCCATTGGAAAGACAGGTGTGTTACTACTTTCTCATGTTTGTGATACCATACTATATATCGTTGATTAGCAGCCAAAATATTTATATGTTTTTGATCTATATACTAATACGACTAGGTAGGGAGTGGAGCCCCTAATTGGTAATGCTACTTATAAATCATGTTATCAATACCAATCATGCTACTTATGATATTTTTGTTTATCATGTTGCTTATGATATTTATGTCTATCATATGTCACCTATAATGTTTATGTGTATCATATGTCACTTATGATGGTTATGTTTATCATGTTTCTTATGATGCTTATGTCTATCATATGTAACCTCTGATATTTATGTCTATCATGTGTTACTTATGATGCTTATCTCTATCATATGTTACTTATGATGTGTTTGTCTATCATACGTTACTTATGATGCTTATGTCTATCATCTATCATATCTCTTACATTTCCATGACAAATAAGTCTGTAATGACTTTTCTTTTCTGTCAATAAAATATCTGTCTGTCTGGCTGTTATGATGTTTTTGTCTATCATGTTACTCATGATGTTTATGTCTATCATGTTACTTATGATGTTTATGTCTATCATGTTACTTATGACGTTTTTTCTCTGTGTGTTTCAGGTATGTATGAGTTTATCTGGGTGGGTTAAGGTGGGTAAAACATCTAAGAAGTGTTGTTTTAAGGTAAGATTATGTGTATTATGAATCCACGCTTGACCAACATCTCTCCTCGATGAACCAGTATTGGATTACATGTATCATGAATCAACGCTTGATAACGATAACGATATTTTTTACTATAGTGACTAGTGTTACAATTATTTTGTTACATCAAACATCGACTATACAGCTTTAACACCCTACCCAATGGGCTTATAAGTCACTTTAAGACATAGCTATAATTTTGGGGGGCCGTCGATTACTGGTAGAAAAACGTTTGGCAACATAAAATACAAACTTGACCACACCAGCTTTGTATAGATCACTCATAGCTGAGAAATCCCCATAGATGACTCCCAGTGAAGTAGAGTTGTTACCTTCCCTAATGAACTTTTTCAACCCACACTCTGCACGTTGCATAGAGTAGTATCAAGAATATATAAACCATTATTATATATTCTTGGTAGTATAGATCACAAATCGCTGTACCCTCGACGTCGTTGAATTTCCCCAGTTCCTGGGGAAAGTCAACGACGTCGACGGGACAGCGATGGAGTTTGTTAACTGTTGCCACTCGGAGCCAGTGACTTCCAAGCCTATAGGAAGTATATGCTCGTATGTTCCTGAATGGACGTTTTTCGAAGCTTTGCACCCAGGGTTTGGTCTTGGTCCGCATCTACAGACCGGTGTAGAGCGATGTGTTTATTACATGAGGTATATTCTTGGATGGACGTTTTTCTAAGCTTTGCACCCGGGGTTCGGTCATTGGTATGCGTATTGTATATTCTTGGATGAACGTTTTCCTAAGCTTTCCACCCGTGGTTTGGTCTTGCGATGTTCTTATTACACGAGGTATATTTTTCTAAGCATGCAGGCTGGTGTAGAGCGATGTGTTTATTACATAAAGTATATTCTGGATGGACTTTTTTCTCAGCATTCCACCCTTGGTTTGATCTTGGTCCGCGTCTACAGACTGGTGTAGAGCGATGTGTTTATCACATGAGGTATATTCTTGGTGGAAGTTTTTCTAAGCATTGCACCCGGGGTTCGGGCATTGTTCTGCGTATCGTATATTCCTGGATGAACGTTTTTCCAAGCTTTCCACCCGGGGTTTGGTCTTGGCCCGCGTCTACAGACTGGTGTAGAGCGATGTGTTTATCGGCCTCACATTTCGCCCGGTATCTTGGCACGTGTCCCCTCCTTTATGGGTTTTAATGGCAATTGCCGGTGCTCCAGGGAGAATGGACTCCAGCCACAGGACAGTGTGTCTCTCTGCCTGTGGAGTAGCTAAGTCCTCAATGGAAGCACACATGCATTGCAGCCTCCAGCTAAATGTGTTTAGAACAGTAGCCCTGTCACCAATGGGCTACACTTGCTAGCCTGTCTGCTGTACAGTGTAGCCCAGTCACCAATGGGCTACACTTGCTAGCCTGTCTGCTGTACAGTGTAGCCCTGTCACCAGTGGGCTACACTTGCTAGCCTGTCTGCTGTACAGTGTAGCCCAGTCACCAATGGGCTACACTTGCTAGCCTGTTTGCTGTACAGTGTAGCCCTGTCACCAATGGGCTACACTTGCTAACCTATCTGCTGTACAGTGTAGCCCTGTCACCAATGAGCTACGCTTGCTAACCTGTCTGCAGTACAGTGTAGCCCTGTCACCAATGGGCTACACTTGCTAACCAGTCTGCTGTACAGTGTAGCCCTGTCACCAATGGGCTACACTTGCTAGCCTGTCTACTGTACAGTGTAGCCCTGTCGCCAATGGGCTACACTTGCTAACCTATCTGCTGTACAGTGTAGCCCTGTCACCAATGAGCTACGCTTGCTAACCTGTCTGCAGTACAGTGTAGCCCTGTCACCAATGGGCCACACTTGCTAACCAGTCTGCTGTACAGTGTAGCACTGTCACCAATGGGCTACACTTGCTAACCAGTCTGCTGTACAGTGTAGCCCTGTCACCAATGGGCTACACTTGATAGCCTGTCTACTGTACAGTGTAGCCCTGTCACCAATGGGCTACACTTGCTAGCCTGTCTGATGTGAGTGAATGACTATTGCTTTACGTCGCTTTCTGCACAATCATTGCAATATCGCGACAGAAGGAAGCCCGAAGCCGGGAGCATGCGCTACTCTTATTTCAAATAACTGCAAGTGTTTTTTATAGTGCAAAGTACCATAGAAAGCACTGTACACTCCAGGCCTTTGCATTGTACATGCACCATGACAAACATCTGACCAGACCGGGATTCGAACCTGGTACTCGAATACGACTATACGAATCTATACGAATGAGCCTTTGGGGCCAGCCAGTCTGATGTACAGTAGCTCTGTCGCCGATGGGCTACACTTGCTGACCATGCTGTTTCTCTATCTCTCCGTCTTCCTCTCGCCATGCTGTTTTTCCTTTGTCTATTTTCTCTCCGTCTTTTTGTCTGCTCCCCGATGTATTGTGTCCACTCTCACACTCCCGTCAGGTGCCTCTCCCCTGTCACCCCCCCTCCCCTCTTCCTCATACAATGGTCAACCAGCCTGTCTTACAGGCACTCACAATGTAACACACCCGCTACATCTCACAAAGTAGATCTCAAACACTCTAGCTGCATTCTAAACACCTGTGGCGACCAACAAACACGGAGCAATCATGGCTTAATGTTGGGCCAGCGACGCAGGCGGTGGCCCAACATTAAACCAGCATTGTCCAATGTCTTCAATTTTAATGTTGGACCGGCGTCTTGGACGGTGGGCCAACATTAAACCACAATTATTCATGGTCTTTATTTTTCAGCAAAGTTGTTTTGAACGACTCTAGATGCATTACAACCAACTGCAGTCTCTGTGGTGCTGTTCCAGCGGGAATATTACACCGATGCCGATTTATTTTTGGGCCGGCATCGTTGACAGTGGGCCGCCATTAACCCAGCCTTGGTTCAACGTAGGCCTATCTTATTTGCCGCTGTGTGCTGGGAAAAACTCCAGCTAGCGTTAAATGAATGTCCATCTGACCGTGAGATAACTCATTTACGATTTAGGGGGAATCTAAATATCAGCAAAAACTCTCTGTCTGCTTTTAGTCCGTCATAACAGACTATGTACATGATACAGAGTCCGTAGCCACTAGTCCGTAATAACAGACTATGTATGCCTACACGATACAGAGTCTGTAATGACTAGTCGTAATAACAGACTCTATAGGCCTACACGACATAGAGTCTGTAACCACTAGTCTGTAATAACAGACTCTGTAGGCCTACACGATACAGAATCTGTAATCACTAGTCCGTAATTACAGACTCTGTATGCCTACGTGACACAGAGTCTGTGATCACTAGTCCGTAATAACAGACTCTGTAGGCCTACATGGTACAGAGTCTGTAATCACTAGTTCGTGATAACAGACTCTGTAGGCCTACACAATACAGAGTCTGTAATCACTAGTCCGTAATAACAGACTCTGTATGCCTACACAATACAGAGTCTGAAGCGAATCAAAACAGTAATTGTTACAAGACCACATGTTCAAAGCGGTTCCGTGGGATGACTATTTTTCAGTTTTGTTAATTTTGAAAATTTAATTGATATCAAGCTATATAGCCTACTGATCCTAAAGAAAATACAAAAACATAAAAAAGCACGAAAAAGATAAAACTAGCCATACTTCCAAGACGTATATTGTCATGTGAACAGGCTTGTTTACATCATACAGCACATTAGACCACACAAACTGACCATCTCAGACGGCATGATCAAAGTAACCACAGGGTTACATCAATATATGCCGCCCTTAATTGGTCTGGGGACGCGATTATCGGAGGGGTTCCACCGCGGCATTAATTGTTTGTTCAGCGCTGGGCCGACGGCACCTACATGTGGTCCAATGCTGTAGAAACGTTCAACCGTCCTTCAGCAGGAGTTTAGGTGAACAAATAGTTTTTTTTAGGTTTTCCACGGATTCATAGAAATGTTGATAAAAAATATTTTAAACAAGTTGAAAATTCTGAAATAAATGAAACCATGAGCTGTGGGACACACTACTTCACTGCAAAATTAAAAACTAAAATAGATGTCATCCAACGGAGCCGCTTCAACTGTTGCAATCCCTCGACAGAATCAACACCCAGTGTTTACGAAGCGTCAAATGGCTAATTCCTCCTAGAAAGGCTTATAATGGGCCGGCGGAAACATCTCTACAGTTTAATCCATATTCTCGATAAAGTTGTCCTGTGGGCGCACCTCCAGCATGTCAATATTTACATCTCTCCCTGATTCTAAAGCACTTATATTGACACTTTATTGATGAGCTAACATTAGAAAGTAGGATCTAAGTATAGCTCATTAACACCCAGCAGACGTGTTTATCCAATGCTGGCTCAATGTTGGGCTAACGTCGTAGACGATGTGCCAACATTAGGCCAACATTGTGTGAACAAAGTGTGAACAATGTGTCAATAACTCTCATCTTTCAGGACCCTGGATTCTGTGTTTAGTAGGGTATAAATCTCACCCATTTGATCTGGCTTTCTCACCCTAGCTCCTCAGTAGTCCGGCTCCCTGTTGACGAACCTGCTTTGGCCTTCACAATGACACATAATCAGGCTAAGGATTTGTGCGCTTCTGAGCTCGGTCCGCTGAGGCGCTATATATTTTTTATTGATTGATAGGGTAAAATACAGATCGCGAAGGAGTAAAATCTCACATCTTTGAAAGAAGCAATGCTTTCAGAGCAACTAATGCTGGTTTAGTGGCGGGCCACAGTTTACGACGTTGGCCCGTCACTAAAACAACATCATTTCTGCATGTAGTATCAGCTGTTTACTTATTTTCCTTTTTTTAATATTTATTTTCCTGCTGTCTTGTTTTTTTAATCTTTATTTTCCTGTTGTCTTGTTTTTTAATCTTTATTTTTCTGTTGTCGTGTTTTTTAATCTTTATTTTTCTGGGTTTTTTTTTAACCCAAATTCTTTCCTTGTGTCCATCTTGCCACGAGGAATCAGTATTACTATGTGTCCGTGCTGTGTTTCTTCACCTCAAAGTCACTGTATATGAATGTTAGCTTTGTAGTATTGCTGCATCTGTTTTTCCTTGTATATATTCGCTGAGAGAAGAAGACAGTGTTGCTCTCTTTCTGCATTCCCTGTGTCGATGCTTCTGTCCTGTCAAATAGCCGCAGATAGGACAGAGACGCTGTCAATAATGCTAGGCGAAGACGGCTGGCCACCATTAAACCAGCATTAGATGTTTCGTGTTTGCTGGGTGGAGTTGTCTCTGTGTTTTCTGCTGAGCTAAGCGCTTCAAAATAATAGACAGTTTTCAATATTTCTCGTTATTTAGCTTTTTGTTTCTGCGGATGAGAGAAATACACAGTATTCCTTGACATTCTCTGGGGAAAGACACCGTGCTGCTTGTCATTGCTTGTCATCTCTGGGGAAAGGCACAGTATTGCTTGTCTTTCTCTTGTCTTTCTCTTGTGTCAGTGGTTATGTTTCCATGCCAGAGCGCCATTTCTGTGTGTGTTTTTCTGAGATAGTCGTCTACACGAATGTACGGTTTTCAATATGATTCGTTGCTAAACATTTTGTTTTGTCGATGAGAGTATTTCTTTTTTTGCCTCCCTGATGTTTCCCTCCCTGAAAACACAATATATACGTTGACCCAATGCTCGCTCAAAGTTGGTTCACCGTCTGCGACACTAGCCCAACTTTAGCCCAGCATTGGGTCAACGTCTTGTGTTCACTGGGATGCTAGATACAGTTTTGTTTTATTTCTGGTTTGCCTTCGTTGACGGTGCTGTTTCAATTCCATATAGCTGCAAACAGTTAAATTGTACATTTTTCGATTTTGCTACTGGTCTTGACGTTTGGGGATTTTGTTAAGTTAAAAAAATAAAAACATCCGAGAAAAACTCGGAAGTGGGTGGGTGGGTCAGGCCCCAAAACGGATTTCGTATTTATTTGGAAATATTGTGTTTTTTGTGTTGTTTGTTGTTGCTGTACATGTTTCAGAAAAATAATCGATAGGGGGGGGGGGGGGGTGGGTGGATGATGTCTGGACAATCCGAGTTTTACTCGGATTTTTGGATTTTTCAACTTGACAAGACCCCTTAACATAAAAAATACGTTATCATATTTAAATTATCACTCACAAATTCAAGTGGCCGAAAATTACTCACATTTGTCTAATTTGAAACCGAATATTTTCGAATCTTGATGCTTAAACAATCATTTTGTTCATAATAGCTGTGATTTGACATACTGATAAAACAAATTTTAAAAGCCTATAGCCGCGCCTAACGCTCAAGAGGTCAACCCAATGCTGATCAGAGTTTTGTGTTGTTCCTGTGTTCTATTCCCCAGGAGACACAAGGCATGTACGCTGTGTTAACATAACCCTAGCAGTGCGGGCACCGACGTTAGACGTCAGAATCTGACGTCTATAGACGTCAGATTCTGACGTCTATACTTCGATCCTCAAGATAATTAAATATTTATAATATTTATATATATATATATTATATTATATTTATAATATTTATAATATTTATATATATATATTATATTATATTTATAATATTTATAATATTTCTAATGGTCTTAGACCCATAAAATAGGTAATCAAGTGAAGCGGGAAGAGCTAACTAATATATTTAGTTCGATTTCAATTTAAAAAAAAATGCGTTCAATTTAAAAAAAAACTTGGTCCCTATGGTTAAGTATAGGATAACGCCCTAGGAGCTCTACATTCTTAAGTTAACTGACTTAAAACACATCCGACCATAATGAGGATCCCTCATAATCAACAGCTCGGTCATACCTGACAGGTTATAGTACCATTATGGCTACCATGATAATTGATCTGTACTTGGTCAACAATTTCCGGCTTAGAATGTAGTGGTCAGACAACGAAAATAATGTAGTGGTGTGTTCTAATACAAAAATATTTCGACGTTGCAATGGTTAATGTTGTCTCGTCTCTGCCGGGTTGTCGATGTTGCTGTTTGTGTCATTTTTGTGTTTTTGTCGATGATGTCGTTGCCCTCCCAGACAACTACAGATGGTAGAGTGTCATTCCGTTATTCTGGGCGACCAGACCTTGTCCCGCCATTGTTCTTTCCGCCTCGCTGCCTCAAGGAAGTCGTCGTTCCAACAGATCGGGTTTCGTCGGCGTCTGAAGAATCAGACTGGCAAACACGGACCTGCTACAGGATGGTAAAGAAGGGTAACATGGGACCGCCTACAGGCTGGTGAAGAAGGGTAACATGGGACCGCCTACAGGCTGGTGAAGAAGGCAATGCCCTCATTTCATACTCAGATATAACGGTAAACAGCTTTGGCTTTAGATCTAGACTTTGTTACTAAGAAAGCAATATTCTCACACAATAAACCCTAGACGTCATCCTAATATAAGTTTAATGTTGGGCCAGCGTCGTAGACACTCGGTCAACATCAAATTACCATTGGCTTTTGTTTTCTGGACAACAATCCAGCGAACATGAAACATTGCGCAGATGTTGGTTGATGTTTTTCAGCATCAAATCGGCACTGGCTCAATATGCTCAAGGTATCGTATTTTTTACAAAGAATACAAAGTGTCCATTGCCTCATCTCATGCTCAGACCAATAACGGATAGTCAGTGTCATGCTGGTTTGATGTCGGGCCAGCGCAGACTCTGACCCAACATTAGCAGAGCTTAGGTCACTCACTCACTCACTCACTCACTCACTCACTCACTCACTCACTCACTCATCTCACTCACACACTCACTCACTCACTCACTCACTCACTCACTCACTCACTCACTCACTCACTCACTCACTCACTCACTCACTCACTCACTCACTCACTCACTCTCATCACTCACTCACTCACTCACTCACTCACTCACTCACTCACTCACTCACTCACTCACTCATCACTCACTCACTCACACTCACTCACTCACTCACTCACTCACTCACTCACTCACTCATCACACTCACTCACTCACTCACTCACACACTCCACTTCACTCACTCACTCACTCACTCATTCAACACCCCAGGAAAGTGTGATTTTCTATGTGTTATTCCCCCCCTGAGTGATTGGTGGCGCACGTTAATGGCGGTCCCATCTTGATGCGGCCATCAAGTGGCTAAGATGGCGTTAACCTCCATCCACTCTCTGTCGCCCTCGGCGCCGCTATAACCGTCTTATGGACGTCTAAAGGTTAAGCTGGCTGAAGCAAACACAAGTCGCTGGTAAAGCAATTGTTTTTAGTTGCGGGATCGATGGAGACATGCTGAAGACTAGCTTGTTGGCTGTTGGTGGCCGGCTCATCTACCTACATGTAATACATGTGGTGTAACCAGCGCAGATATCAATTCCAACCCTTAAAGCGCTGAATTAACTCATAAAAATATTCATAAAAAAGTTTTTTTTAATTTGAAATCATCCTAAATGTCTTTGTTATCTCTTTCCGCATCATTTGAATACATATGTTATGGGTCTACTGCTATTATTTTTTTCTAATTCTTTTAGTGCGGGGACCTTCTGTAGACGTCGGAATCTGACGTCTGTAGACGTTGGAATCTGACGTCTATAGACGTCAGATTCCGACGTCTACAGAAAGTCCCCCGCGCGTGAACAGTTAAACCGCTAAAGCGAGTCTCAAACCAAGTAAAATGTCCTGAAGATTGTACCAGATTGTAGCAGATCAGTTGATCAAATAATTCCTTTTGAGTCTTTTCGCAATTACAAATATTTTTTTCATTATTTGAAGCTGGAAATTGCGCCAGAGACTGTAGTAGAGTGAGATATGGACTGATACAGATATACGCCTCACAGTGGAAACCACAGCACAGAGTGTTAGAATGATTCTAATAAACCTAATATCGACCTGATTAATATATAGATATGAGCGTCCAATGGAAGTTGTACACGTTTTAATATGTAGCTGAAAAACTCCCCACGGCGGAAAACAAGTAGAGCATGGCTAAATATAGCCTAATTATTACTGATTCTGATTAATCGTGGCCAAGTCTTAGATATGAGTGCCCAAAATAAGTTTTACACGCTTTTTGTTCCGACGTAATCTATGACTCAGAACCTCGGTTTCGGTCACTTCGGGGCTACATCCCAACCAGCGAACAAGACACATTAAACCTATGTTGATGCAATGTTGGCCCACCGTCGGCGACGTTGGCCCAACGTTCCATTAACTAACTGCCACGAGACATTGAACCAATGCTGGGTCTGCGACGCTGGGCCAAAATCAACCCAACATTGGGTCTCGTCTTTGCCGGCTGTGCCAAAACAAAAATGGACGCTGGGCCAACGTTGGTCTCCTGTTGGGCCAACGTCTACAACGTTGGCCCAACAGTAAACCAACGTTGGTTGCACGTCTCATGCTTGTTGGGGCAGAGTGATACATCATGGCCTCCGCGCATGTCCACACTACAAATGCGGGTGCTCCAGCATCGCCATCTCTTGTATTATGCCCTGCTACACTTTGATTTGATAGGAACAAAGCGAGCCGCATAAAATCTAATCATTGCAGGATCGCGGCCGCGAGAACAGCAGTCGTGATGTGTATTCTAAGGCGTCAATCCTTTCAATAACTCACCCCAGCCCAATTTAGCACATGTATATTACATTGCCTCGCAGGCTAATGTCGACTGGGGGCATGGACATTCTGGGATAAAACGTGATGGGACTGTCTACGGTGGGCAGGGTCCAGGGTATAGTCTGGACTATACCTGGGAATGGTGAAGAGTAGGTATATATAGTTCTGGACTAAGATTTGGTAAATATAGTTCTGGACTATTGGCCTACAGGGCATATACTGGACTATACCCGGTAATAATCTGGACTATATATGCACGGGTATGGTGAAGATTACATAAATATAGTTCTGGACTATTGGCCTACATGGTATATACTGGACTAAACCCGGTAATAGTCTAGAATATATATGCACGAGTATGGTGAAGATTACATAAATATAGTTCTGGACTATTGGCCTACAGGGAATATTCTGGACGGTATAGTGCAGATTAGGTAAATAAAGTTCTGGACTAAGATTACGTCATATTGTTCTGGACTATAAGCCTATGGGATATATTATGGACTATACCCGGGTCATACTCTGGACTATACCCGAGTCATATTCTGGACTATACCCGGGTATATTCTGGACTATACCGGGTCATATTCTGGACTATACCTGGGTATATTCTGGACTCTACCGGGTCATATTCTGGACTATACCCGGGTATATTCTGGACTATACCGGGTCATATTCTGGACTATACCCGGGTATATTCTGGACTCTACCGGGTCATATTCTGGAATATACCCGGGTATATTCTGGACTATACCCGGGTATATTCTGGACTATACCGGGTCATATTCTGGACTATACCCGGTTCATATTCTGGACTAACCCGGGTCATATTCTGGACTATACCCGGGTATATTCTGGACTATACCGGTTCATATTCTGGACTATACCGGGTCATATTCTAGACTATACCCGGGTATATTCTGGACTACACCCGGGTATATTCTGGACTATACCCGGGTATGTTCTAAACTATACCCGGGTCATATTCTGGACTATACCCGGGTATATTCTGAAATATACCCGGGTATATTCTGGACTACACCCGGGTATATTCTGGACTATACCCGGGTATGTTCTAAACTATACCCGGGTCATATTCTGGACTATACCCGGGTATATTCTGAAATATACCGGGTCATATTCTAGTCTATGCCCAGGTATATTCAGGACTATACCGGGTCATATTCTAGACTATATCCAGGTATGTTCTGGACTATACCCGGGTATATTCTGGACTATACCCGGGTCATATTCTGGACTATACCCGGGTATATTCTGGACTAACCCGGGTCATATTCTGGACTATACCCGGGTATATTCTGGACTATACCGGTTCATATTCTGGACTATACCGGGTCATATTCTGGAGTATACCCGGGTATATTCTGGACTATACCCGGGTATATTCTTGACTATACCCGGGTATATTCTAAACTATACCCGGGTCATATTCTGGACTATACCCGGGTATATTCTGACATATACCCGGGGCATATTCTGGACTATACCCGGGTATATTCTGAAATATACCGGGTCATATTCTAGTCTATACCCAGGTATATTCTGGACTATACCCGGATCATATTCTTGACTATACCTGGGTATATGCTGGACTATACCCGGGTATATTCTGAACTATACCGGGTCATATTCTAGTCTATACCCAGGTATATTCTGGACTATACCCGGGTATATTCTGGACTATACCCGGGTATATTCTAAACTATACCCGGGTCATATTCTGGACTATACCCGGGTATATTCTGAAATATACCGGGTCATATTCTAGTCTATACCCAGGTATATTCTGGACTATACCCGGGTATATTCTGGACTATACCCGGGTATATTCTGGACTATACCGGGTCATATTCTGGACTATACCCGGGTATATTCTGGACTATACCCGGGTCATATTCTGGACTATACCCGGGTATATTCTGGACTATACCCGGGTCATATTCTGGACTATACCCGGGTCATATTCTGGATTATACCTGGATCATATTCTGGACTATACTCGGGTATATTCTGGACTATACACGGTCATATTCTAGACTATCCCCAGGTATATTCTGGACTATACCCGGGTCATATTCTTGACTATACCCGGGTATATTCTGGACTATACCGGGTCTAATTCTATACTATATCCAGGTATAATCTGGACTTCACAAACCTTGTTCAGAACTATTTTTACCTGGGGTATAATCTGTATATACCTAGTGTATAATCCGTCCAGATATCTGTAGGTTATAGTCCCAGCGCTGAAAAAATTAAAAAATGTATAGTGACCGTAGACTAATAGGTACTCAAATGATGCGGAAAGAGCCAACTAAGATGTTTATGAAGATTTAAATTAAATTGAAAAAACCCTTTGTACTCCACGGTTTATGTACGTTATAAGGGTTTAGTAAAACACGCTCTCCAGCATTTCTGATTTCATGCATGCTAGGACACGGCAAAACGAACCTACTGACACAACCGGTCAGACACAGGCTCGAACCCTGGTCGTGCTGTTATGAGGTCAAACGTGCTACCATTCTGCCACGCTGCCTCTCGGATTAACCTCTGACCTTTCCTGTGACGTCACGTTTGGCGATCACACGTCACAAATTGGCGCTATTCATACACGGGCGCTGTGTGGGAAGCCTAATTCACCTGAAAGCGTCCCCCGCCGCGCAGGTCGACACTTGCTGATGGCAGGGTAAATTGAGTTTTTGTCCTTCACGAGGTCATGTGGTGTACCTCCACCCCCCCCCCCCCCCCAGCTAACATGTCACCCGATGCTGGCTCAATGTTGGTACACCGTCCACGACGTTGGTCCAACATTGAAACAACTTGGGGGTTGAAAACTTTAGTTAGGTGCATATTACGCGCTGTGGAGTCATTCAAATGAAATGAATCGGGCTTTAGGCCACCTTTGTGCACATATAGGCTAAACTGGGCCAGGAAAACCTCCTGAGAGTGCTGAGATGATTGAAATGACACTGTCCTCCAGACACAGGATTCGAAATTCGAGCCCTGGCCGAGCACGCTACCTCTCGGTCACGGAGGCTCCCCACAATACTAACTTTCACACGTGGATGGGGAAGAAACAATTTTGTTTCTTTCAAACCGCCGAGACCGGGAACCGAACCCCGGACTCTGGCGTGAAAGGCAGCAGTGCTAACCACTACCCTAGGACCCCCGCCCGTGGAGTCATTCAGCACGGACCGATCTATATATATATTATATTAACCCTTTAACCCTCACAACGCTGGATTAATTTTGGATAAGTCATGGAGACCAAAGGGTTTTATTCAATTCGAAATCATCATAAACGTCTCAGATAGCTCTTTCTGATTCATTTGAATACCTATGTGATGGGTCTACGACCATTAGAAATATTTTAATTCTTATAGTGTAGGATCGCACATCAGATTCTGACGACTAAAGTCGATCCCCGCGCTGTAAGGGTTAAGCCCTCACGATGCATTAAAGCATCATTTTACATCCATGAAAACAGACTTGATTTCCCTACAACTAAGGGTTTTAGAACGAAAACTACCATGAAACTGTCTTACCAATACATGACAATTTTCTTTAATTTTTCTCACACTTCAAGGCATCTTCATCCACTACAAGTCGAGAATTGCGACAGCAATTCGCGGCTTGTAGTGGATGAAGATGACAATGGTAAACTCAGGCTTGAAAGGGTTAACCCTAACAAAGCTGGAATATTTTTTATAAACCATGGACAACAAAGTTTGTTTTCAATTTGTTTTCAAATTTTTTTTTAAAAAATGTCTTAGTTAAATCGTTCTGCTTCATTTGAATTTATAATGGCCGTAGACCCATTATAATTGTTCAATTCTTTCAGTGCGGGGATCGTCTTTAGACATCAGAATCTGACGTCTACAGAAATTGTTCTAATAAAACTTATTTCCTGACTGCGAACATTTGTTTAAATATGTGTGCCTTTGATTTACAAGAATAATCGCTGTCCCCCCCCCCCCCCTCCCCCGTCTTCAGAGGAATGTTGTATAGGCTCAAAATAATACTTTAAGAGTGAACTTGAGACTCTGTTCTTCTTGGCATAAGGTCAATCGCTTCTTCTTTGTTCTTCTTGGTATAAGGTCAATCAGTGTGACTCTGAACCCAGTCCTCTGACAATTTAAATAATTGTTTTTTAATTTGAATTAAATTGAATACTAATTATATTCATGACTCAGTTCTTTTTGGTATAAAGACTATCAGAGTTACTTAATAAATGCAAAACGGTAGCTGAGTGACAAGGTACCCTAGACAGGGTATACTAATTATATTACCAGCTGCTCTATAGTAATTGAACACTCAGAAGTGCTACCGTTTTATTCCCTTATTTTTTATTTTAGACATGGTTGTCTAAAATAAGAAATCAGGAATTTCGTCTCTATATCTAGCCTAACTGGTAAATGTGCAGCACAAAAATTAAAAAACTTTTGCAGTTCTAGTCTTTGGACATGTTTACATCATATGGTCATATTGAGAAGCCGAAATAAAATCACCGATTTTTTATGATTTTAGCCTGGGTATGGATCTTAAGAGGATGTAATTGTACGTATATTCATAACTCTGCTCTACTTGCTATAAAGGCAATCACAGTGACGTCGATACAGTGTACAATTACGTCTAACGTTGCAGATTAACGTGCTCTGATCTACTGCAAGTCGGTCAATTCGTGCTCTGATCTGCTTCCAGTCGGTCAATTCGTGTCCCGCCGGGCTGCAATTACCAAGGTAATGGTTTAAGTAATATGATAGCGCTTCTGCGTCTAGTGTAAAGATTTGCGGTGGCGTCGTGTACTGGAAGCAAACACGCGTCAGCCTGAGTCTTCCCCCTGTCTGCTTCCTGACAAAAGTTACTGTGTTATCTCGATTACAAGGACATGTCTTGTGGAACAAAATGATACGCTGTACACCAACAGGCTGCATACGCTGTACACCAATAGGCTGCATACGCTGTACACCAATACAACAGGCTGCTTCTTGTAATATTTCATTGCATTTCGTGATGTTACTGTGCTGAATATACTGTTTCTGTATTATTTATCGAACAAGTGTGATATTTCCCATACTGCATTTAAAACTGAAATATGTTATACATACAATAGAGAGCAAAGGGTTTTATCAATTTGAAATCATCATAAATGTCTAATAGCAGAAATAGATCAGAGAAATCAGATAGTCATATCTACTGCTGCTTATAGTCAGCTCTTTCTGCTTTGTTTGAATATCTATGTTATGGGTCTACGGACATTATAATTTTTTTTATTCTTTAAAGAGACAGGCCCTGGCTAAAATCATCAAAAAATCGATGGTTTTATTTTGGCTTCTTAATATGACCATATGATGTAAGCATGTCCATAGACTTTAACTGCAATTTTAAGTTTTTTAATTTTTGTGCTGCGCATTCACCAGCTAGGCTAGATATAGAGACGAAATTTCTGACTTCTAATTTTGGAAAATCATCTCAAAAATAAGAAATATGGGAATTTCTTCATATGGTCATATTAAGAAGCCAAAATAATATCACCGATTTTTTGATGATTTTAGCCTGGGCCTGTCCCAAGTGCGCGATCGACTTAAGTCGGTTCTCGCAATGAAAAGGTTATAACATAGTTTGTATATTGAAACTATCATCTACATGTGAGATTTGATAAGATTTTTGCTTTGGACAGATTACACATTCCCCTGATGAGATTTATACATTGTGCTGTATTATGCTGCAGCGCGATCGACTTTTGACGTCAGAATCTGACGTCTATGGACGACTGATTCTGACGTCTAAAGTCGATCCTCGCACTGAGCAGGTTAAAACATAGTGTGTATATTGAAAATCTACATGTGAGATTTGATAAGATTCTTGCTCTGGACAGATTACACATTCCCCTGATGAGATTGATACATTATGCTGTATAAGGCTGAAGTTGTTCTTCAAACCCTTGCACTCTGTACACTGTCAGATCTCCGTGAAGTCTCTGCAGCCCCGAGAAAAGATCGTGACCCGGGCTAACGCCACGCCACCTGGTGACGGCTGATTAATACGTCGTGCGTTGACGGCAGCGCCCTCTACAGGGAGTATCCAGATCGACCCTGCTTCCGTGTGCGCGCGCACCCGCCCCGGATTATCAGCCAATCATATGACCTCTAGCTATTTGTCACGTGCTATGGAATCAGCCAATCCTGTGACCTGTGTCATTTGTCACGTGACAGTCCGTGCTTTACCAGCCGTGGACCCCTATCCTCAAACAAACCCCAGGGCCCGTCTCATAGCAGCTAATTTACAGCACCCTCTGCCCTCCAGACGTGCCCCTTATCACACCCCCTAGGATCTAGAATACAGTGTTTATTTTTTATTTATTATCTCTGTGAATATTGCTTCACGTCGCTTTCTGCAGATGATGGCAATATCGCTCTTCTTGAATAAATTCAATGGTGCTTTATGGATCACAATACTATGGAACGCATTGCACATTCCAGGCCTTTGAGCAGTTTGAGTCACTGCCCATGCGCTATTATCTCGGAGAACAGACAAAGATACTAGTAATTTTACACCAAATCGTAGGCAATGGACCAGGTTTCAGTGGACATTGGGTCAGCGAGTGAGATGATTATATTTCAGACGTGAAATGTCCCATGGTAATATCATAAATCAGATCATTCCTCATTTTACATCTGCGAATATTCAATCTGTCACATTCCTAAAATTGAAAATCGGATGCGGGGGGGGGGGGGGGGGTAACTGGTAAATACATGAATAGATAAAATCAGGTTAAGAATATTTTAATCCATCAGGCACGCTAAAGGCTCAATCAAAAGGAATACAATATTATTTAGAAATCTTAATCCAGATATTTTCGAATATTTTTTTAAATCACAGTTTAAGAATGTAAAGCAATGTAGTGTGGGTATAATGTGTGCAGCAATACACACCCAAACAACAGTAACTGCTTACCTAAAAAATGAGCAGTCATAATAGTGTATCATAGTTCAATGTAAAAACAGACAGCATTAACCAGTTACTTTAGAAGTAAGAAGGTAAAGTTTTTATTTGCTTTGCTTTATAAGTCAAACAGCAGTAACTTCTCATCATCGAGGATCAAATTCAGACGTCATAATCTGACCTCAATGGGTGTTTTTCTTGCGTTCAGTACGATGAGAGCTCTGCACACTCTGCGCCTTTGAACAGTTTGGAGCACTTTATAAACATCCACGATTGTAATATATCAGCTCTCAGCTTAGCTTTACAACCAAACCGAATGAACTAGCAGATCATTCCTCATTTTACATCTGCGAATATTTAATCTGCCACATTCTTTATAGCTCGACTACGTGTTCCTATCTGCGAACTACCAGGGCCAGCTCGACTACGTGTTCATATCTGCGTACTACTGGGGCCAGCTCGACTACGTGTTCATATCTGCGAACTACCAGGGCCAGCTCGACTACGTGTTCATATCTGCGTACTACTGGGGCCAGCTCGACTACGTGTTCATATCTGCGTACCACCAGGGCCAGCTCGACTACGTGTTCATATCTGCGTACTACTGGGGCCAGCTCGACTACGTGTTCATATCTGCGTACTACCAGGGCCAGCTCGACTACGTGTTCATATCTGCGTACCACCAGGGCCAGCTCGACTACGTGTTCATATCTGCGTACCACCAGGGCCAGCTCGACTACGTGTTCATATCTGCGTACTACCAGGGCCAGCTCGACTACGTGTTCATATCTGCGTACCACCAGGGCCAGCTCGACTACGTGTTCATATCTGCGTACCACCAGGGCCAGCTCGACTACGTGTTCATATCTGCGTACTACCAGGGCCAGCTCGACTACGTGTTCATATCTGCGTACTACCAGGGCCAGCTCGACTACGTGTTCATATCTGCGTACCACCAGGGCCAGCTCGACTAAGTGTTCATATCTGCGTACTACCAGGGCCAGCTCGACTACGTGTTCATATCTGCGTACTACTGGGGCCAGCTCGACTACGTGTTCATATCTGCGTACTACTGGGGCCAGCTCGACTACGTGTTCATATCTGCGTACTACCAGGGCCAGCTCGACTACGTGTTCATATCTGCGAACTACCAGGGCCAGCTCGACTACGTGTTCATATCTGCGTACTACTGGGGCCAGCTCGACTACGTGTTCATATCTGCGAACTACCAGGGCCAGCTCGACTACGTGTTCATATCTGCGTACTACTGGGGCCAGCTCGACTACGTGTTCATATCTGCGAACTACCAGGGCCAGCTCGACTACGTGTGCATATCTGCGTACTACTGGGGCCAGCTCGACTACGTGTTCATATCTGCGTACTACCAGGGCCAGCTCGACTAAGTGTTCATATCTGCGTACTACCAGGGCCAGCTCGACTACGTGTTCATATCTGCGTACCACCAGGGCCAGCTCGACTACGTGTTCATATCTGCGAACTACCAGGGCCAGGTCGACTACGTGTTCATATCTGCGTACTACCAGGGCCAGCTCGACTAAGTGTTCATATCTGCGTACTACCAGGGCCAGCTCGACTACGTGTTCATATCTGCGTACCACCAGGGCCAGCTCGACTAAGTGTTCATATCTGCGTACTACCAGGGCCAGCTCGACTACGTGTTCATATCTGCGAACTTCCAGGGCCAGCTCGACCACGTGTTCATATCTGCGTACTACCAGGGCCAGCTCGACTACGTGTTCATATCTGCGTACCACCAGGGCCAGCTCGACTAAATGTTCATATCTGCGTACTACCAGGGCCAGCTCGACTACGTGTTCATATCTGCGTACTACCAGGGCCAGCTCGACTACGTGTTCATATCTGCGTACTACTGGGGCCAGCTCGACTACGTGTTCATATCTGCGTACTACCAGGGCCAGCTCGACTACGTGTTCATATCTGCGTACTACCGGGGCCAGCTCGACTACGTGTTCATATCTGCGTACCACCAGGGCCAGCTCGACTAAGTGTTCATATCTGCGTACTACCAGGGCCAGCTCGACTAAGTGTTCATATCTGCGTACTACCAGGGCCAGCTCGACTACGTGTTCACATCTGCGTACTACCAGGGCCAGCTCGACTACGTGTTCATATCTGCGTACTACCAAGGCCAGCTCGACTACGTGTTCATATCTGCGTACTACCGGGGCCAGCTCGACTACGTGTTCATATCTGCGTACCACCAGGGCCAGCTCGACTACGTGTTCATATCTGCGTACTACCAGGGACTGTTCGACTACGTGTTCATATCTGCGAACTACCAGGGCCAGCTCGACTACGTGTTCATATCTGCGTACTACTGGGGCCAGCTCGACTACGTGTTCATATCTGCGTACTACCAGGGCCAGCTCGACTACGTGTTCATATCTGCGTACTACCAGGGCCAGCTCGACTACGTGTTCATATCTGCGAACTACCAGGGCCAGCTCGACTACGTGTTCATATCTGCGTACTACCAGGGCCAGCTCGACTACGTGTTCATATCTGCGAACTACCAGGGCCAGCTCGACTACGTGTTCATATCTGCGTACTACCAAGGCCAGCTCGACTACGTGTTCATATCTGCGTACTACCGGAGCCAGCTCGACTACGTGTTCATATCTGCGTACTACCAGGGCCAGCTCGACTACGTGTTCATATCTGCGTACTACTGGGGCCAGCTCGACTACGTGTTCATATCTGCGTACCACCAGGGCCAGCTCGACTACGTGTTCATATCTGCGTACTACCAGGGCCAGCTCGACTACGTGTTCATATCTGCGAACTACCAGGGCCAGGTCGACTACGTGTTCATATCTGCGAACTACCAGGGCCAGCTCCACTACGTGTTCATATCTGCGTACTACCAGGGACAGCTCGACTAAGTGTTCATATCCGCGTACTACCAGGGCCAGCTCGACTACGTGTTCATATCTGTTACAATGTCTCTTCAGTGTACAGACCCTAATCTATCAGTCCCCATTTTCTCCCTCTCTCTCCCCCTCTCTCTGACGCCACATGATATTTGTGTTCAAAGAGACATATCGCGCACGCACCTCTACAGTATGCAGAGAGAATCAATGAGAGAGATTCCAGCAAATCACATTAGGGACAGAAACCTGACAATTTCCATCCACACCATCCCGCGGGACGCAGGGGTGGCGGGGGTAGTTACTAGAAATAGACCGACCCCTTACACCCAGTATGGCGCATTGGGTGTTTACACTCACAAGCTGAATTTGTTGACGTAATATCTAGCTTAAATTGGATACAAAATTAGCGTTAACTCTATTATATGTTGTTTTAATGTTGGGCCACCGTCTGCCACGCTGGCCCGACATAAAAACAGCATTAGGATAACACTAGATCTTTGAGCTCAATTTTGTCAAGTTTATAAAGCATTTTGGAGATAATTTTTAGATAAATTGTATCTCACATTATAGTAAAGACGCTCCTTGTTATATTATTATTCTTAGATATATTGATATAGTGGCTTTCACAAGTATTCACAATAAGTATCGCACCCCCAACCAAGTAACCCCTTACATGGGAGTACTGCACATGTATCAGATATATTCAGTGATAATAAAAACATTGTACAATGTAGTCCATCTAGAATAAACTATATGTATCTTCCGTCTTAAAATCTCCAAGGATAAAACACAGAAAAGTTTTCCTAGCTAGACAGTCAGATACTGCCTAGAATGTTTCTTAACTCTATGGATACTGCAAACCTCCGCCGCGCAACATGGGTCACTGACGCCACAGAATCCTCAAGTGATTGCCACAAATTCTTTTTTTTTTAATCTGGAAAGAATCGTAATCCAGATGGTGGGTCCTGATTGTAATCCAGATCATCCCTAAAATTTAACGTATAGTTCCTTAGCCCGAGACACACATCTAGTAGTCCGAGCTTGACGTGAACATCATGGTTCAACGTCAGAGATTGACAGCATAGCAAAAGCTGTGGTTTTCTATGCTGGTGGTCAGTGTACGCTGAGACCAACAATTTCATGAAAAATGTGAGGGTAACCCTATTTAGATGATAAATTCACCTATAAAGACAGGGTTTTAAGTTCTCACGTTAGGGCATTATTCTAATAAGATGTACATCTGTCATTACAGAATGATATACAAGTAATTGATCAAACGCAGTAATTCATTGCGCAATCGATCGGATGCGCAACGTATTTCGGGGGCACAACTTTACGAATGGCAATGATTACAGACTATCGCACACAGAGTCTGTTACTACGGTCTACACATCTAGTAGCCTATTCAATATGCCTTAAGGCATATTGAATAGGCTACACGTCTGGTAGAAGTGTCATGCAAATCCGTTCATTACTTTGTGAGTAATCCTGATGACGGACAGACAAACAAACAAACAAACAAACAAACACGATCAAAAACATAACCTCCTGCGAGGAGGTAATGAACTCTTGTTTCCTCGGCGGTCTTTGTGACGATTAAATGACTACAGAAATAACATTATTTCCACCGGACTCGCATATTTGTATCTCGTAATAAAAATTGTACCTTTAAATATAAAAATTGTACGAAATATTGTTCTTTGGTGGTTGCTCGAACATTTAGAGCTGGAATTGTTAACGCAATTTCCAGTTCTAAACTTTCGAGTAAACCACCAAAGAATAATACTGTGTACAATATTTATGTTATTATCTAGACATTTGAGATATTTTTCTGGCTCAAGTAGCATACTTTGAAGAGAATAATCCTCAATAATACTGTATTTCCATGATTTAATAATATTAATTTGCATGACAGCCATTTATACAGGTGACGCTGCTGCTCTCTATACAGTGAAGTAAAACTTATTAACCCAGGGCCCGTATTCTCGTACAAGTTACGATATATCGTAGGCTTCCGATTGGTCGAGATGGCCATCTCGACCAATCAGAAGCCTACGATATATCGTAACTTGTACGAGAATACGGCTCCTGACAACACATAATTACTGTGTGTAAACCATGGAGACCAAAGGTTTTTTTTAAATTTGAAATCATCATAAATGTCTCAGTTAGCTCTTCTCTGCTTCATTTGAATACCTATGTTACTGAACTGAACTGCTATATATTTACTCTTTTAGTGCGGGGAACGACTTTAGACGTCAGAACCTGACGTCTAATGTCGGTCTCAGCGCTGAAACGGTCTCAGCGCTGACAACACAGAATTATTGTGTATCAACCATGTAGACCAAAGGTTTTTTTAAATTTGAAATAATCATAAATGTCTCAGTTAGCTCTTCTCTGCTTCATTTGAATACCTATGTAACTGAACTGAACTGCTGGGGAACGACTTTAGACGTCAGAACCTGACGTCTAAAGTCGGTCCCAGCGCTGATACATATTAAAAAGCTGGATAACTTGGCGTAAAAACACCACTCATTTTTTCTGATTTGCGCTCGGTTTTACCGGTTTGATTGATGTCATTAATGATTGATGATCTCTGTGTTGTAATGGCAGGTGTCACACGCCATGCAGATAACGCCGTCTTAATTAAAATAACATCAAAACTGCTGATGACTGATTACACCGCTTGCCCGAAATCTGGCCGATAGCGATACATGTTCACGAATCAGAATGCACATAACTCGGATGGTGACCACACGCATCTCCCCTGATCATCGGTATTAATAGTGCTTTTCGTGACAGTTTATTAATTATAAAAATCCCTGAAAAACTCTGTCCTAATCAGAAAATAAAACATGAGAAAAGGAAAGCAAACCAACTTTTTAAGTAATCTTTATTTTTAAAGGTTATTTATTAATATGCTACGTGAACGAAAAATGTACAACGTTTGTATTTGTTCACATAATCAAGTCACACGTGACATAACTTCCATAAATTACAGCTCAAACTACAGCAATAGTGTGGTATGGGCTGATAGTGATATACGTCTATTAGTGAAATCCACTGCAC
Source organism: Flabesymbios commensalis (assembly GCA_964017125.1). Lineage (NCBI taxonomy): Eukaryota > Metazoa > Annelida > Polychaeta > Terebellida > Flabelligeridae > Flabesymbios > Flabesymbios commensalis. The sequence goes on along the minus strand of OZ024904.1, from coordinate 108,988,009 downwards.
AGAGAGTGTGATATATTTGAAATGAAATGGCCATTTTTGTGCACATATAGGCTAAACTGGGCCAGGAGAACCTCCTGAGGATGGTGAGATGATTGAAATGACACTGTGCTCCGGACACAGGATTCGAAATTCGAGCCCTGGCGGTCTGAGGCCGAGTACGCTACCTCTCGGTCACGGAGGCTCCCCACAGTACTGACTTTCACACGTGGATGGGGAAGGAACATTTTTTGTTTCTTTAACCGCCGAGACCGGGAACCGAACCCCGTACTCTGGCGTGAAAGGCAGCGGTGCTAACCACTACCCTAGGGCCCCCACCCTGTTTTGTGGTGGCTTAATTACATTCCCTATTTACGTAGGCTTTGTCCGAGCCAAATAATATTTATTGAACCCATAACATCAACCCTTGATGACTCAAATCATCATTTTACCCTTAGAAGACTAATGTCGACATATATATTAATGTTTTCTCATGTTTGATGACTTTATATAACCAGCTTATACAAATTAAATAGTTCTTACATCTGCAATTTTTCGAGTTGAATTCAGGCAATTCAACTAATTTTTAGTCACTGGAAGTTCAAATAAGGTTTTTAGGACAAAATAAATCACTTCAAGTCGTTATCTTTTTGACCAGGAGTACTATTACGCATCATCTTCCCAAAATTCTTACCCACCACTTTCCCAGCGGCAAAATATCGATTGAGGATATTCAAATGTTTCTCAGATTGATGACGTCATCCTTTTTGTTGTGCAAAGCAACTCAGTGATGAAGATGATACAGTGATCATCTGAAAAGCGAAGATGTAAATGATGCTTTTTCTTATAAAATTTCAACATTTTTAAGCGCGACATAGGCACCAAATATAAAAGGTGTGTAGAAGAACTTTCTCACAATGAGAAGGTATTTTTGCCCCATTTTTTGTATCAGCCTCAAGAGCTATGCTTTTTCAGAGTAATGGATGTTTCACAACACATTTCTATTTGTCCCTTTTTTACCATTGAAACGCTGAATTATTTTCCACCGAAGCGCAAATTGGCTAGATCATCGGTATCAATAGTGCTTTTCGCGACACTTTTTTAGTTATATGGAGCTATAACAAAAAATCCTTAATAAACTCTGTCCTAATCAGAAAATAAAACATGAGAAAAGGAAAGCAAACCAACTTCTTGAGTAATCTTTATTTTCAATAGCTTTTTATTAATATGCCACGTGAACGATAACTACAACGTTTTGTATACCCTCACATAATCAAGTCACACATGAAATAACTTCCTTAAATTGCAGTTCAAACTACAGCAATACCGTAGTGTGATATCGGCTGATACCGATATACGTAAAATCCACTGCACAGTGAGTGTGATACAGGCGGTTGAATAGCTGTTAACGTGTGTAATGCTTGATAGAGCTAACTAAGAGATCTTAAAGACGTATATAGAATGTATTCGTTTATTAGGCTCAAATACGTATTTTCAATAGAATGTATTCCAGTCCAGTTAATGTTGCCGTATTTATTATAGAATGTATTCGTCCATTAGGAGTGACTCGGCTTCGTCCAGAACAGAATTCACCTTTAACATCGCCGTGTCTTTTTGTCGTCTGAGCATTGCCAGCATTGCTGATGCCACCAATCATTTCCTACCCCCCCCCCCCGACAGATCATATGACAGATAATGATCTCTTCAGAGGCTCAACCCCTTAAGCCCCAGAATCCCTCTATTCAGTAAATCGTGTAGAGCTAGGTCCGTATGGATAAAATAGAAGCATGTGAGAGGAGAGGGCCCCACTTTAGATGTAGACAAAGCTTTTTGATATGTCTGTGTCCATTCCAGCTCTGATCTTATAACCGATTGTGATTGTCATACCTTCACAAGCTCAACCCTTTCAAACCTGAGTTTACCATTGTCATCTTCATCCAGTACAAGCCGCGAATTGCTGTCGCAATTCTCGACTTGTAGTGGATGAAGATGATTTGGTGTGGGTTAAAAATTTAAAAAAAAATTGCCATGTATTGGTAAATCAGTTTCATGAAGATATTCATTGTAAAACCCTTAGTTGTGGGAAAATTAGGTCTGTTTTCAGGAATGTAAAATGATGCATTAATGCATCATGAGGGCTCAAAGGGTTAACCCTTTCGCCCCTAATCACAAATATAATTATTTAACCCTGACAACGCTGAAATATTTTTTTATAAACCATGATTCATGAAGACTAAAGGGTTTTTTCAATTTAAAACCATCATAAATATCTTTGTTAGCTCTTTCCGCTTCATTTGAATACCTGTGTTATGTGTCTACGGCCATTAGAAATATTGTATTCTTTCCGTGCGGGTACCGTCTTTAGACGTCAGATTCTGACGTTTAAAGACAGTCCCCGCGCTGAAAGGGTTAACCCTTTCGCATCTAATCACGACTATGAACGTTAAAAATTCGTTTGATTATTGTTATTGGTAATTAAATACGTATTCAAACATCAAGATTTGCAAATGTCTGGTACAGGAAACACACATTTCGTTTCTATTAACAGAAATTTGATTAGCTAAATAATAATAATAATGATAAAGTGCCTAGCGCCTAAAGGCCTGAGAAGCTAAGCTAATTCATTAATACATTTTATAGTTTTAAATATTATATGTGTTATGACTGATCCAGCCACTTGGGAGCTTATATACCCCCGCCCCAGCAATCTAAGGGTTGGCAGCTAGGCTCTTGTGATATTTTTTCTGGATCAATCAGATTTCGTGTCAAGGCGTTTACATCGGATCTGAGCAGCTTCGTTTGTCGGGATTTTGTCACTCCAGACGGGGGTTAAGTGGGACAAATATCAGCGAAAGAAAAACGCCCTGTTTCGTAATGACATATCTCCGCTGGACCCGCACATATATACGATTTCACAATAGTTTTCACGGAATCAAACCAGATAAAATATATAAGTGATCAAAAGTGTTTGTGCTACATTAACTAAAAATACGTCAATTTAGGGAAGTGTCTATTTTTTAATAAACGCACACCTAAAGCGTCAAAAATTAAAGATTTTGTAAGTTAAAAAATTGTGATAAATCTTTGAAAATAAAGACTCTCTCAGCTTTCTTTTCATAGACTAAACTTGGATATTGTATGAAATACTGGCATTTGCTTTTGAGCTGAGCCATGTGTTGGTGACAGACGGTTTACAGAAATTTCGCATTGTTTGTTTCTGTTTATCATTCATTTGAAGCTGGAATTGCTGACGCAATTTCCAGCTTCAAATGACCAAAAATTAACATACACTGTTATTGTATTGTCTCTTGAATTATATTCCCGGCGATGCATTCCATTAGATATATCTATTTATGGTACCTGGTATGGTACCTGGTATCTTGATCTTCTCTCTCTCTCTCTCTCTCTCTCTCTCTCTCTCTCTCTCTCTCTCTCTTCTCTCTTCTCTCAATCTCTCTCTCTCTCTCTCTCTCTCTCTCTCTCTCTCTCTCTCTCTCTCTCTCTCTCTCTCTCTCTCTCTCTCTCTCTCTCTCTCTCTCTTTCTCTCTCTCTCTCTCTCTCTCTCTTTCTTTTCATAACAAGTATGATTTATTTTGCTGTGGTCACATTACCTGTTCTCTTGGTCTTTGATCTGTATCTGTATCGGTGTGACAGACACAATGTCAGATGCTGAGTAGTATTACATTAACCCTTAAAGCGCTGAAATTATTTGTAAAAAACATCGCAACCAACTGAGGTTTTTTCAATTTGAAATCATCATAAATGCCTTCGTCAGCTCATTCTGATTCATTTGAATACCTATGTCATGGGTCTACGACCATTAGAAATTTGTTGATTCTTACAGTGCGGGGATCGACTTTAGTCGTCAGAATCTGACGTCTACGGACGTCAGATTCTGACGACTAAAGTCGATCCCCGCACTGAAAGGGTTAAATACCTATTATTAGTTTAGCTATCTCTGATACTGTCACGCTACCTGCTGTATTGACCTTTGACCTATGGTCACCTTTGACCTATGGTCACTATGGTAAGGGATGGGCTAGCCCTATATAATTCTACTTTCATTTGTTTTACTAATACATTATTATAATGTTAACGCATTCAATGAAACAAAAATACTTTTCCAGGTTTATGTGTTTTTTTTCTGTTATTTCACCATGTTAAATATTATTTTTGAATTACTTTGTTTTCTACATGGCCTGCACACTAAATCTCAGTGGTGATATTATGATCAATATTGATAGCACACATTTATTCAGACAGAAAGGCTGACAGATATTTTATTCACAGAAATAAAAGTCATTACAAACTTATTTGTCATAGTAATTAGGGAGATATATGTACATGTATATACAAGAATGTTGATTTTGTTAAAATTTGCTCCTGCTATACATAATAAACTAATTGTTTTAACATACTCCGCAGATATAAGTATAAACTCCGCAGATTGTATTTACAAAATCACTGTCTTTGCAAAATAATAAAATTGCGCACTTGTGAATATTTTTATGTGAGGGATTCCGTTGATTCCTCACTGCTATGGTTCTGACTTGTCTGAGCAGAGAACTGTCTTATCTGCAGAGACAACAAGATTACACGCAAGGATGCTGTGTTGTCTCGATGCTGGCTTACTGCTGGGCCGACGTGTGCGACGCTGCCCCGCCATTAAACCAGCATCTGTCTAGGATGTCCTTCTTTGTGGCTGATCCGGGTAATCTGAAGAACTACAGGAGTCAACGCTGCTATGCGATGGCAGTGACTGATTAACCCTTGAGGCTCTGAAATATCTTTTATATGAACCAAGATAACAAAGGGTTTTTTCAATTTGAAATCATTATAAATGTGTTAGTTAGCTCTTTGTGATTCATTTGAATACCCATGTTACGGATCTACGACCATTATAAATATTTTTACTCTTAACACTGCGGACATCGACTTTAGACATCAGAATCTGACGTCTACAGACGTCAGATTCTGATGTCTAAAGTCGATCCCCGCGCTGTAAGGGTTAAAGGGATGCAATATATTTTTTTAAATAAAGTTTTTTTTAATTTGAAATCATCATAAATGTCTTAGTTATGACGTCTATAGACGTCAGATTCTGACGAATTAAGTCAGTAGACGTCAGATTCTGACGTCTAAAGTCGATCCCCGCACTGAACGAAATAAAAATGTATAACGGCCGTATTGACCCTAACATAGGTGGACTATTCAAATGACATTCATGATGAATTGAAGAAACCCTCCGGTCACTTGGTTCATAAAAAAGGATATTTCAGCGAGGTTAAGCAAGCAGTTACTTCTGTTCGCCTTGTAAGCTCCGAATTCTGGAAGGCGATCCAATTTCACCCGCGTCGCTAGATTTCCCACTTTTCTGACACTGTCTGAGCAATTTGATATAGTGAAATTGAAACCTTTTTCGTCCGAAGCCTTTTTTATGTTTAATTTCACTTTGTAATAAGACTATTAAATTGGCAGCCTTGGTAGAAATCTGCGTCATAAGCTTTAACAATTTTCGTCATTTGAGCCTACCGATTTTGCTGAATTATTCTGTTTTACATTTTAGCAATATTCATTGTCTTTATATTAAGCTTTGGCAAGACTCTCTAAATATAAGGTTCAGTAACAATATTTAGTCTGAGTTATTCACCTGGTATACATGTGTGGTATAACAGTTTTATAAAATGAGTTTTACTCAATTGGAACTCTAAATTGCATTAGCATTTCTGGCTTCAATTCAATAATTGCCATGAGAAAAACAGACGATGTCGATTTAAACGTTGTCCTTTCACATCACACGCAGACTTAAAAGATCGAGACTGCTCGCAAAAAAAGTATTCAAACTATATTTTTGTTAATATCTTGGAATCGTATTTTACAATCGTATTATTTCACGTTAGCGAGCTTGAGATATGGTGTCTACTCTACGACGATATCGTTTCCTGTACGACGATATCGTCTCCTCTACGACGATATCGCTTCCTCTATGACGGTATCGGGCTGCTGTTTTTCACCAAGTGTTCATCAGAACAGTTATTTGAAGATGAAATTTAATCAATTCATTGCAAAAACAGACATATACCAAGGTGATTTGGAGGTGCTGATTAACCAATCCAGAGCGGGGATCGACTTTAGTCGTCAGAATCTGACGTCTACAGACGTCAGATTCTGACGACTAAAGTCTATCCCCGCACTGTGAGAGTAGTAATATTTCTAATGGCCGTAGACCCCTAACATAGGTATTCAAAAGAATCGGAAAGAGCTAACTAAGACATTTAAGATGTCTTAGTTAACTAAGACATTTAACCCTTTCAGAGCGGGGATCGCCTTATTCATTGGACGAGTGCTGTATTTCCCCACATCGAACTCGCATGAGCACCGTTTTCATATCGTATCACTCACTCCTGATATTTTCTGTCACTGATATTGTAGTAATATCGCCATGATAGATATTTTCTGTATCAACCCTTCCTGATATTTTCTCTATCAACCCTTTCTGATATTTTCTCTATCAACCCTTTCTGATATTTTCTGTATCACACCTTTCTGATATTTTCTGTATCACCCCTTCCTGATATTTTCTGTATCACCCCCTTCCTGATATTTGCTGTATCACCCCTTCCTTATATTTCCCGTATCACCCCTTTCTGTATCACCCCTTCCTGATATTTTCTGTATCACCCCTTCCTTATATTTTCTGCATCACTCCTTCCTTATATTTCCCGTATCACCCCTTCCTGATATTTTCTATATCACCCTTCCCTTATATTTCCCGTATTTTCCTTTCAGATATTTTATGTATCACCCCTTCCTGACATGTTCTGTATCACCCTTCCTGCTATTTTCTGCATCACTCCCTCCTAATTATTTCCCGTATCACCCCTTTCTAATATTGTCTGCATCACCCCTTCCTGATATTTTCGCTTCCTGACATTTTCTGTATCACCCCTTCCTGATGGTTCCTGTCACAGCCCTCTGTTATGGCTGTTGATATCACGACAGTGGCCAATAAGTGCTGTTAATACCACAGCCAACACGGCCTGTGTGTATTGTCCTCTGGCCGTATAACAGCTCTACCATTGATTACAACCTCAGTTTTTCTCGTGGAAACAAAAATTACCCACCATGTATTCCTGAAGGCGGGCGAGGCTAATGCTTTCATTTATACCGACACCTGCTACCATGTCAGCGCCCTAGGTGGGCAACACATTTACAGCCCTAGGGGGAATTCATTTTTTGTTAAATAAGTTAGTTTTGACAAACAATTTGAGTTATACAATCATAGAGATTATTATCTTATTTGTTTCTCTTTGATATTGACAAAGGTTCTGTACCGTGTGTGTGTGTATGTGTGTGTGTGTGTGTGTGTGTGTGTGTGTGTGTAATCGCATGTAAAGGGTTATGCGTGTGAAGAGTGAATGCGTGTTTTACGACGCTTAACCCTTTCAAGCCTGAATTTACCATTGTCATCTTCACCCACTACAAGCCGCGAATCGCTGTCGCAATTCTCGACTTGTAGTGGACGAAGATGATTTGAAGTGGGTGAATAATTAAAGGAAATTGCCATGTATTAATAAACCAGTTTCATGGAAATTTTCATTGTAAAACCCTTAGTTGTAGGAAAATTAGGTATGTTTTCAGGGATGTAAAATGATGTTTTAATGCATCGTGAGGGCTTAAAGGGTTAATGCACACCCATGGCAATATCGCGAAAAAAAAGAATCCCAAAGTCGGGACTAAAGGCCCCTCTCTTATCAAATTATTTCAAAGATTCTTCAGAATGCACTGTGGTATTATACACAGCACTGCACACTCCAGGTATTTGAACACCCGGTCGAGATTCGAACCCAGTACCGCAAAGTTACGAGACACAGCCGGGTCGAATGAGCTATCGTGACCAGCCTGTGCAGAATGAGTTTAGGTATAATAATAATTATTTTTGTTGTTATGCTATCAAAATTAAGCTAAAAAAAAGACATCCAACTAGAATTGCCCAGTTCATTGTATTATACGCGGTTAATATAGGTGGTGAACAGGTGTTAGAACAAGCCAATAACCGGCTGATCTAACCCTGGTTATCCAGTCCACTACCAGAATTACCATACATATTACATCCACCGATCACTGGCTATTGTACCAGGCCATTTATTTTACAAAAAGTATACAAGAAAAAACAATGTATAATATGTTCTGTTTTATGTCGGAAAGCGAACGCTCAAACATATATCAGTACTGGGTATTTTCCTCATGGTATAGAGATCGATTTCAGAAAGATAAAGGATCCCTAACCCTTTGACTTCCAGGCCGGGGTGCATGCCAGTATCCAGATATACTGGAGTAGGAGTTCTATTTTTCGCCATTTGAAGCTGGAATTGCTAACGCAATTTCCAGCTTCAAATGACGAAAAATACATAAATGTAGTATATATTTGACGAAAATTTGTGTCATTTTATGGTTACGTTCATTGACGAATGACGACGGAAATTCCCGTCATGTATGGTAGTGAAAAGGTTAACACTTTCAAGCCTGAATTTCCCATTGTCATCTTCACCCACTACAAGCCGCGAATTGCTGCCGCAATTCTCGACGTGTAGTGGATGAAGATGAGTTGATGTGGTTTAAAAATTAAAGAAAATTACCACGTATTGATCAAACAGTTTCATGTTAATTTTCGTTCTAAAACCCTTCGTCGTAGGAAATTCATCTATTTTCAGGGATGTAAGATGATGCTTTAATGCATCGTGGGGGCTTAAAGGGTTAAACATCTGTTAAACTTGTTTTAGAGCTTTAAATCACACTCGCTGCATTAACCCTTTCAGCGCCTGGACCCACTTTGGACGTCAGAACCTCACGTCTATAGACGTCAGATTCTGACGTCTGAAGTCGATCCAGACACTGCAACAGAACAAATATGTATAATGGCATTAGGTATAGCATAGGTATTCAAAAGAAGCGAAAAGAGCCAGCTAAGACATTTAATTCTGATAATTTCAAAATGAAAAAACACCTTTTGAAGCAGCAATTCACACCTCAATGTCATTCACACCTCAAGCAATACGCTGAGAGCTCATTATAGTGTTCAATACTGCAGGCAGCACTGCGCGTCCCATGTATTTGAACAGTTTAGTGCTGCAAGGAGTGTATTGGAGGGCTGGCTTTCCGAGCTGTGGTAATTCCTCTGGAGCCAGAGTAACTAGTCCTTGACTGTTTTTTTTACGTGTCAGTTAACGACTCATTTATAACTCCTTGTTATGTATGTTATAGCGTGTTGTGTTTTTTCTTGGCAGAGTGCATCGCTTTAAAGAAACCGTTAATAAATAAATACACCACAATACAGTACAAAACAACAAAACACAACATAGCACCAACATAACACAATGCAATGCAATGCAATGCATTACAATGCAATGCAATGCAATGCAATGCATTGCATTATAATGCAATGCAATGCAATGCAATGCAATGCAATGCAATGCATTGCAATGCAATGCAATGCAATGCATAGCAATGCAATGCAATGCAATGCAATGCAATGCAATGCAATGCAATGCAATGCAATGCAATGCAATGCAATGCAATGCAATGCAATGCAATGCAATGTAATGCAATGCAATGCAATGCAATGCAATACAATTATGCATGGTATTATTTACCTCTGTATTATCTCTGCTTCTAAAAGGGGCGGAGATAACCCTGTGGTTGTTAGTGTATGTTACATTAATCTCACCTGCTAGTTTTTACCTGTCGGCCCCGGGCTTAGGTCCACCCAGATGCCCCCGGCGTGGCACCCCCCCCCCCCCCGGTGCCCTTGGCGTCCATCCTGTAGTGTCTCTCTGATGTCCACCTGTTATATCAGGCGCCAGGAAGTTAACAGGAAGACGAAAAGGAGGCAGCGGCAGTCATGTCTACTCTGGCTTATTGTCTGATCAGAGGGCTGAGCCAGGAAACTAGAAAGGTGTGTTCTCAATATGTGCACTTAATGGGTATCCAGAAGGAGACGGCAGTATGTGAAGAGGAAGACGAGAAGGATGCAGCGGCAGTCATGTCTACTTTGGCTTATTGTCTGATCAGAGGGCTGAGCCAGGAAGCTATAAGGGGTGTCCTCAATATGTGCACTTAATGACGGAGGCTGAGCTAGGAAACTATAAGAGGGTGTCCTCAATAATTGCACTTAGTGTGTATCTTGAAGGCGCCAGTAAGTGAAGAGGGAGACAAGAAGGATGCAGTTATGTCTACTCTGGCTTATTGTCAACCCCAGGGGCTAAAACTCGATGTTTCAGCTACAGATTGACCGCGTACATTTCTTTGGATGGTCATATAAAAGACTTACTCTTGAATAATCAGGTCAAAAATATAGTTTTTTTTAAATCAGTAACATTTCATTACATATCGCACAGTCATTAAAACATTATGGAGAATTTTCGGACCTTGGGGTCGAGATCGCTCTGGTCACCGCTATGTTGAATATTTGGGGTAAAGCAAATGCATCAATCCAGGGCTTATTGTCTGATCAGAGGGCTTAGCCAGGAACTAAATAAGAGGGGTGTTCAATGTGTGCTCAGAAAGGTGAAAGCCACCAGGAACACGGATGTAGCTGTGTAGTCACGTCTTATTCTCTGATCAAAGGGCTGACACAGGAAACTATATAAGGGGGTGTTCTCCATGTGCATCCCGCTATTAATCCTACTTGGGTCTTTTAGAGAAATATCTCTATTTCTTCCCTCTCCATATTACAAGGGTATCACTTTAATGGCGACCCCGTCGACTACGGGAGACCCATTTTATTTACTGATATCTTACTGATTATGTACCTTTCTACTTGCGCAACTCACCGATAGGGGTCGCGTACTGCATATAACTGATATATTATATTAGTTGATAATAAGATACATATCGTTTGAATAAAGCGTTGATGGTGAGATTCTAATGCTGGTGTTTATGGGTGATTTTATCATTTCAAAAAAGTAACCCTCACATTTTCCACGACGTTGTTGATCTTAGCGTGCTCTTGTCAACAGCATATAAAAACAGCACGTTTCCCACTCTACTCCACTCTGGCATGTGGTTGAATTTGGGCTCCTGAGAAGCACACATGACCACCACCTGGTGGGTCCTGTCTTACTTTACAAACATTTAAGCATCTGGACAACATCTCTGATCAAAAGTGCTCCTACCAAACAATATACTTTAAACCTATGTTGGACCAGAGTCGTAGATTGTGTGTCGACATTAAACCAACATTGGGTCAAATGCAGTATCCCAATTATTGTACACCATCCCAGATAATAGTACATCGCTGCTGGTATTCAGCCGCTACATCATTCTGCAAAATGGCAAACAATTATTGCAAACGTGGGAAAAACTCTGATCAAAAGTGCTCCTACCAAACAATATACGTTAAACCTATGTTGAACCAGAGTCGTAGACGGTATGTCGACATTAAACCAACATTGGGTCAAAGGCAGTATCCCAATTATTGTACACCATCCCAGATAATAGTACATCGCTGCTGGTATTCAGCGGCTACATCAATCAGCAAAATGGCAAACAATTATTGCAAACGTGGAAAAAACTCTTTTAAAGTTCCACGGTCCCTTTTATGCCCAATATTGCATATTTTACATCTGCAAAACGCCGAAAAATTATCGCAAATGTGGAATACATTTTGTAACTCATCCTTGACACATAAATTTCAAAATAACATATTTTACATAACATGATTCAAACTTCAAAATCAATTAAGACGGTGTGGAGGTTTAAACGGCATTATTAAAACATGATTGCTACCTGAATTTACGAGTATGTACAAATAGGTAAAGTGGAAAATATTAGTATTACGCAAAAAATAAAGGCCAGTAAAAATGCCACTCTTAACTCCACCTCTGTTTTTTTTAAACAAAACATATGTAATTTACACAGCTCATGGTACACGACGTCTCTGAATCATTATTTTGTAGTACAACATGCATTGTGGACATGTGATAATGCAATATGTGACCTCGAGGGCTCAAACAAGGTGACAGAGCGCCGCGGGTGTCAATATAATGCACTCAGTGTGTGTATCTAATGTTACTGAGTTTGTCTGGTATATTTACAGGGTCAGTTTACTTCAACCTACCCTATCGTCATTGTCGTCTGTTTACTGGGTCATTTTGTCCCACCCTACCCTATCGTCATTGTCCGCTACGTTTGCATGGTCATTTTGAAGTCATCATGAATGTCTTAGTTAACTCTTTCCGCTTTATTTCAATGCCTATGTTATGGTACTACGACCATTATAACTATTTACTCTTTCAGTACAGGGGATCGACTTTAGACGTCATAACCTGACTTGAGACGTCAGAATCTGACGTCTATTGATGTTCAATTCTGACGTCTAAAGTCTGCGGTCTGTTAAGAAACATCAGTGATACAAAGTTGTCATGCTATGAATCTGTTCATTTTTTGATATCGGTCTATTATCGGGTAAAAGTTTTATATCACCAATAAAATATCGTAGCTGTGCCTCTGTTATGTAATACTTTTGGCCAAGCATAAATTAGGCACAGAACAATTATTTTCTCCAAAAATGTCTTCAATCTTTGTGATGATTTGTTTATGATTTCAATATACGTATAGGTATTGATTTAATGATATCTAATATCTGTATTAAAATAAGATTATTTCCTTTGTCATATAGCCCCATGTAAATGGTCCAAGGAGAAATGTACTTGAAAAAAACGAACATTTATGAGAGTATCTAGATATTCGTTATAGATATGTGTTGGTACAAATCACCAGTAATATTTGCAGATAAAGTTTCCCTGGCGTCCAGTTATGCATTGGTCATTGACAACGGTCTAGATTTACGTCCAAAACAATCAGAAAAACTGTCAGATCAATGCAGGTAAATATGCAAATTTATGCAAATTTATGCGGCTGTCTGCGGACTCCGCAATCATATCTCTTAATCAGTATTCCGGTATATCTTCCTCTTATCGATTACAATCGATGACTGGTGATAAAGTAGACCATGACATTTGCAAAATTGTCTTTTTTTCTAACTTATTTTTTGCAAAATCTACATTCAATGCGATGTTTCTTTAGGATTCAAAATTTACAAAATAATATATATCTCGCATACATAACGACGTATATAATGACGAGGTCTGGAAAATAGCGACACATTACATTTTGTTAAAATACATAGACTGCCGTTATTTGTTTGCTATGCAGGGGATGTCGGTGAAACTCATCAGTCGGGCACGTGTGGGGTCAGCAGAGGTCACGGGGGGTTACCAGAGGTCAACAAGGGTAGAGATTATAAGAGGGGTGATAACGGGGTATGGGGGTCCACTATAAAAGGGATGGCAGGTCTTCCCTGCCAAGCAAACAGCAGTAACTGCTTACTTTTCAAGTAAGCAGTTACTGCTGTTTGTTTTTGAGCTGCAGGTTTTTCTGCCATCGAGTACTGGCATGATGACTGCCGCGTAAATACAAACAGCAGTAGCTGCCCACTTGATAAGTAAGCAATTACTGATGTTTGCCTTTGAGCTGCAGGATTCTCTTCTGCCATCGAGTACTGGCATAATGACCGCCGCGCGTAGACAAACACCAGTAGCTGCTTACTTGAAAAGTGAGCAGTTACTGCTGTTTGCCTTTGAGCTGCAGGATTCTCTTCTGCCATCGAGTACTGGCATAATGACTGCCGTGCACGGTGCAAAGACAAAGAGCAGTAACTGCTTTCTTGAAAAATAGGCTGTTACTGCTGTTTGTCGTTGGACATGACTAATACCTTGACCCTTTCACCGCTGTTTCACCGCTGTGGTCGTTTTTAATCAATTGTACTAGCCGATGCATCACTGTTAATGGGAGCTCAATAAACGTTTAAACATCCATATTAGCAAATGTTTGATCTCAAACTAAACTAATATGTGAGTAATTTTCGCCTACTTGAAGTTGTGGGTCGCGGTAGCGAGACACAACCTCAAGTGGGTGAAAATTAATAATAATTTCGCCTTTTCGGGTTTAAAAGGCAGATAGCAATAACCTAAATACTTATATAAAAGCTTACTTTTCATGTTAGTAGTTACTAGTTAGGCCCATTCCCTTCTGTCTAAAATGAATAATAGTCTAAGATAAATAGCAGTAACTGCTTACTTTTTAGGTAATCAGATACTTCTGTTTGTGGAAGAGGGGGGTGTTGGACATTCACTGGGCTTGGATGATATGTGAGAGGGGGGGGGGGTTGACCTCACGTCTGACCTCAGGTCTGGCGTGCGTCCCTCACGTGACCACACCCATCCCATCGGCCCCTGCGTCTCCCCTGTTACCGGCATGCACTTCTCACTTCCTCCTGCCCTTTGGCACCTCACACTTCGCCATCGACCAAAAAACATCACAGTTGTAGCTTTGCTGAATACACAATTTTATGGTGGAGACGGAACACTCCGCATTTCCACAGTTCTACGCTTATTTTGCAAAAAATAAATATTTAAATGCTTTGCAATAGTTAAACATAGATAGCAATATAAATGTTATGTAAATGATAATTTTACTCCTTTATAATGTATTTTGATTTATTTCATTTGCATTTACCCATGCTAAGATGTATTTTGATATTGCTCACCAATCGTGTCGGATTCTGGTCTACCATCAGAGCAATTCGTCCGACCTCTAAGGTTTGTTTATTTGGATTGAGTTTTCACAACGGCACTACAGTGTACAACTGGAAAGTGGGACCGCCTATTACGACGGTACTACACTGCACAACTAAAAAGTGAAACAGTTCATAAAGTTGAATGACCTTCTGAGTAAACACATTTTTTCTGAATAATATTTTTAAAGGTAGTTAAACTTGATTAATTGGATTTTTGCAGAATTATTTTTCCTAAAAACGGGGTCGCAAGGGTTGAACACTGAACCAGCAGTGGGTCATCCCCTATTATCGCTACTGCTGAATTGGATGTGACTTCTCACAGCCTCGCTAGTCGTCGCCACCGTCGCCTCACGACCTCTCGTCACGGGGTTAGTTCTCGTGGCTTCGCTAGTCGTCGCCACCGTCGCTCCGTCACGGGGTCAGTTCTCGCGATTTAGAATGGAGTCACAATTAGAGGGCAGGCAGGAGTGTGAGCTGTTTAGGAGGCAGCCCTGACACAGGGCTGCGGTATTAATCACTCATTCTGCCGGGGTATGTGAGCGATAATACGTGTACCGAGAGACGTCTACGTGGGAGAACATAATACATGCACGTCGACGCTGAAAAACTGAGCGATAATACGTGCACTGAGAGACGTCTATGAGTGATAATACATGCATGGGAAACATGGAAAACTGAGCGATAAAATGTGCGCTGAGAAACATTGACATGGGGAAGCTGAGTGATAATGAAAATGAAAGAATGAGGTTTTAGGCCATCTTTGTATATATGCTCAACTGGGCCAGGGCAACCTCCTGAGGATGGTGAGATGAAACTGCTCTCCAGACACAAGATTCATAATTCAAGCCATAGCGGTCTGAGGCTGAGCACGCTAACTCGCGGTCACGGAGGCTCCCAACAATATTTAATTTTCACGAATTCTTCGAAACTTGAATGCCAGAGCGGGGGACGAACCGCGATCTCCGACTTTCCAAGCAGGCAGCTATACTACCGCACCAGGGACCCACCCCTGAGAAATTCTACGTAGGGAAACTGAGCGATAATACGTGTACTTAAAACAAAAGGCAGCCTAACGCAGTCAACACCAGGTGTCGCAAACACTGATCAGAATATACATGACAAGACATACAGGTCGAGATCGGTAGCTCGACAAATCGCATTCATCAATAAATAAATAAATAAATCAATCAATCTATTATTCAATCAATCAATCAACCACTGATCAGGTCATCCAACGTCTCACTCATTTACTAATTTTACTGACTCTTTTAAAATAATAAAAAACCAATACGGTGCATACGCTTGTTAACATTTACTCACAGTAGATGACAGGATGTTATGATAGTCATATCTATATTCATCTCCATGGCAACCGTCTCCTAGCTGCCAGATACAGCAGCAAAGGGAGCCAGCAGCCATGAGACATCGATCCAAAGCTGGTTTAATGTTGGGCCGGCGTCTACGACGCTGGCCCAACATTAAATCAGCATTGGATGAATGTATCGTGTTATCTGGCTAACTGTCTACAGGGGCAGCACTATACAGGGAGTTAGCTGTCTACGGGGGATCGCCGGCAAAAATAGATCTTACTAATTGGCGGGCTAGGATTTTGGGATCTGTGGGGATTTCTTCTATCACAGTGGCCAGTGAGTCATCACCTTCAGCATTATATAAGATGTAGATCAGATAGGAAAACCAGGTCTAACAAGGACCGCTGTAAGGTATTGTTATAGCCTAAATATCAAATGTATTAAAAACTTCAAAAGATGTATAAAAATTAATTCACCAAAGAATGCAAAATAAATAAATAAATTTAAGAACAATAAGGAAATATAAGAAAGCTAAGACATGAATGGTCAATGAAACTTGTATTGACATTGTATTGATTGCTGTTGGAAAGTTTACAATATAATAGTGTACAATAGCATATAATAGTATAAATATCATAAGAGTATAATAGTATATAATTGTATATTTGTAGCAGTGCAATATTGATTTGTTTTGATCACAGTCGTTGGATTCAACATTTTCAGTTAAAATTAGCTTTAAATAAATATTATATTTATTTGTTAATGTGAACTATCATGTGAGTCAAAGCATGTAAAGGATTAAATTATGTCCCCTTTGTTTGAAAGGCATTGTTATTGTACTATAGTCCCAGATGAGCTGACGCAGATCTACTGAAGAAGAGCAACAAACCGATTGCTCAAAGTCAACAAACCGATTGTTCAAGGTCAAATAACTCCCTCCCATGTCATACAAATCTTCAATTATCACAAATCCTGAGCTTTCCTCTTTCATGATCACGTGACAGAGCGCGGGATTTCGGCGTGACGTGAACGAGACACTGGATGCGAGGAGTGAGAGGTGGATACCGAATAAGCCAGTTACAATGTGGTGATCCCCGCCTATTGTGACGTCCTCATACGGAGTGTAGAAACCCTAATCTGTTAGAATGCACTGATCTCCGCAAACACGAGGTGGCATCCAATGTTGGTTTACTATCGGCCCACGGTGAGCGATACTGGCCCAACATTAATACAACATTGGGTGACGCTCCCTGCTTATTATGACGTCCTCATGGGGAGTATGGAGGTGACACGCACTGGTCTGTCAACTCAGAATCCCTGGATCAGTATGTGTGACCCACGGGAGAAGTTCAAGGTCATTTTAGTATTGTTAGCACCAGCTAGTCTCGCCTGAAAATACTCAGTCCACAAACTCTCACTCGTGGGTTGTAATTGAGAAATCACAGGGGGGGGGGGGCTAACCCTTTCAGCGCGGGGATCGTCTTGAGACGTCAGAATCTGACGTCAATATACGTCAGATTCTGACATCTAAAGACGATCCCGACGATCTGAAATAAAAAAAAAGTTATATTGGTCGTAGACCCATAATAGCCTATAGGTATTCAAATGAAGCGGAAAGAACCAACTAAGCCATTTACAATTTTTTTTAAATTGAGAAAAAAAACTTTGGTCTCCACGGTCTATAGTTTATACACAAATATCTAAAATAGCGTTTTACGAGTTAACCCTTAAAGCGCTGAATATATTTTATATAAACCATGAAAACCAAAGGGTTTTTTCAATTTGAAATCATCACAAATGTCTTTGTCAGCTCATTCCCGCTCAGTTGAATACCTATGTCATGGGTCTGTGATCATTATAAATGTTTTTACACTTGCAGCGCGGGGATAGACTTTAGTCGTCAGATTCTGACGTCTACAGACGTCAGATTCTGACGACTAAAATCGATCCCCGCGTTGTAAGGGTTAAAGGGTGCTTGTTACACATTTACCGACTCTAGCCCTCAAAGGGCTACAATAGAAAAATTTAATTACCACCCATTTGTAGTTTTTCTTCCCTACCGTGTCCCACAACTTAAAATGGATGAAAATTACTCATATTTGTTTATTTTGACACAAACTATTGTCAAATCTTCATGTTTAAACACACAGCGCTTAAATGTTAAAACTAAATTACCAGCCTTCCTCATTCCGAAAAAAATGTTCAATTATGTCAGATGTAGGCTACCCCTCCCATTTGTCTTGAAGTAGTTTATCTTTATTTAAAGGTGATATATCACCCCTTATATAGTATGAATAATTTTGTGACAAATAAATCAAAGTTGTCACAAGATGGGGCACAAGTGTTTCCTTATATGGGGTGATTGGCTATCATGTGACCCTCTCATAGCCAATCACCCCATATGAGGACATAATTATTCATACCATATAAGGGGTGATAGATCACCTTTAAAATACACCGGTGACGTCAGTCTATTGTTAAAACAGTAGATTCGGATCTACAAATCTACTGTTATTTTTACATTGGTTGGGTCGCGCACAATATAAATAATTCAGCATGACACGGCATGGCTAATGTTTCATAATTAACCATGCTGACTATAAAAACAAGATTTTTGATATCAAATCTTGGAACACATGTACCGATGTTGTGTATTATAAGTCGAAGAAGGGACTCAATTACGATATTCGTAGATCCAAATATCCTCGGCGCTGCGCGCCTCGTACATTCGGATCTACGAATCTATCAAATTTCGTTCTTTCTCCTTGACGTGAACTGGTCGACAGCATGCAGAAACAAAGTTTGTATGTGCTCAGTCCTGACGCTATAGCCAAATAGCAGGTGCGTGAGGCGATTATAATATCTTGGTCTACCACAGGCTGGCTTCACAGCGTCTTTGGTGGCGTCTTGTCTTGCCCGCCAGTGGCTCCTCCTGGTGAATGGTGATGTGTCTTTGGATCACCAGGTGGTGTGCTAGGCTGCCTCAAGAGAAAGCATTTTCAAAGATAAACACATAGGGAAATATTATGTCCCCTGATTTGAAAAGCATGTTTTCGAGTCAACAACAAATTTACATGCTTGTACACGTGCAGAACATCTCACATTGGAATCCCCTTCCCTGATGATCGCTTAAAATAAAGACAAAATCTATCTGAAGCCCATGTTTGTGTCCAGTCATGGTGGTGATTTTGTAGCATGTACATCTAAGCCATTCATGATGTACTTTTACATGGTGACGTGAATCGCTCATTCCACCATTCTAACAATCCATGTTGAAATAAATAGATAATTTTCTCTACTTCACCAAACTATGCGCAAATGTGTTTTTTTGTCTTCCACTTTGTCTTGTCTTCCCTTCCACGGTGACACAAATGTCTTATTTCCCGCGCTCCCCTTCTCCTCGGTGACACAATGGCTCATTTTTCTCCACTCTCCCCTGTCTATGACCAGACACCCTGCTTCACAAAAAACACGCTGGCCCAACGTTAGACCAACACTGGTTCAACGCTTCCGGCTTCATCTCCGTCAAATTGGCAATACCCAGAGCCCATCTCGCCGGTAATTAAGCTGTTAATTGAAGATCTTTTTTAGTGATTACCGCCAGTGGATATAACGACCGACAGCTCACGTCAAAAAAAACATGGTGGCCCAGTGACGGTAAAACACTGATAGGACGTCATAATATGAGGCGCAGTGGTGTGGGGGAGTATTGGCATAGTTGGGCCATTGGTAGAGTTGGGACACTGTTTTTTTCTAACGATTGATGCAGACAGTCAATGCTTGATAACGTGTCCAACATATTATGTCGAGAAAAGTCTGCAACGCTGTATTAATAAATAGGCCTTCTTAAGGTGGTAATAGCTCATAATTGGCCAAACACATGCAATAGGCCCCTACTCTGTATTGACCATGCAATGGCCGTCAAAATATTTTTTAGTGATTACCCGTCGGTGAATATAAGGCCCGACAGCTCACGCCAAATATGACATGGTGGCTCGGTAGAACACTGACAGGACATCCAAATCACAGCAAACGCGATACACTGACCAAATGTTGGTTGAATGCTGGGCCAGCGTCGCAGACAATGGTACGACATTGTATCAATATTGGTCCAGTGTATCGTGCTGACAGACGGCGCAGTGGTGTAGGGACCCAGCAAACACGGGGCATTCACCCAATGCTGTTTCAATGTTGGCCCAGCGTCGAAGACGGTGTGCCAACATTGAAACAGCTTTGGGTGAATGCCCCGTGTTTGCTAGGGAGTCTTGGGAAAGTTGGGTCATTGAGATATCCGTTTTTCTAACGATTGAAGCAAACAGTTAAAGCTCGATAACGGTTCCAACATTTCCAAAACGCCGTTTTGAGAACTAGTAAAGTTGTTAAAAGGTGACCAAGCACTGTATTGGCCATAATGACCGTCATTTGATCTGGCCACGGATATATTACGTCGAACCCCACTCCCGTGGACGCCGCCAATGCTGCGCATGCGTGCCTTACCACAATGTTTACTCAGCTAATCATGACGACTCACCCACATTAACTGCAAGTTGTAGATTATCCCCACCTAGTTGTAAATCAAAAGTATACAATTGAAATTTCCAAAGAGATTAAAGTTCAGCAGTTCTGATGTGACGATGATGATTGTAATATTTATTATAATTAATTCATCAGGTCCACACACGAATGATGAGCACACTGCAGTGGAGCGCACTATGAGCAGATTCTGTAGGCCCACATGTATATAAACTACATAATCTTGGTCTGTAGTGGTCAGATATGTTAGATATAGATATATTTGCAGAGTGCAGCGTAGGCCTACCATATTCTGCAGTTTAAGCATTGTTATTCCATATCTGACGCGACTCGAAAGTTAAATCCATAATTTGACAACATGGCATGGCATGGCATGGCATGGCATGGCATGGCATGGCATGGCATGGCATGGCATGGCATGGCATGGCATGGCATGGCATGGCATGGCATGGCATGACGGAAGACAACATAACACACGGTTTATTACAAAACCATTCCCGTTCCGATGTATCATCATACATGTGTCACCTATCACACACAATATATATAATATTTCTCTCTCGTGGCATATTGATTACCACCAGTACAGCTATTGGTGCAAACAAACGCCATTATATCTTGCTGTATTATACTGGTTTAGGTGACTGTTATATCACATAGAGAAGCGTTCACATTCGAAAAACATGATGAAAAAATATCACCCGACACTACACAGTTACTCACTACAATGAAACAATGTTGGCACAACGTTTGGTCAGCGTCGTTGACGCTGGCCAACGATGTGCCAACACTGGTTTGTTATTTTGTGTATTTCAGCGGACGATTCTATGAGCTTGTGGCCGAGATAACCCGTGTACATTTGTCAGCCTCGCATCAGGTCGGCCCAGTCTGATCTCGGAACAGCAATGTGCCTGTGGCTGCGATGATCAAATACTTAAAGCTGTGCAATTTTAGCGCGGTTTTAATATCGCGCCAGCGATTATTTATGAAAATATTGATACATGTTTAAATATGTGTTTCCATATATTATGTAAATGGATGTTGCGATTAGCAACTCGCTTAAGTGTACAGGCGCGAAAACGGTTGTTTTCGCAAAGGCCCGTTATCTCATGTTTGTCTTCATTATCGCCTAGCAACGGGTCAAAGGTCACAGAGAAGCTATGGCGACCTCTGGTGAACCCAACTTGGTGTGGTCTCTCACATGCTCACTCTGGTCAGTGGATGTCCAGCAAACGCAAGACGTTCATCCAATGTTGGTTCAATGTTGGTCCACCGTCTGCGACGCTGGCCCAACATTAAACCATCAATGACTCAACGTCTCGCGTTTGTTGGATGGTTGGTGGAGACGATATGCTGGTACAATGCTGGCCCGATGTTGGCGTGATGTTGGTACAATTAGGGCCTGATATTGGCTTGATGCTGGTGCAATGCTGGCCTGATGTTGGCCGCCGTTGTGAGCGCATGCGAGTCAGTGTTGCACATTGAGCATTTGACGCCGATTATATAAATAAGAAGAAGAAATACATGTATTCATGGTAAAAAAAGACTGTTAGCAGTATATGAATGAGGAATTATGCTGTTTTCAAGAGTTACCCTGTAAAAATAACCTAGATACAGTATAATCTGATAATATAAATGTCCAATATCATAGTCCAAGTGACTAGTATATCCATTTATAACAATATCACCATTGCAATTAGTATGGTAACAAAACTAAACGGGTCTTTAATTTGTTTTCCTCGAACTAAATACATTTCTAGTTCATTGTTGACATATTTCTTGCCCAATGTTGGCCTATTGGTTGCCCAATGCTGACAAGTTTCTTGCCCAAGGTTGACCTATTGATTAGTCCAGCATCAACAGTATGTTTTAAGCCCGTAATCACAGAAATGCATAATACATTATGCATTTCTGATAATCCTGATATATATGCTATGATTTAAATATAATTTTTAGTCACTTGAAGTTGTGGATCGCGATAGCGAGACACAACTTTAAGTGAGTAAAAATTAAAATTGAACTGCTCGGAGCTCTAAGGGTTAAACCATATTTGGATCGATGGCTCCTGTTTTCCGGGTATTTATGGTGGGTCAGGGGGCAGCGGCGGGGTCAGTGGGGAGGGGGGGGGGGGGTGTATGGGTACTCAGATACTGACAGCATCCTCCTCTGCTGCTATAACCACGTGAACCATCTCCCAGCAGTCTACCCTCCTCACATAGTAAGTGCCGTGAGATACACGAATGGCAAATTTTGCCCAAGTATAGCATTCTATTCATCAATTTAAATAACAACTGCATGACGGAGGTGATTATATGATTTGCTCATGTACAAACATCATGTCAACTATCCCCCAGCAGTACCACACAACTCACTCGTATAAAAATCAATATTGTGGAGAGCCTCCATGACCGAGAGTTAGCGTGCTCGGCCTCAGACCGCCAGGACCCGAATTTTGAATCCTGTGTCTGGACGGCACAAAGGTGGCCTAAAACCCCATTTCATTTTATTTTGCCTCGTAACATTTGCATCACATTGGCATAACAAATGCAAATCAGAATTGTAGGCCTATAATATAATATAGAGGATTGATATCGTATCGTATCGTATCGTATGAATATCGCATCGCATCAGGCTGTATCGTATCGTATTGTTATCGTATCGTATCGTATCGTATCGTATCATGTAGTATCGTATCGTATGGTATCTTATCTTATCTTATCTTATCTTATCCTATCCTATCCTATCCTATCCTATCCTATCCTATCCTATCCTATCCTATCCTATCCTATCCTATCCTATCCTATCTTATCTTATCTTATCTTATCTTATCTTATCTTATCTTATCTTATCCCATCCCATCCCATCCCATTCCATCCCATCCCATCCCATTCCATCCCATCCCATCCCATCCCATCCCATCCCATCCCATCCCATCCCTACCCATCCGATCCCATCCCATCCCATCCCATCGTATCGTATCGTATCGTATTGTATCGTATTGTTATCGTATCATATCGTATCGTATCGTATCATGTAGTATCGTATCGTATGGTATCTTATCCTATCCTATCCCATCCCATCCCATCCCATCCCATCCCATCCCTTCCCATCCCATCCCATCGCATCGCATCGCATCGCATCGCATCGCATCACATCGCATCGCATCGCATCGCATCGCATCGCATCGCATCGCATCGTATCGTATCGTATCGTATCGTATCGTATTGTTATCGTATCATATCGTATCGTATGGTATCTTATCTTATCTTATCTTATCTTATCTTATCTTATCTTATCTTATCTTATCTTATCTTATCTTATCTTATCTTATCTTATCTTATCTTATCTTATCTTATCTTATCTTATCTTATCTTACCTTATCTTATCGTATCGTATCGTATCGTATCGTATCGTATCGTATCGTATCGTATCGTATCGTATCTTATCGTATCGTATCGTATCGTATCGTATCGTATCGTAGCGTAGCGTAGCGTAGCGTAGCGTAGCGTAGCGTATCGTATCGTATCGTATCGTATCGTAGCGTATCGTATCGTATCGTATCGTATCGTATCGTATCGTATCGTATCGTATCGTATCGTATCGTATCTTATCGTATCGTATCGTATCGTATCGTATCGTATCGTATCGTATCGTATCGTATCGCATCGTATCTTATCGTATCGTATCGTATCGTAACGTAGCGTAGCGTAGCGTATCGTATCGTATCGTAGCGTAGCGTAGCGTATCGTATCGTATCGTATCGTACCTTGGAAATAGCAACTCCAACAAGAATACTAAATATATTGAATGCTATTTTCTGAATAAAACTAGAGAAAACATGAGATAAATGACACCAATAAAAATATATTTACGCAGAATTTGATCCAATGTTGGTTAAATGCTGGGCCAGCGTCGCACACGGTGGGCCAGCATTGAAACAGCATTGAATCAGCGTGTTGTGTTTGATGAGAAATGTATGCCGTCAGACAATGGCTTTCTGGGAAACATAGCCGACAAGATCCTCTGGCAATAGTAGGCAGAAAGCTCACCCAACATGTTATGCATTGGCCCATAACTAAAACACACCTAGAATACATTGGCCCACCACTCAAACACGCCAATAAAGCAATGCCATCGGCGGAAAATAGGTGGATGAACTTTGGTCCAGAATTTATCCGTCGATATCTGTAGCCCGGCAAACAAAAGAGATTAAGCCCATGCTGGGATCGCGTTGAACCATCGTCGTAGATTTTTCTAGATAGAACTGGCTTTAGAAATATTGTAATTAGCCCTTTAGGTCCTCACGATGCATTAAAGCATCATTTTACATCCCTGAAAACAGACCTAATTTTCCTACAACAAAGGGTTTTAGAACAAAATTTCCATGAAACTAATTTACCAATACATGGCAATTTTCTTCAATTTTTAAGCCACATGAAATCATGTCCATTCACTACAAGTCGAGAATTGCGACAGCAATTCGCGGCTTGTGGTGAATTAACATGACAATGGTAAATTCAGGCTTGAAAGGGTTAAACCAAGAAATTAATTAACTGAGGGCATATCTGTATTAAAAGTAAATGCTATCTCTCAAAGGAAAATGAAAAATGCGTGAGTAATCCCATCTTTAATTTGATGAAAACTATCAAAATATAATTTACTAATATAATTCAGTACTATAAAAGGTTATTGTCTATTATTGGTCGTCTGCAGGAGGGGGGAAAAATGACAGCAAAAATTAAACATTGCACCACTGTTGGTTCAATGTTGACCCACTCTCTGCGACGTTGACCCAGCATTAAACCAACAATGACCCACTGCTTCGTGTCTGCTGGGATGTCTATCTGCCATGTTGTCACGTGCACGCAGCATTAGTTGCCGGCGAATGTTATTAAAGTTAATTTTTCAGCCTTGCTGTCTGTGCACGGAAGTGGCAAGGTCACGTCAATGTCATGTCCAGAGGGACGAGATTCATCATGTTTATCGATGGATAACCTTGAAACAAAAAAATATGTTATCCAACTTTTGAAAGGACCAGTTCAACCCCTCATTTTGGTGGTGATTTTCACAATGTCAAATACTAGCTATCCGAATTTATGTAAAACACTGACTTTTGAAGAAATTTTTATTAAAATCGAATAGTCCTTGCAAGTTGATGATCGATCAAATTAAATATTCTTTCTCGTTTTTCTGCAACTTTAAATACGATTTGCTTTTTGTTATATAATATTCCTAAAATATGGATCATGTCAGATATGATTTACAAATGTTTGGTCTCACATTAAACAGATTTTCACCCATTTGAAGTGGTGGGTTGCGGTAGCGAGACATAACTCCAAGTGGACAAAACTGAAAAAAGATGACTTAGTGAGAAAAGGGTTCTAATATTGATTATATCAGATATATAGGCCTCTTTTGAAATCACTGTCATCTTATGAAGATTATGGGTTATTCATTGCAACTAATATGTATTCCTTGTTCTTTGTTAAGCCTACCCCGCTAGGTGATTGTGATAGCTAGGTCATCAAGTTCGTTTTGTAGAACGGTGTGTGAGAAATTAATTCAGTGCTGGACCAGCGTGTGGTGATATTGTCCCTGGTGATTCGGGTTTGAACCCTATCATGACTGGCACATCGCCCCAAGTCAACTTCTTCATCCATAATATGAAGGCTTAATCCATCAGCCAGAGGCTTTGTCTGCCGCTGCTGCTACTGTTGTTGTTGCTGTTGTTGATGCTGTAGTCTTTATTATAAGCGCATGTCCTTATAATCCAAATGACATAATAGAGAAAGTGGAGGTTGAAATTTGACCATTGGCTAATTATATTGTTTAATGTTGGGCAGCACTTTATGCACCGGTCCAGAATTGAAACAGTGGATATCCAGTCATTCTCGGAAATGCATAGCAAAAACGCGGTTTTGAGCTAATACTATCCGGAAATAAGGACACGAGAAACTCCCTTGCAGGGGATTCCTCACAATATGAGGTGTCCCAATGTACCCCGTGTCCCGAAGGACCCCAGTCTCCCCTATGTATTGGCCTAGGATTAAAACACCGAATAACCAGTCCTTCGCAGAAATACACGGCAATAACGCGATTTTGACTAAATATTGGTATAATGTTGGGCTAATGTTGATGTTTGTTAAGGCAATCTACGGAAGGGCTGGTTTACAGGCCGTTCGCCAGGGGAGATGATGGCGCGGCAGACAGCCAAGTTAGCAGGTTATTCACCAGAGGGGGTGCTGGCGCGGCAGACCTTATAGACACTCCCCCATCACTCACTCACATAAGATGACTGCTAAACTGACAGGAGAAATAATAAACAGAAACATATACCTGTTAAGCGCTGAACATATTGTACAGTAAGGGCACATACAGTAACGCTTATGTTTATAATCGATCACCGCTATATTATGGTATGTTTAGGCCTATTTATTAGTTGTTCCTATGTAAAAAATGAAACAAATCGGGCTTCAGGCACATATAGGCTAAACTGGGCCAGGAGAACCTCCTGAGGATGGTGAGATGATTGAGATGACACTGTCCCGCAGACACAGGATTCGAAATTCGAGCCCTGGCGGTCTGAGGCCGAGCACGCTACCTCTCGGTCACGGAGGCTCCCCACAATACTGACTTTCACACGTGGATGGGGAAGAAACATTTTTGTTTCTTTCAAACCGCCGAGACCGGGAACCGAGCCTCGGACTCTGGCGTGAAAGGCAGCGGTGCTAACCACTACCCTGGGGCCCCCGCCCTTGTTCCTATGTATGTTATAAACAGTTTCAACTCGTGTACTGCTGAATTGTTTGAGAGTATTATTCATTCATTTGTAGCTGGAATTACTAACGCAAATTCCAGCTTCAAATGAATGACAAATAATATTATTTATGAAAAATGGACATCTCCCAAATTGAATTATTTGATAAACTGAGCATCTAGCACAAGATGTGTTACAAAGGTGTTTAAAATTTAAAAAACACAAGGTGTTTAAAATTTAAAAACGCGAAGGTGAAATATTTTATTCCATGGCAGAGATCTGAACAATGTTAGCCACACATAAATTAAAGTGAATACAAATTACAATTTATTACACTCTGCGGTGAACAATTGTAGTTATTGGTGCGTGACATTAAATGAGTAGGAAGGTCCTCTATGAAACACGAATATCTCCGCCTGATGGCTGATCGGCTGGCTGTGGCTCGTAATATGCGCGTACCGGGCGCGAATCCGGGGCGGCCTAGTAATATGCAGGCACAAGGCTCGAATTCGGCCCGGACTGAACAGTTATCTAAAGTTAACTGTGCCGCTGGTATAATATGCAAAAATCCCCCACCGTTGAAGTAATCTGTTAAGAGTAGGCCTATGGCATACTCCTGACCTCGGGCTTCTTTTTGTCGGGAAGCGACGTAAAGCTATACCCCCCCCCCCTTCTCACCCCCGCCCGTCTTTACCTGACACTTGTGACCACTTTCTCAGAAGTAGCCAAGCAAACAGCATCAAGGCAGGGTATGGTCAGTGTGTGGTCTGAGCTTTGAACGACCAGAAACGAGGCATTTGTCCGTCCTTTGGAGGCTGGCGGCGTCACGTCTGTCAAACAGTGGTGTGTTTGTCAGGGTGGAGTATCAGCTAAGTCCATTAGACGTCCCCCTCACGACACCCTGGCGTCTACAGACCTCCGGCACGAGCTTACGATTTATCGTAATTTCTCTTCTTCCCATTAGAAAAGTTAAGATAAAGCTTAACTAATGGAAATGAGACAAAGTTAGGGAGAAAATTTAAGGTCTCATCATTTATTTTAGACACAACTTCAATTGAGTCAGGGTTTCAAAGCTATAGACCACTCTATGTTCGTGTCCGGTTTTAGTTGTACCCCAGTTGCCCCTTGCCGTGTCGTCCTCTCCGAGGCCGGGGATGGATATATTTGCTTTACCCGAAAAATCCGACATGGCGGTGATAGAGAGCGACCCAGACCCCAAGGTCCGAAAAATGTCCATTACTTTTTAATGACTGTGCGACCTCTGAACTGAGCATGTAGGCATGGAACTGAAATGTTACCGATTCTAAAAAACACTATTTTTGACCTGATTATCCCCCAATATTTTCCGATATGACAGTCCAAAGAAATGTCCCACGATTTTGTACGCGGTCAATCTGTGGCTGTAACCTGTTTCACCCACTGGGGCTAAGTTGCTACCCGGTATGACTGGGCCACCAAACTCATTTACTGCGCGAGGCCCAGTCACACTGACCGCCATTTTGTTTCCACAGCCAGCTGTGTAAAAACGACACTCGCGCTGCCTACCAAAAAACTTGGATGCCATTAAATTGAGACGATTATTTCAAGTGCCTACGAAAACTCAACTATTTTCAACAGGCGTAAACTTTTGATCGTATTAGAACTATTACATTTAAAAATGGATGTCACTGTGTCAGAGCCTTGCGATGTCATCAGGGTACTAAGTTGCCCCTATCTCTGTAACCAGCCTAGTGTTTTATGGGTACAGACACAGTGCCAGTAGACTACTCCTTTAATTGGATAACTGAAGAGTTTTCATATTCTTCCGTACTTAAATCTACCTCCTAAACGACATAAAACGTTCATTGTTATAACATTTTGTGCGCAATCTTATGATTGACAATTGAATCGACGGGTTCCATCAATAACAGCAAATTGGACAAATTATGATGCCTATTAGGGCCTAACATTGTAATCCCAATATAAGATTATGATTATTTCCTTTATTTGTTGGGATTTTAAACACGACCCATTTCATCTGTTACAAATAAATAAATGGTCATACTCCCAATTTTATCACTATTAAAACCACTATCATTTTTTTTCTGTTACAGGCACATTGATAGTCATTCTCATAATTTCATCACAATTGTAACCACAACTTTTTTTCTGTTACAGGCACACTTATGATGTCAGATGAGAAGAGGCTTATTAAACACTTACTGGACAATTATGCCCGTGTAGGCCTGGTGGGTCGTCCAGTGTACAACACGTCAGAGACGGTAAACGTCAACTACGGGCTGGCACTCATTCAAATCCTCGACTTGGATGAAAAAAATCAAGTCCTCACCACAAACGTCTGGAGCAGATATGTAAGTAGTGGTTCTTACAGTGTAGAATTTGCGAGATTATTCTTGCAGTGTATAACATTTCTGGTTTGTGCCCCGCATTTGTGGGCACTGGGGTGTGTTATTGGCTCATTTCAAAAATGATTTGTCAATGAGAGGCAATGGACCATTCCTATAATACACAGCGACTGGCAAATGTTGTTCAATGTTGGGCAAATATTGGAAATACTGGCCCAACATTAAAACAACGCTGTGCAAACGTCATAAGTTACAGTAAACACAAAACGGTAATCCAATGTTTGCCTAATGTTGACCCAACGTCTGCGACTCTGGCCCAACATTAAACGAACATTGGACCAACGTCTCGAGCTTAATGGTCAATTGATTGAACAAGGTGACATTGGTCGTTGGTGTGGTCTCAAAAAAGTACTCTTATAAAAATCAGAAAAAATGGAAATGCAAGAAAGATGATATTTTCTGAATCATCAGATTTTTTTTAGATGGTCCCTAGCATCAGAAATGCTGTGCAAACATTAAGACAGCGTTGGGCCACAATTTCGTCTTCCATTACCCTTAAAGTGCTGAAATATTTTTATATCAGCCAAAAGATCAAAGGTTGTTTTCAATTTGAAATCATCATAAATGTTTTTATTAGCCCTTTCCGTTTTGTTTGAATACTTATGCTATGGCTCTACGGTCATTATAAATATTTTACTCTTTCAGTGCTGGGATAGACTTTAGACGTTAGATTGTGACGTCAATAGACGTCAGATTCTGACGTCTAAAGTCGGCGCCCCCACTGAAAGGGTTAAGGTGGCTCGCCTTCACTACATCGTATAAAGCCTCTTGATGTGGTGGTTGTTCTAGCCCCAGGTGAAATCGTCCACATGGTCTTCTAGGATGCGGTGGTTGTTTTGGCCCCCAGTGAGATCGTACACGTAGGTTTCTGCAGCTTGCTCGACCAATTCTTACCGTCTTTGTTCTCAATTGAACACAGACTCCCGCGAGCAATGCTACACTTGAATAAACAATACACACCGTGTGAACTTTGAACACTGATCATGTTCCGTTCACGTTGCGAGCCTTCTCATGGTTTAGTCACATCCTCTGAACATTTTGATAAACTTAAAAAAAGTTTGATCTGGATATGGCTGCTTTTTTTGAGTATGTTTTAGAGTGACTGTTAGATCAAGTAGAAGCTTTTGTGCATACATTAACATTTTGAGTGCCAAATTCCAGGTTCACCACCCACAATTTCCTGTGAATGAAACTGACATAGGCCCCAATAGTTTATTATAGTGGTGCTGATCGAATAAAGCGACTGAGGCTAAAATAGCGACTCTCTAAGCGCTTAATAGATAATGAGTATTAATGCAAATCATCACCGTCAAATGAAAATGATAACACAGCTACAAAAGAATTAAAAATCAATTAACAGGTTCACCTGAGGTGTTTTCCCTTTCAACGCTATGATCGTATTTAGACGTCAGAATCTGATCGAAAGAATAAAACAAAATATAAAAAATTAAGAGCAATAACATAGGTATGTAAATTAAGAGGAAAGAGCTGGCTAAGATAGTTATGATATTTTCAAATTGAAAATAAACCTTCGTTGTCCATGGTTTATACAAAAATATCTCATCGTTGTAAGAGTTAATGGAAAGTTCAACTGAGCAGTTGTGGACTGGTCCCTAAAACATGAGATATTGACACAATTCTGGCTAATTGCTGAGCCACCGTCTATGATTCTGGCCCAGTATTAATCCAACACTAGTTAAACGTCTGTTGTTTTCGTGGGTTTTATAGATATGTGGGTACACATTAGTGTAGATTATATGCAGATATAGTATGATGGCAGGCGACAGCTGTACAATGACACTGTTCAATGAGTACTTCCGGATAACTATCTACTCATTCAAATACCTGCTGCATGGCTGATCAGGGTGCTGTAATGTACCTCAACAATTGTATAACATTTGTTCAATGTTGGACCAACGTCGCAGACGTTGGGCCGACGTTGTACAAATGTTATACAACTGTTTTGTGTTGACTACCTAAACAATGCGTATTGGTATGTCCAAAACACGTGATCCCATCAAATAAAAAGTGTCGAAGAGAAGTTGTGAAACTTGTCCAACTTCTGTGGGGGTCTTACATTTAAATAAAGCCAATCTGTTTGAAATTAATGCAACACAATTTCTATTAATGCTTAATTTTCAGATTTTGTCAAAGTTTTGTTTTAAAGGTACACCTCAAAAACGATCAAAATTGTCATCCATATTGAAATATGAAACTATTTGTTTGGTGCTTTAGAACTATTCCAAATTTATTACTATATTCCAAATTTATTACTATATTTATTACTATATGCCGATTTCCCTGTTAAGTCTTACAACATGGTTCCCCAGCATAAAACAGCTACAACTTGAAGTCATCATAAATGTCTTAGTTAGCTATTTCCGCTTCATTTGAATATCTATGTTATGGATCTACGGCCATTATACATGTTTTACTCTTTCAGTGCTAGGATTGACTTTAGACGTCAGAATATGACGTCATATACATCAGATTCTGACGTCGGTCCCGTGGCTACAGGGTTAATGATTTTGTATTATGTTCTCATCTGATTGATTTAATATGTCACTGTCAGTATAGTTTATGAAAGATCAACACTTGCGTCATACGCGCCGCCTTTGGCAGATTTTTTTCAAATGAGGAGAGGACAATGACGAGGGCAAAGGTCACCGCATCCATGACCTTGACCCTTTGTTTCCCGTCTCGGTTTTCAAACATGAAGAGTGCACTGTTTTCTGGATTTTATTTAGATGAAGGTAGGTCTCTATATCCCACGCTCAAATGTCAAGCAGGGGTCGTGAAAAAATATAAATTCTTTCAATAAAATCCCTACCACAAATCTCATTAATGGTTTCCCTGTGTTTTTCTTAAATGGGAGATCATTCTATTATTTTATCAACATTATTCTCTTTTGTTTTACTTGTGAATCCCTCACGTATCTTCCAAATTGTACCTTCAGTGATACACAACTTTGTTTTACAATTTTTAAGTGTGATTGCTGTAGAGTGACTTGTCCTTGTTGCCATCCAAATTGACTACTGAGAACAAACAACTTTTGAAATCCGAATTTGTGTCTTTTTTGGCCTAGATCTCTTATAACTCCCACGCTATGCTGTGCTCTGGATCTTCACTAAAGACAAAATTAAATTGGCCAAAGCCATAGTCTGGCCCATAGATCATGGTTTCCCATCAATATATCATTGGCAGGAACATACACACATATATTTATGGTCATTTATGACACGGTACATGTTTTGTACTGTCATTTTAATTCATGAAATCACTCACAATAACTACAACCTAGAAAATATAACTATAGCATAAATACATAACAATCAGCTATTATCACAATCTAATAGTTAACTTCACCAATACTCACAAAATCATGCATATGTTAGAATAGTCTATTGAAAAAAAGTTGATATCACATGCAATAACCACATCGCAGGAAAATCAAAATCACCTAAAAAGCGGAACGCTAAAATCACAAAACATACCTACATTATAAAAAATTAAAATCACCTACCATAACTAAGTCATACACAAGTTACAATCACCTACCATAACTATATCATAGAAAAGCTTAAATCACCTACACTGTTTATATCATAGGGACGTTGAAAGCTATCATACATATGCCATTGGAAAGCTATAATGACCTATCATACCGATGTCATTAGAAAGTTAAAATAACCCATCATAAATATATCATAGGAAAGGTAAAAGCACCTATAATACCCATGTCATAGAAAAGTTAAAATCATCAAAACTACCAATATCGCAGGGAAGTTATGAATGATTTACCATAACTATTTCATTGGAAAGTTAAAATGACTTATCATACCTATATCATTGGACCGTTGAATGACCTATCATATCTATATTGAAAGTACATTGAAAACCTTATACTTATATTATAGGCAAGTTAAGATTGCCTAAAGTTGGAATTATCTACATTACCTATATCATCAGTCAGTTAAGACCACCTACACTACCCACCTCATAGGGAAATTAAAATGACCTATCATACCTATATCATAGAAAGTAACAGATAACCTACTGCGGTCAATGAATTTGTTTAATTATTTACTCCTAATACTACTTTTTTCGGCACTTGAAAGACCCAGCAAAAGTTTCCCTAAAGCAGCCAATTCTTTTATTGCTCATTTTGACTACCAAGCAAAGGCTATTGCTCTTTTTGTACCATAGCTGGATTCCTTTGCATTCTGAATTAGTTTGGCATGTATTAGCTTAGTGTTTATTTTTCCAGACCTCATACTGTAGCGCCCAGAATCACAGACACATATGCTATCAGTATACATCGAGATATTTTTTTAAAACATTTTTTTGTTTGTCTCCCATCCCTCTATTTTGATATTTAATCTGTTGATCAGAAATGAAAGAGTACATTATAGCGTGGGTTATAGAGACTATACTTTCTCACTCAAATCATTTATATTACCTGACAATATGCTCGCTTTGTGCTAAAATATCCTGTTCTTTTTCAGTCAAAGGAGAAGGTTGTTTTCTGACAAGTGCACTCTATGCGGTCATACTCATTCAATAATTATTATGTCAAACAAACTTGGTCATAACGGTGGAATAACTTTGCAGACACAGAGAAAATGTTTGCCACATTTGTTTCAAAAATGATAGTAGGTTATGCCTAAATGATTTTTTAAATGTTTGTAAAACTTTCAGCTGCATACATTACATGCTGTGTGAGAAAATATTTATTTCCGTACTCTAAAGCCTATGATACCAGTATGACCATGAGTTTACTACATTGCAGATCAGAATTATGTACTAAATTTCTGTTTAATATTTGGCGACAGTCTTCGACTTTGCTCCAATTTTTAATCAACGTTCATGGCTCATTTGTGTTGGTTTAAGATTGAATATGATGCTACATTATAGAATTAAAATTATTACCCCATTTCAAGTGGGTAAAAATAGATATATCTGTCGAATTCGAATCGAAATATATGCCAACATTTTTAAATTTAATGCACATTTCTCTTGTAAATTATATTTTATTGTTCTTGCTTCTGGGTCCTACCCATTTCATATTATTTTATGAAGGACAAACAGAAAAACTATAAAAGGCTATTGATGAGATTTGCACTTATCATCTACATCCACTACAAGTCGAGAATTGCGACAGCAATTCGCGGCTTGTAGTGGATGAAGATGACGGGGTATTTATATAAGTTGATGACTGCATCGAATACTTACCTTTTCCAGTCGGCCACCATTATGACTGTGTACATGTTTGGAATTCCAGATGTGGCAAGACATATTACTGACGTGGAATAAAGAGGATTTTGGAGGAGTGGATCACGTACGGATTCCAGCCTCCAAAATATGGACTCCTGACATCGTGCTATACAATTAGTAAGTACCTCTCCTATCATGATGTGCACATTCCAGTGGCGGATCCAGGGGGGGGGGAGTGGGGCTCGCAGGGCGCGCGCACCCCCCTAATGTTCGCCAAATACTTTTAAAAGTCCCCTAAATTGGCTATATTTACCAAAAAATCTTGGGGGCAAGCCCCCCAAAATCCAAAACCCCGGGCGCGCCCCCTCTTCAGATCCTGATTTTGTACTGCATTCCCCACATGAGAATGCAACGTGTTTATAGGATATTTTATCACAGGATGGTGTGTTTGCTGTCTATGCCACGTGCTTAACCACGAAACGCAATAATCAAATGGACACCATTCATATATCTTTTTAATTCCGGAGAAATAAAATATTTTTCCAAAACAGGTTAAACATATTACTCCTCGAATGAGTGCTGTATTTGTTTCAAAAAAAAAAATCGGAATGTGGAATATGTAATATTATATAATATAACATATATATATATGCTATCCTAAGTACACAGAAACAGAATTAATTATACACACAAATGCAAATAAATTGAAAATAAAAATTATCATATAGATACGGCATTTTACAGCCTCTCTATCTATTTGACTGTATGATACATTGGCGCTAAATATGATGTATTTCTGTTACACGGTCATTAAAATAGAATGATAACAGTACTATGTACAATGCGATAATAATTACAATACAGTTCAGGCATATAAACATTAGAACTCCAAAGATGCCACCTATATATATGCTGTGTGAACCCTTGGCCTGCTGGGTTTGTTTATGTAATATTGCTTTGTGTCAGAGTGCATGTTAAAACTGACCTATAGTCTGTCCGTCGGCGGAAGCTGCTGCAAAATGAAAGCTAGCTTTTCGGTATCTACTCTACAATTTTCAAGCCATTTTCCATGACATTTTGTAAGCCCTATTTTCTAGTCCTTTATCATCTATCCTGAAAATTTCGTAATTCAGTACAGTTCAAAAAGTAGACCATTTGGAATGTAGTAAATATATATTTGTGACGCTCCTCTATAAACCCATTAACTTTATTCCGGTTTATTCTTAGAAATGCGTTACATGTCAAATGGTCTGACTTTAGAAAAACGTTATGTTATTTTCAGGGTTGTTGCCAAATGACTAGATCAGAATGGTTACAAAATTTCGTGACAATCGCTTGGGAATTGACTGAGTAGATACTGAAGAGCTAACTTTCATTTATGACCATCCTCCTCTGTCGGACAGACTTGAGCACAAATATAATTGTATTATTGTATATACAATAATATTTTATATTGATTATCTTATACATCCCATTGTTTCGGCACAATTTATTCTGCTTACTCAAATACCACAGTCCTTAAGATATATTGACGTAATAGTTTCGTGTTGTATTGTATGGCAGTAACTTTATGTTACATAATGTTCACATCATTCTAGCTATAGTAGTTGTATTACTTTCTATCTCACATATTTCATACTGATATAGATATATTACTTTTTTTGTTTTATATCACATAGTCTGTTACACAATGTTCATACTATTCAAGCTGTAATAGCATTGTGTTACTTTGTATTCTTGTATATACATGTACATATATTTATGTGCTATAAGTCAGTAATGACATTTATCCATGTCAGTAACACATATGTCAGTCTGTTTGTACTGCTCATACTAATATAACTCTCATGGTATTGTAATGGTTTGTATTGCGCACTATTTGTACTATTATATCTATGATAGTATTGTATTGTTTTGTACTAGTGCCTTTTCTATTACAAAACATATTACTAATCGAATAGTTGGTATTGTATTGCATATTGATCTATTTCCAATAGTATTGTATTGCTTTTATGTTGCTCATATTGATACATTTCTAATAGTATTGTATTGTTGTGTATTCCAGTGCTGACACGCGTCTCAAGGAGCAGCGTGATGCCATGGCAGTGGTCTCAGACAAGGGGTACGTCATGTGGATTCCAATGGCTATATTTAAATCTACATGTGCTATAGATATCCGTAACTTCCCATTTGATCAGCAGATCTGTCACCTTAAGTTTGGGTCGTGGACTTATGATGGTTATAAGCTGGACATCAGCTTCTACGACCACCTACAGGAGGTGGATATCACAGACTATGTGGAGAGCAATGAGTGGGGCCTGATGGCTCACCCAGCCAAGAAAAACGTCAAATATTACCCCTGCTGCACAGAACCATATCCGGATTTGACTTTTACACTTCACCTGAGGAGGATAGCAGCCTTCTATAACTACATCCTCATCCTGCCGTGTGTACTCCTGTCCTCACTAACACTGGTTATATTCTGGCTGCCCCCCGAGTCTCCAGCCAAGATGATGTTGGGTAAGTTCATAAAACTATTAGGGGTAGTGCTAGGGGGCTATACTCCTGTCCTCACTAACACTGGTTATATTCTGGCTGCCCCCCGAGTCTCCAGCCAAGATGATGTTGGGTAAGTTCATAAAACTATTAGGGGTAGTGCTAGGGGGCTATACTCCTGTCATCACTAACACTGGTTATATTCTGACTGCCACCCGAGTCTCCAGCCAAGATGATGTTGGGTGAGTACATTACACTATTAGGGTTATAGTGTTAGTTGTTATGCTCCTGTCCTCACTAACACTGGTTATATTCTGGCTGCCACCCGAGTCTCCAGCCAAAATGATGTTGGGTGAGTACATAGCACTATTAGGGTTAGTATTAGGGTCTTGGGTTAGGAGGTTATGCTCCTGTCCTCAATAACACTGGTTATATTTTGGCTGCCACCCGAGTCTCCTGCCAATATGATGTTGGGTAAGTACATAAAATTATTAGGGGTAGCATTAGGATTTAGGGTTAGTGCTAGGTTTTAGGGTTAGGGTTCAATGTTAGGTTTTAGGGTTAGATCAAAGTGTTAGGTTTTAGGGTTAGGTTTTAAGGAGTCTCCAGTCAAGATGATGTTGAGTGAGTACATAACACTATTAGTATTATGGCTTAGGGTTAGTATTAGGGTTTCGGGTTAGGTTTTAGTGTTAAGTTTTAGGATCTCCTGTCCTCACTAACACTGGTTATAGTCTCTAGCCAAGATGGTGTTGGGTGAGTACATAACACTATTAGGGTTAGTACTTGGGTTTTAGGGTTAGGATTTAGGGTTAGATTTTAGTGTTGGGTTTTATTGTTAGGTTTTAGTGTTAGGTTTTAGTGTTAGGTTTTGGTGTTAGGTTTTAGGTTCTCTTGTCATCATTTACAGTGGTTATAATCTCCACATAAAATGCATAAACCACATAAAATGCAATTGAAACAAAGTATGCTATGATAGATACCAAAAACAAACAAAAGAAATACATTTGTGAGGTGTCTGTTGTTCACATATAAAAGTATCTTACATTATTTGGAGCTGGAAATTAAAACGTGATTTTCGAAATTCTCTTGATAAAACGTAGAACAACCAAAACACCAAGGGTGATCTTCAGAGAAAAGTGCAATACTATACTAGATTACTAGATTACAGTCACTTAATAGTTATTTTATTGTTGAAATTAATTGATTCTTTATCTGAAACCTTTGTATTTTATTTCCACATTTGCATATATTTTATGTGGTGTGTCGCTTTATGTGGTACCACACATTGTCTGATAGCAAACAGTTTATTATATGGTTTGAAATTTCCATTAATAACAGTTTTATTCCATACCGGTACAGGAGAAACTTAGATTATTATTTTGTTAAATACATGCTTTTTATTCAGGGTGATTCACCAGGTGTCGCACACGGTCGTTTGTCAGCTTTATTAAGTCCTCTCATCTGTATGGTAGTGGTTAGCACCGCTGCCTTTCACGCCAGAGTTCGGGGTTCGGTTCCCGGACTCGGCGGTTTGAAAGAAACAAAAATGTTTCTTCCTCATCCACGTGTGAAAGTCAGTATAGTGGGGAGCCTCCGTGACCGAGAGGTAGCGTGCTCGGCCTCAGACCGCCAGGGTTCAAATTTCGAATCCTGTGTCTGGAGAACAGTGTCATCTCAATCATCTCACCATCCTCAGGAGGTTCTCCTGGCCCAGTTTAGCCTGTAT
This sequence comes from Flabesymbios commensalis, assembly GCA_964017125.1. Lineage (NCBI taxonomy): Eukaryota > Metazoa > Annelida > Polychaeta > Terebellida > Flabelligeridae > Flabesymbios > Flabesymbios commensalis. The sequence continues at coordinate 108,948,951 of OZ024904.1, read as the reverse complement.
GTGCACAAAGGTGGCCTAAAGCCCGATTCATTCATCTCATCTGTCTATAGTAGCCATATGGGCTTTTCTGTTATTCAAACAAACGTCACTTGTCATGTCGACGTACCAAAAAAACGTCATGTGACGCTGTAATAACAGTAAGACAATTTCAATTGTGTTGCCGTTTAAACGACGTCGTTTGCTTGCAATCACTGCTGTGATGAGACCCGTTTTCGTGAAACAACTTTGCCGTTGTACTTACTGGTGTTTAATTGTGTATGTTTTACATGGATTTATATGTTTGTTATGCTTTGATTATGATGGACGATTTTTTTATTGCTTTATAACTGGTGGAAACTAGATTTATCTAAGTATTATACAGTGTGTATGACTGCTTTACTGCTGATTGCTCTGTAACACACGTGGTTGGCTGTCTTAGAATCACAGTATCGCCATAATCTCACACTCACTGATTACTGGATTTGCATAGCGTTCAGATGAAATGTTATTGTGTAATGTGGCTTCTTCCTGAACACTAAACGTTGTCCCAAAGCTGGTTTAATGATGAGCCATCGTCTTCAATGCTGGCCCACCATTTACCCAGCTCATGTTTGTTGGTGTGTGTCTGATAACTGCTGCCAAGTAATCACTGTTGCTGACGTCTTTTTAAAGCTCTTCATGCTGAATTTCCCTCATTTGTGTTTCTTAAAATTGATTTATTCTGTGTTCAGTACCATGTATGAAAGGGGCAGTTATCACATTTATTACTTTCTAGGTACGGAACAGCTGCTATTATTAAAAGTGACATTTGCATTGACTAAATGTCAGAAATTATGTGGCATCTTAAAAGCGCTTTCAAAATGCACAAGACAATAAATCACAATGAAGGCACGACCATTTCAAAAAAGTTTGCAAGTTTAGAATCTGTTACTGTTCTTATATAAAATTGATGGCCACAAAAAAAGTTATTTTCTTTAAGATCTTTTCAATGAAAGTGCTTATATTTTCAATATCATAACGCTCACAAAACGGTCCAAGCTTTAAACAAGGTAGTACTGGAACTAGTACTTCCCATGGGCTGTTTTATAATTTCAACCAAAATAGTATTTTTCCATATCCCACGGAATGCTATGCATCGATATAAACGATTAGGCTTCTGGGTGATCTATTGCTTTGTTGAGTTCTAAATTCACTGATTATTTAGTCGATTTACAGGCAATTATCAGCATATTAGTACGTTTCCCGAATGTTGTTTAAATGCTGGCCAATCGTCGTAGACGATGGGCCAGTATTGAAACAGCATTGGGTGGGCGCTGTCTCAGGCTGTCATCAGTGGATCAGTGATGTATTACGTTGCTTATATCACACATGATATGTCAATGCCCAGGTAGACATGCGTGCTTAACTAATATCCAATATCTTCATGATATATGCACTAATATAGAGAACACCCACAATTTACTGACCATGTGCTTGTCCAATACCTTAAATGTTAATACAGCGTTCAGCCAACGATATCTCTAAAATAATAAATGAGAATTTTGATTCGCTCTGAATTTCTTGATGGAAATCCAATCAGAACGACCATGTTGTCGAGAATATTATGAATTGCATTTGTATTAGCTTACTAAGTAATTACTTATGTGGACATTGGTCCAGCTATGATATATGCTTGACAGGATGATAATTCTGATATTGTTTATCAATTAAATTAAAATATCCATCTAATTTCTGTTTACTATTCCACATGGGGTGTTTTAAACTAGTGAGACTACACATTTGCCTTACCGATACCACTGATTTTACAAAGTTCATTCATTCTTATTGCTAATCACACTTTCAATTTTAACAGGATGGAATCATAACTGGATGTTCAAGATCAAAATACAATAGGAATGTTTCATATTTTGGACATTTTCCATGCTTCTGAAAACAAGTAGAAACACTTTGTTTGAGAACACGTAGGACCTGTACGTTCAGAATATGTCTCGAAACAGTATAACTATTGTTGCATTTATCCACAACATGATATATTTATTACCAGTAAAATATATAAAACAATATTTAATATATCACAATAAGGACATTTTGAGCACAAAAGGGTATATATTGTCAATGTTTCTATCATAGAGCACATTTTTGCGTTATGGATCAAAAGAGATATATAAAGTATGGATGTCCAATATTATGAAGCACGAGGGGCATACATAAACTATGACTGTGCAATTTGATGTTTTGAAACACAAAGGGTAGGCTATATATAAACTATCCAACTGTCCAATTTGCTTTTATGAAGCAGGAATGGTCTATAAAGCATCACTGTCCACTCATTAAACACTAGACGCCCACCCAATACCGATAAACTGGTGGCCCACTGTCTACGGCATTGGCCCAACAATAATCCAGCATTGGTTCAATGTCTCATATTTGCTGGACAGTTACCTGTCATGGACCGTCCAATTAGATTTGATATATTATACACCGCTACATCAGTTGATTACGTCCCCAGTCAAATGCGTCTTGAAGCCAAATAAATAATAGGCTCCGCTAAATGAAGCGGTCGAATACGTCCTAAGCACAGATAAATCAGAGGCTGTGCTAAATGAAGTAAACACTTGTTTATTTACGCTCGCTCGCCCACTGCTTTATTGTCCTTCATCAACAGGCATTCAGGCAAACACAGCACCAAGAAGAAGAAGAAGAAGAAGAAACATGTTTATTCGACAAATAACAGGATGACTCCTATTCAGACTCAACGAGTCGCTGGCATGGAAGCCACTTAATTAAAAATAATATAAAATATAAATAAGCCTACTATAGTCAGATTCACAATAAACCCATCAACCAGGATTATTGAATTTCGCGGATTACTCAGTCAATTCTCAACCAATATTCATGAAATTTTACACACGCTATTTTGCATTCATGTCGTGATATAAGTTTTGATAAGTATTTTAGAAGTTGGACCATTTGACATGTAAAAAAATTCTAAGACGAAGCTGATGGGTTTATGGAGGGCAACATTTGTGTTCATTTACTACATGTCAAATGGTCTAACTTCTTAAATACTTATCAAAATTTCGCAAAACACTCAGGGTAGTCACAACATGAATCGAAAATAAGCTGTGTAAAATTCCATGTAAATCTGTTGAATTGACTGACAAATCGGCGAAATTCATTCACCACGATTAATCTGAATCCGACTATATATAATATAGTAAATCACAATACACAATTTTTATATAAAATAATGCAGTTTGTTAAATTAAATTTTAAATAATATATTTAATATTACTTCAGATAAACAATAAATAATGTTTTTACAGATAGGCCCTATTTTATTTTTACTTTATTCACTTGATTTTGAACATTTGATGACTACCTGTATTTGTAATTATTTTTCCGATTTGCAACATATTTTATTTGCTTGGTAAATAATGCCTACTGGTTGTCTCTGAATATATCGTTGTTGGTGCTCTCTTTTCCACAATCTAATGATGATGCGATGATGTATGTTGATGATTTTCTATTGAGGATGTATGACCAAAAGAAATCTGAATCAGGAATTCCTCAAGTAGTTCACAATGAGCTGATATTAACTTAACCTTTTCACTACCAGACATGACGGAAATTTCCGTCGTCATTCGTCAATGAACGTAACCATAAAATGACACAAATTTTCGTCAAATACATACTATATTTATGTATTTTTCGTCATTTGAAGCTGGAAATTGCGTTAGCAATTCCAGCTTCAAATGACGAAAAATAGAACTCCTACACCAGTATATCTAGATCCTGGTATGCACCCCGGCCTGGAAGTCAAAGGGTTAACTGTTTGATGCCACAGTTGCCGTTTTGCATTGTGTTGGTTCGTAATTTCAAGGGAAAACAAAATCTAGTGTAAAATTACAACTGTTAAGATATTTATGGGACAATAGGAGTATGGTTTAAGAGCAACTACATGTTTCTGCTCTAGGCCTACCCAGTCGTAAATATCCAGCATTCTGAGGAGCCTCCACGACCATGAAGTAGCATCCTCGCCAGGATACCATATCTCGAGGGCAGTGTTACCTAATTCATCTCTATACCCTCAGTCATTTATGTCAGATATAGATTTTCTCCACATGTAATTTATATGTCTATTTTTTTGCAGGGATGAACGTGTTTGTGGCCTTTTTCTTGTTACTTCTTCTACTGGCTGACTCCACACCACCTGCAGCATCGTCCATGCCTCTCATTGGTGAGTCAGTGTCCAATGCTGGGCCAATGCTGGGCCAACGTTAACCCTTAAAGTGCTGAAAAAAATTGTTAAAAAACATTGCAACCAAAAGATTTTTTTCACCTTGAAATCATAATAAATGTTTTAGTCAGCTCTTTCCGATTCATTTGATTAGGTAGTGTATTATTTTCAACGATACACTCTGCATTTTCCACATTAAAACTAGTAGAATGCAGTGCGAAAGCAAAATTAGTTTCTTATTTTTTTGAGGCGATTATTGTTGCTTCAACATACTAGGCACTCAACAATAAGAAAAATCAAACGAAAACATGATCTTTTAAAATTTACATTTATAAAAGAGCTGTAAAATATGGCTTGAGTTATTTTAATTGTCAGTTTTTACCTGCGTTTTTTTGTTTCTTTCCAGGCGCCTATTTCTGCCTCATTATTATCCTGATCTGATTCTACTTTGTCAGTTTTTACCTGAGTTTTTGTTTTGTTTATTTTCAGGCGCCTATTTCTGCCTCAATATGATCCTGATCACCTTGAGTACATTCTTATCAGTTATCGTTATCAACCTGTACTTCAGAGGAGATAGGAAAAACCGGGTGCCAGTCTGGCTTAAAAAGGTGAGCACTAGTTATGGGAATAGGTTGAGTGTCATAATCGACGATTGCTATAATTGGAGCAATGAGCATATTGTCAAAGCTATATCACGCACTATACCACGGGAATTTGAGCTCGAAGATCATTTATATATTTTTTTTATCTGCACATGGTATCACCCGATTAAGAAACAATAATGTGTTTTAAACTGCTATGCTGAGATATGTTCTGACTTTCACCGCTAAAATTGTTATTTGGAATTTTCTAACACTGGAAATTGTGTCTCACAAAACCCGAATATAATCGGGAGGGGCGGTGAAAGGGTTAATTTCACAAATTTACATTATTTCAAGTCAGTTGAAGTTGTAGATCGTGATAGAGAAATAAAAGTTGAAGTGTCTGATAAATTGTTTTATTTCGTGCTTTATGACGTCGAATTCACAACAATGCATCAATGTTAAATTGACGTCAACGTTTTGACGTTAATTTGATTTTCATTTTTGACCTCCTCTTTTGACATCAATTACCCATTGGGAAAAAATTACCTTTATGGTAAACTGTGTATGTATATGTACTGTAATATGTGTACTGTATTATAATGAGTGTATTTGTGTATTTACAGCTGATGATAGATGGCTTGGCCAGAGTACTTTGTATGTACGAAGGAGCGGAGGAGCCTCCTAGACCAGATAACAGACATTCTGTGTCAGAAAGCTCGTCACCTCACAGAAAACACAAAGAGAAAAAGAAAATTAAATGTCCAGAGTTGAAATATAATAAATTTCAGCCACCTTCGTTTGAGTTCAGAGATGGTGCGCCATCGAATCGAACCCATGCTTCGTCATCAGCGGATAAATCACCCATACATAATCCAGTGATAGAGACTGATGTGAAAGAAATCAAACGTATATTACGGACTTATATCAACCGGCTGAACGAGAAGGACACTCAGGGGCGTATCGCTAAGGAATGGCGAATAGTGGCTCGGGTGCTCGATCGACTGTTCTTCTTCATGTATGCCTGCACCATCATTGTGTCACTGGCTACCATATTCCCCAAGAGTTAGACCCTAACAATACGTCACCACCTGCCTTGCTCATCACTGCTGACTCACGTCAGAGGTCAAACTAAGGTCATAGGCAAGATTCAGGTCAAAGGTCAAGTCAGGCTGAATTCGGTCTGATTGGTAGATTATGTATGTTATAGGTCAGTCTAGTTAAAAAATAGGTCAGACTGATGTCACGTATCAGATTGAGGTCACTAATGACGTCATAGGTCTGATTGAGATAAGACTTATGTCAGATTGAGGTCATATTTCAGATTGAGGTCAGACTGCAGATACCAGCACCCCGCTTGTAACTATTACAATATATAACAACTATTGATTCCAATACTTCTACATAAATAACAATAATGCTAAGGTGATGAAATCTGTCATTAATCAAAGGTCACTGTCTCTCACACAACTATTAGCCCCAAATTGCTGATTGATGTCACGTTTTATCTTTGCTATGGTATTTATTGTGCTAATAAAGAAATAACAAACCGAATATATTTGGGACCGGCGATTGAAGAGAAAAAAGAAAGTGCCATAGCGCTACTACTTTTTACAAAGGGTCCTTTCATCAAATAGAATGATTAGCATCACTAAGTTCACCAAATAGATGATTTATTTCCCCTCTAATATTCACCCGCTCCTCAGTTAACATATTGCGCTTCCAAGTCTCAGGTGCTAGCTGGTATTGCAGTCTGCCCACAGCCAGCGACCTGTATCACAGACCAGCCCCCTACAATACACAGAGTGACAGGACCTACTAGAGGAGGAAACACATTCATGACCACAGACCAGTATCTGTCATGTATAGGTGTCATCAGGAAACACATGCCAGGCTCTACTGTACATTACACAATATGGTAATATGAGCGTCAAATATGATACTTGACCCATTGACACAGTTAACAGAAGAGCATCTGACCCATTGACTCGGCTAGCAGAATCCCATCACAAACGATTACTTGTAAAGCCCCTAATATTCTGACATATATCACCTGAATCTAGAAATGGTGTCAAAGATTTTAGCTTCAAATGATGCAAAATATTTTAAGGAGGTCATAAGCTGTTGTCATTGTGGGGTCATATCACTGCAGACTGAAGATGGTCGGACAGATAAGTTCTAACGTCTAAGACATGGTTGTAGACTTATTACCTTTCTCACGGACTAATAATCCTCAAGGAGGAACAGGAGTTTGAAATATCTTCAACTATGCCTGGGATTGGTCAGAATGGTGTGGAATATCACCAACTAAGCCTGTGATTGGTCATGATTTGAACCAATCAGAGGCTTACTCCGTTAAGCAACACGTCATGGGAGCACATACTTGTCCTCGCTATATCCACCCACAATGAATACACTATAATGAGTACACAATAATGTGTACAGCACAATGTGTACACAACGATGTGTACAGCAATAGGACCTTACTTCTCATTCAATACAGTATACTGTGATAACGTTGTAAATCACTGTGGAAGCTGGGAGCAGAGCACTCTTTTGTAAAACTAAAATGGAGTAACCGCTTATTTTATTTGTGAGCAGTTACTGTATTTTGTCTTTGCATGGCTGAGCACTCCCATCTGCAGTGGACAATGACACTATGTGAGAGAAACATGTCCTCTGTTTTTATGGAATAGGCATATTATAATATTGAATCACATTGCAAATGTGTACGTGTAAGCGATCAGATATCTAGTTAGACTATGTGTTATGCTGACTGCAGCTAAATGCCTGGACTGGTTTATACACGTAAGGCTAACTCCAGGCATCATATATTGTAAATAGTGCATGTTCTAGTTGATTTGTCAAATATCCGTGTTATTCATGACCGTGGTCGTCTACAATGAACATGAGCAAACCATTGCTGAGATCGCCGCTGGCAAAGAAAAGAGTGACTCTATGCAACTAGCTCTGTCATATATATGGCATAGCTAGACACTCACGAGAGCTCAGGCTTATGATTCTCCCATCCTCCTGCAAGCAAAGAGTCATATCTGCCTCTTTAACAAATAACATATCCGACACTTTAGTTCCAGCAGGACGCGTTGTTGATCTGATTCATGGTGTGTGTGATCATTTATCATTAGGAAGGTACCTGTATAATTGTCTAACATTTCCAAGTCCCAATTTATCACATTTTACAAGTCGCCAATTATAATCGCAATGTACTTTTAGTGGATGATGTCTACTTGAGGTGGAGACTAATTAAAGAATGTTGCCATACATTGTTAAAACCTTTTCATAAATATCGTTCTAAAACCTGTATGTGTGGGGAATGTAGTCATGGATGTAAAATGATGCTTTTCAATAGGCGATTATCCAGTAACCCCACATCTACTCTAATACACAACCACAACATATCTCCAGTAACCCCACATCTACTCTAATACACAACCACAACATATCTCCAGTAACCCCACATCTACTCTAATACACAACCACAACATATCTCCAGTAACCCCACATCTACTCTAATACACAACCACAACATATCTCCAGTAAACCCACATCTACTCTAATACACAACCACAACATATCTCCAGTAACCCCACATCTACTCTCATACACAACCACAACATATCTCCAGTAACCCCACATCTACTCTCATACACAACCACAACATATCTCCAGTAACCCCACATCTACTCTCATACACAACCACAACATATCTCCAGTAACCCCACATCTACTCTCATACACAACCACAACATATCTCCAGTAACCCCACATCTACTCTAATACACAACCACAACATATCTCCAGTAAACCCACATCTACTCTCATACACAACCACAACATATCTCCAGTAACCCCACATCTACTCTCATACACAACCACAACATATCTCCAGTAACCCCACATCTACTCTCATACACAACCACAACATATCTCCAGTAATCCCACATCTACTCTAATACACAACCACAACATATCTCCAGTAACCCCACATCTACTCTCATACACAACCACAACATATCTCCAGTAACCCCACATCTACTCTCATACACAACCACAACATATCTCCAGTAACCCCACATCTACTCCCATACACAACCACAACATATCTCCAGTAACCCCACATCTACTCTAATACATAACCACAGCATATCTCCAGTCCCCACATCTACTCTCATACACAACCACAACATATCTCCAGTAACCCCACATCTACTCTTATACACAACCACAACATATCTCCAGTAACCCCACATCTACTCTCATACACAGCCACAACATATCTTCAGTAACCCCACATCTACTCTAATACACAACCGCAACATATCTCCAGTAACCCCACATCTACTCTCATACACAGCCACAACATATCTCCAGTAACCCCACATCTACTCTCATACACAACCACAACATATCTCCAGTAACCCCACATCTACTCTAATACACAACAACAACATATCTCCAGTAACCCCACATCTACTCTTATACACAACCACAACATATCTCCAGCAACCCCACATCTACTCTCATACACAACCACAACATATCTCCAGTAACCCCACATCTACTCTTATAAACAACTACAACATATCTCCAGTAACCCCACATCTACTCTCATACACAGCCACAACATATCTTCAGTAACCCCACATCTACTCTAATACACAACCACAACATATCTCCAGTAACCCCACATCTACTCTCATACACAACCACAACATATCTCCAGTAACCCCACATCTACTCTAATACACAACAACAACATATCTCCAGTAACCCCACATCTACTCTCATACACAACCACAACATATCTCCAGTAACCCCACATCTACTCTAATACACAACAACAACATATCTCCAGTAACCCCACATCTACTCTTATACACAACCACAACATATCTCCAGCAAACTAGTAATAAATTGGCCGATGTACCTGTCTGTTCTTATTGATGAAAACATAATATAGACTTATTTTAAATAAAAACATTGGGCTCAACTGGAAGCACAAAGATTCCAACTACATTGCTCAGCGGTTTTTATAATTTTTTGTCACCTTACTGCTACATGAAACAAAATTCTGCTTGATTATACATTCTTCAATAACCATGATACATTCTAATCTCGATGAAGTTTTTTTTAGCCTTTAAACTTTCAACTTTCAACATCTCCATTCAACATCATCGTACTCTTTTCTGACAACCTTTGAACAGTACAAATATGAACATTTGCCTAGTAGCTTTAGGTACGTTTCTGCATTTTAGTGCACAGTGACCTTTGGCTACAATTTCAATGAATTAGGGATTGTGTTGAAAATGAAGGAAATTAAGAGATTGGGGCACAAAATGGAACTATTCACCATAAGGGGGGTACTTGGGCCTAAAAAAAATATTTTTTTGTTTCCGATTTCCGACCGACCCTGTCAAAACATGTGCGACCCAAATTTATTTTATGGATTTCAAAAAAAAAAAAAAAAAAAAAATTTTTTTTTTTTTTCAGGAAATTCATAAGTTAAGGGATAACTTACTGGCTGTAGTCAAAGTAACTTAAAAAACGTTACGAAAAGGAGAGGGGGGGGGTCAAAAAAACAAAAAATCATTATGTAATGTACAGATAAGACATGCATGGAAGTGAATTTGGCGCCAAATAAAATAATAAAAAATTCTTACCTACCGATTGGTTGAAGGGCCTTGTTAAGTATGGGGCATTGCTGATGAGTGTATGTTTTTGGAATATGGCTCACGCACTGTGCACGGGATATATCAGGACAGTCTTGGTTACATCAAACCTACATTGGGTACACGAGCCCCGGCTACATGAAGATCCATCTGCAGGGATCACAGACACAGTTATTGTTTTATACTGTATGACTGTATTGACCTTTAACCTGGCACATATCAATATGCCTCTTGTGTTTATCTAGCTTAGTGAAGTAGCTCTATAATTTGCATTTTTGTATTGAGTGCACGGTTATTGAGTGTGAGAGCCTGTACTATACCATATCACTTTAACTTAAAGTATTGATTGATTGAGTTCATGTATCTGGCTGGGTCATGAGGTACAAGCCAGACCAATTCGCCAAGTTTTATTTATCATGATATAGGTACAATTTATCCTGAAATAACGATTAATTTGCTTCAATAAATTGCCATCTAAATTTATCATGAAATAATGAATATTTTGCTTCAAGCATTTGTTTAATAAATTATCATTAAACAAAATAGAGAAAATCTAAATCTCACTTACAGCCATTGCAATTTTGATACTATGATGCCATTTATTTTAGTTTGAATGTTATTCAACTTTAAATACGTTTTAGTCTGGTATATCTGCATTAAAAAAAACTATATGTGTGTTTTTATATTTCCCCAAAAGATAAACCCACCCTCCTTTAAAACATATTTTTTATACTTTGAAATAACAAAATGGTCACAGGCCATATAAAAAAACCGGAAAATACTTTAAAATGATTTTAATATACAAAGTGAAGGATTTTCGATGCCGCCATCTAAAAATTATTTCAATCATGGATTGTTAGCTTGCTACAACTAATCATGAGTGAAAGCAAAAATGATGTCCAATCAGACATACTTAGAAACCTAATGTATATGTTTTATTGCGTCGTTCCCTTGTGACGTCTATTGTTTAGTTTAAAGTGATCATTATTAGATATGCTCCAACTGTCACAAAACATCAAATCTGGTACAATTTATGCTTATATAAGGAACTAATTATTATTTGTGGTGTATTTGGAAAATAACATAATTTCAACAGTGCTTCTGATAGCTATACACATGGTGCATGGCTCTCTATCTTTTTTAAGACGGGAACTTGGCCGGTCCGTCAGATTAGCTTTGGCTAGTTTAAATGTAAACAAACACAAAAATGTTTTTGGAAATGATCTCATTCTGGCAAATCTTGAATACATTATATTTATATTTATAGCAATGGTGTCGATGCATACAGTGCACCATTATCAATTAGAAACATTTGAAGGCAATCCATTTTCGCAAGGAAATATATCTCTTGTTGGTTTCATGTTGGGCTACGGTCAGTGACAATGGGAAAACATCAAATCAATATTAAGTGGATATGTTGTGAAATGCTGATGTTCTCCCAGAACATAATGATAAAAAGTTCAGCTCAACCAACGATTAAGTTTTGAACAACGTTGTTTTACTGATTAATTGTGATTTCTTGTTTATATTATTCTAATATTATTTAATCTCTATGAGTATTTGTTATTACTAACATTTTTATTTGATTAGTATTGTTACTATTTAATGTGTGTTACTGCTGTGAAAACTAGGGGCATTCCAAATATGTGTGTCTGAAGTGATATGGCTCGGTGGTCATAAGGAATCAGCTAAATATTAACCAATCCAACCAAATATCTTAGTACACACACATATATTTTCCCATAAAATAATACTATATTCAACATAGATGTACATGTTTAATCAATTTCGGTCAATAATTGATTTAAATTGTTAAATGGTGTAAAAAATATCCCATTTCAAGCAAAAACGTATTCTCCAATAATGCGGTGACGCTTTATTTATATTATGATTTGAATCATTTAATCTTACTATCCCATCGTCTTTGCCAAAACCCACCTTTTATTTCCAAGAAATTTATTAATTTGTTGTCTATGTCAATGCTAGCTTCTGATACTCTAAAGATAATACATAACATTTAACTACACAACATGATGCACCATAATTTTTTCTCGCATAAATATGTTATTTTTTGTTTGCTCATGCTTAATTACTGTTCTTCTTGTGTTAACACCAGTATTGTGTCAACCGAGGTATCATAGTTTAGAAAATGCAGTTGTGTACATTGAGCAGAATACTAAATCGTTAATTATAAAATTACATCTCACAAACACAGATATGAATTGTAATTTTGTTTGTTATTCTAATCATTTTTCTACTGGCGTTTGTTGGCCTGTATCTTATTGGCGTGTGTTGGTCTGACTCGTAAACACTGTGTATATTGTTTGAAGTGTGATCTATAGCAAATTCTGAATGTGTAAACGTTATCGACCATCTGAGTATGACCATCAGTCATCTAGACATTCTCAAGTCATGTATTTCCCAGGCATTAAAGTGAAGGCAAATTGTGATGTAAGTTATAAAATAGCACCAACTTATTATTGTTTTCAAACATTTGCAATTTTTAAAATTATGTTATTATGAGAGAAAATAACTAATGAAAATTATTAGCATGTTTTTTTGTGGGATATTGTAAACAAACCTCTATATAATTTTGGAAAATTATTTTATTTTAATACAATTTACTATGAAATTTCTTAAGTGACAATATGCATTTGAAAATGTCACTAAATGCTATAATCACAACCACCCATATCATAACATGCATCATTGAGTGCATCTGCCGTTTTTATAGTGTGTACAGTAATTGATTTATATACTATTCTGCTCAGACATCTATGTCTCAAGTCATTTGATTTTTAGACTATATTTTTCAAAATTGTCTTATATTATTTTAGGTCTCAGTGTGTTTTGAATCTATGACACAGATCTTTTCTCGACATTTTCGTAAATGTATCAGAATCCAGCTTATTTACTTAGCATGGATAGTGCTCAATGTGCAGCTCATTCAAAGTTGCACCAAGAATGATTGTAGCTAAAGGTATTTCTGTGTGCAGTGGATTGAAAGAATAATATAGCATAGTACTACGATATGATACAATTTGTTATTTCTATAGCGCCTATACTCTTGGCGACCTGGGCCAGAAGCGCTTTATGTCTCCACTATGTCTATTCTATTTATAACAGACATATCATATAGGAATAATAGCATTACAAAATAATTAAAAAAATTGATAGCTGAGCCATAAACGACTTTTACGATTTTGACAAGAATACTCTGAATTATGAAGCTTATTAAATATGCAGTTTGTTATTGTCTACATTTCCACAATTATGTTATACGTTTGCTATTCCATCTTCAAATGGAACCTTTTTGTACCCGTAGCGCTAATGACATAAAATTAGGCTACTTTTCTAATGTACTCTCTTACAACAACGAGTGATGTTTTTTTTAAAGCTACTTATAATATCAACCACCGACTTCCCACGGCTCACCATATAAAGGCTGTGTTGATCACTCACTTGTAAACACGGGATATTCACACAATACTGGCGCAATTTTAGTTCAACAACATCTATGACGTTGAACCAACATTAAACCAACATTGTGCCAACGTCTCGTGGTGATCACTTTACCTCAAACACTCATTTTGTACTTATTGTTGTCACAAGTAAACTCTTTGTTACGAAAGACTTAATCTGATTTGTTTTTCGCATTGGTCGCCAGAGGGCGTGTGGCTGATTATTAAAACATTGTGATCACCAGATGGCGTGTGGCTAATTAGACAGTGATCACAATAACGATGGCGGTTGAGTAATTTAACATTTTCACTAGATGGCTATGTGATTCACTTGGAAGGCTTAAATTAGTAAATATAATCTATTTTCCATCTTGTTTTTGGCAAGAGCACTACACAGCATGCTGTAGTTATATAAATAGTTCATTTAAAAATGACAATATAATATCGGATTGATTCATGAAACTCAATGTTCTTAATTCCTCAGATGTAAGTAATGAGGTCCGCTATCGGGAAAGTAAATTGAGGCTTTAAGGGCTAGGCAACATGTCGGTTAATAGAGTTAAATGCACAAGAAGCCAATGCGTTACCTTTCAAATTCATTAAGTAAAATGGTACAAAGCGCTGCCCTTCGAGTCAATTTGCCACATCACAAACACTGGCCCATCGCGGTGTGCCATTTAGCCCTGATAGTCTAGTTCTATAGGATTTATTATCGTCGCTATCTGCACGTTGTTTAGTCGCCAAAGAGAGGTTGTGTGTGAGCTATTGTACATATACTAAATACATGCATGCTCAATGTCACACAATAAACTGTACATAACAATCTTTAACAGAGACTCCATCTTATTTATTTGTGTTCCGCTTATTTTTTATGATTAGTCTACCCCTGTTCTCCTGCCAAAGAGGTAGAATGTTTCTTCGTTAAACCTCACCTCCTAGTTTAGTCATCTTTATCTGATGCAGCAATTGGTGGTAAATTGATTTTTTTAATTAATTTTAAGCGGATCAAATAACAAAACCTGCACAAATTGCTAACGGTTGATGTTGATGGACTTCCATGGTTTGACTTTGAGACCACCATGGCTATAATTATGTGATGAGCTATTTTCTTCCAACTGAGCTATACGAAATTGATAAAATGCACTCAAATATGCTCAAAACCCACCCAGTCAGTGTTTACCTCGAAAAACGTGGTGGATGGGTGTTTTGGATAGGTGGTGAGTATACGATTTGAAAAAAATCTCATGTTTAACTCTTACAGTGCGGGGATTGACTTTAGTCGTCAAAATCTAACGCCTGTAGACGTCAGATTCTGACGTCTAAAGTCAATCCCTGCACTGTAAAATTAAAATTATTTATACTGATCATAGACCCATAACATAGGTATTCAAATAAATCAGAAAGAGCTGACTGAGACATTTATGACGATTTCAAGGCGAAAAAGCCCTTTGGTTGCGATGTTTTTTTGCAAATTAATTCAGCGGTAAAAAAGGGACAAATATACACGTGTTGTGAAACATTACTCAGAAAAAGCATAGCTCTTGAGGCTGATACAAAAAAATGGGGAAAAATACCTTCTCATTGTGAGAAAGTTCTTCTACGCACCTTTTATATTTGGTGCCTATGTCGCGCTTAAAAATGTTGAAATGTTTTAAGAAAAAGCATCATTTACATCTTCGCTTTTCAGATGATCACTGTATCACTTCATCACTGAGTTGCTTTGCACAACAAAAAGGATGACGTCATCTATCTGAAAAACATTTGCAAATCGTGAATCAATATTTTGCCGATGGGGAAGTGTTGGGTCAGCGTTTTGGGAAGATGATGTGTTATAGTTCTCCTGGTCAAAAATATAACGACTTGAAGTGATTTAGTTTGTTCTAAAAACCTTATTTTCAGGAAAATAGGCCGCTTTTGACCCCTAGAGCTCTGACCTAATAAATTGCAATGTTCACTCACTTGAACTTCCAGTGACTAAAAATTGGTTGAATTTGCTGAATTTTAGTATCAAAAATTGAAGATTTGAGAAATATATAATTTTTATAAGCTGGTTATATAAGGTCATCAAACATGAGAAAACAATAATATATATGGCGACATTAGTCTTCTACGAGTTAAGTGATGAAAAATGATGATTTGAGTCATCAAGGGTTGATGTTATGGGTTCAATAAATATTATTTGGAACGGACAAAGCCTATGTAATTAAGCCACCTCAAAACAGGGCGGGGACCTAGGGTAGTGGTTAGCACCGCTGCCTTTCACACCAGAGTTCGGGGTTCGTTTCCCGGTCTCGGCGGTTTGGTAGAAACCAAAATGTTTCTTCCCCATCCACTCGTAAAACTTAGTATTGTGGGGAGCCTCCGTGACCGAGAGGTAGCGTGCTCGGCCTCAGACAGCCAAGGCTCGAATCTCGAATCCTGTGTCTGGAAGGCAGTGTCATCTCACTAATCTCACCATCCTTAGGAGGTTCTACTGGCCCAATTTAGCCTATATGTGCACAAAGGTGGCCTAAAGCCCGATTCATTTCATTTCTTTATCACAAAACAAACAATGCATGCCACACGAAAACTGCTTAAACACAATGCATATTCAGGATGGGCTGCTCATTTTTTAACAAATCGAGTAATGTTTGGTTACCTCAACAATTTTAGTAGCTACATAGTGGATATTAAGTAAAATACATGTAAACCCGCTATGCTCTTAGGGCATAGTAGCATTTTGTAAGCAACAAACTTGCTTACCAATACAACTCTTAAATTGCAGTTACGGGACAAGCAGTGACCCCCCCCCCCCCCCCCCCACGAGGAAAAATATTAAACATATGTTTATTCAAACACAAATTATAGGGGTGTTACATATTGTGTTTTAACAGTTTATCCACATGTTCACTAAAAGCAATCCATATTTTTTGTGAATAAATTCATTAATTGTGAAAAAGACGCTTGTGACGTGTCGTATATATTGAGTAAAGACTGATATTATATGTAATATAATATTACGGTTTAAAGAATCATCCAACTGCAAAATTGGCATGCGTGGGACGGCCAAGTGTAGACCTACAGTTGCCTATTGAGTACACTGTGAAAGCATTAATATTAGTGACTGAACTGATTACAAGATACTACTTAAACGATACATTGATCTAATGCTGTTTTAATGTTTGACCAACATCTGTGACGTCGGCCAACATTAAACCAACATTTGGTGAGTGTGCCGTGTTTACTAGGAAAGCTCTCACTGTCAATATGCGTGAGGGTCAACAGTTTCTAAACCCCATGTTAACACAACCTTTTGTGTTTCAACACAAAGCCCACATGAGAGAATTGGTGAATTATTTACTATAGATGTCACTCAAGTATGTAGACTTTATATGATTTGGGAACTTGCTCTTAATGCGGCGATGGGTATGAAGCGCATATAGTATTATTATCTTGGCTGATAAATGTGGATGTGAGGTGATATGTCATTCTGGAATGTACAGGGGCCACTGTTGCATTCTGGAGACCCGCTTGGACAGTTGACTATACCTTTAACGATCACACAAAGAGACTCCCAAATATCAAGGAATTGCATTTAAAAGCAGTTGAAACTGGCAAGCTTATGGGACGATCCCATTCCCTCCTCACCAATGATCATCTCTTCGTACCACTTATTATTTCCTGGCTATGCCCCTGGGACGTATACAATATATGGCCGAGAATGGCAAATAACAAGAGAGGGGGAAGAGTGGTAGAGTAACTGACTGTCACACCAGGTATTCCGTTCCGTGTTTGATAGCTGGCGATCCTACTTATCAGAAAAACATGCTTAATTTTTTTTATTAAATTAAAGCCATATGATTTGTTCATTGTTTTATACATCTATATTTATATAACAACGTGCTGTAACACATAATAATACGGCTAGACAAAAAAAATACAAGGAAAATAGTAAACATAGCAGAAAACATTAGCATTAAAGAATGTATCGTCACACTCTGTAGACCAACATGACAAAATATACAGTTATGTGATTACATTAGAAAACGGCAGAACTGACGTTGGTCCAACATTATATAAATGTTATACAAATGTTATGTGTTTGCTGGGAAGTCAGCTGTGACAGTACATACAGCAACTCCACACATGCAGAATTGTACACATACTTATTTATATATATATATATATTTAAAAAACACGGTAACGTTTTACTGATGCTTAAAAACATTTCGGGAAACATCTGAAAAAAAAGCGAAAACATTTCATAAACTATTTGCAAAACATTTAATAAACGTTTCAGAAACATTTCAATAAAATGTTCTTAAAACATTTTTTAAATATTTGAAAAACGTTACATAGACATTACACCTTTCCATTGATGTATCTAGAAAGACATCTACACATATTTTCAAAAGCTTTTTAAATGTTGGATTAGAATAATTCAAAAACATTTCAGTACAATCCGTCTGTCTCTTGGTCCCACAACCTAGGATCAGCTACGTTAATACCCCCCCCCCCCCCCTGCTGTTCGAGAAGTTATGATAATGGAGGTAGGCTTTTGGTAATTCTCCCCTGCTGTTCAAGAGGTTGCGATAATAGAGGTAGGTGTTTGGTTAATTCCCTTTCAATCATCAAATGAATTCGACTACAAAGAAGCTCCATTTCTTGCAAAAGTCATCATTGCGTCCTAGAATCTTGCATGAATCAGCTATGCTAGGGCTGACTCTCCGTACTAACGGGATGATCCTTGTATGGGGTGCCTGTTATAAAATGAAAGCAGTGGACTATTATGATATGTTGTTCGATAGGGATAAGTTATTTCGCAGCTTGGGACAGAACCAACAGGATTTCTGTATTTCTTTTTTGAGAATTTCTGACATAACTCGACATTAAACAACTTAGCTTCTAATGAAATCTTAGTCAATACACGAGTATCAGTGTCCTATAGATATCGTATTAACAAAATGAGTTTTAAAATAACCAGCATTTATAAAACAACCAAATCTTGTTAATGGTTTTGCAAGTTAAAAATGTGCAAAACTAGACTTGATGGACTTGATCCACAGAGCATACTTAACCTGTGACTTGATCAACAGATTATTTCAAACATTTACTCTTAAAAATTGTAGCAACATGCTCTAACATACAAGCAATTCTAGGATGTCTTGCTCCACAATGTGGTATGCCAGATTTACCATTACCAGATTTTATAATGTTTTCATCTACCCACACAAGGCTCGCTTCTCCCGAGGTCGTAGATCGAGGCCCTGCTGAATCAGTGTTAAAACCATCTATTGGAGTGGGACTTTCAAGAAAGATTTTTTCTGTTTGATCCAAGTTTGACCTCTGGCATGAGTGCTGCTTTAATGCAGGGCCACTGTCTACGACGCCGGCCCTGCATTAAGCAGCACATGTCTGGTGGCCGAGAATTTCACAGGAAGTATCACAGACAGCTCCCGAACATCTCACCAGACACGAGACGTTACATGCGGCAGGGTTGGATTAATGTTGAGCCAACGTCGCAGACAGTGGGCCAACATTGAGTTGGCATTTTGTTGAAAAATTAATGAATATTCAATATCTAAATCATCCTCCCTACCCCAATAGGTGGATGATAACACTGATTCAGCAAGGCTCGTTCTGAGACCTTGGGAGCAGCGAGCCTGGCTGTCAGGAAGATGAATGTTTTATGCTTAACATTTGCATTTATATGATAAGAACAGTGAACTGCTATTTTATTTAGTGAAATATTGCAAAATCGAAGTTCAGAAGGAGTTCAAAATGATTAGGAGATGCAGAAATGATCCTCTGATTCTTTGTATTTATATTGTAATGCTACAAAACCAACATTCCACTAAAATGTTTTGGAAATGTTTTGGCAAAACGTTATTGTGAAACCTGCTTGAAGCGTCTCAAGACAGATGGAAGACAATATACATACCAACTTTATTTTACAAAATTATTATTTTATACACAACTTTACTTATCTACTAAACATCATCAGCACATACAACATTAATCATACACTATATTCGCTATGTGTTTACACAAATAAATACAAAAGAACGTTTTGAAATAAAACAATGCATACATATATTTTTAGCAATGGAATGATGTGCTGCTGAAGTGGGAACCGAAAAAGTTTGGAGGGGTCGTAGAAATCAGAGTACCTGCATCAGAAATCTGGACTCCAGATATTGTACTGTACAACTAGTAAGTATACATTACTACAGTCATAGTACTGTACAACTAGTAAGTAGACATTATTCCAGACATACTACTGTACAACTAGTAAAAAGACATTATACCAGACATAGTACTGTACAAATAGTAAGTAGACATTATACCAGACATAGTACTGTACAACTAGTTAGTAGACATTATACCAGACATAGTACTTTACAACTAGTAAGTAGACATTAAACCAGACATAGTACTGTACAACTAGTAAATGAACATTATGCCAGACATAGTACTGTACAACTAGTTAGTAGACATTATACCAGACATAGTACTGTACAACTAGTAAGTATACATTACTACAGTTATAGTACTGTACAGCTAGTAATTAGAAATTATACCAGACATAGTACTGTACAACTAGTAAGTAGACATTATACCAGACACAGTACTGTACAACTAGTAAGTAGACATTATACCAGACATAGTACTGTACAACTAGTAAGTAGACAATATACCAGACATAGTACTGTACAACTAGTAAGTAGACATTACTACATAGTACTGTACAACTAGTAGGTAGACATTATACCAGACAGAGTACTGTACACTTGTAAGTAGACATTATACCAGACATAGTACTGTACAACTAATAAGTAGACAATATACCAGACATAGTACTGTACAACTAGTAAGTAGACATCATACCAGACATAGTACTGTACAACTAGTAAGTAGACATTATATCAGACATAGTACTGTACAACTAGTAAGTAGACATTATACCAGACATAGTACTGTACAACTAGTAAGTAGACATTATACCAGACATACTACTGTACAACTAGTAAGTAGACATTATACCAGACATAGTACTGTACAACTAGTAAGTAGACATTACTACAGTCAAAGTATTGTACAACTAGTAAGTAGACAGTATACCTGGCATAGTACTGTACAGCTAGTAAGTAGACATTATACCGGACATAGTACTGTACAACTAGTAAGTAGACATTATACCAGACATAGTACTATACAACTAGTAAGTAGACATTATACCAGACATAGTACTATAGAAATAGTAAGTAGACATTATACCAAACATAGTACTGTACAGCTAGTAAGTAGACATTACTACATAGTACTTTGCAACTAGTAAGTTGACACTGTAGAAGACATAATCATGTACAACTGGTAATTAGATATTATATCAGATAAAGTACTGTTCAGCTAGTAATTATATATTATACCAGATATAGAAATGTACAAAGAGTAGGTAGACATTAGTAGTCTAGAATTCCTGCTGAATATAAATCTTCTGAAATAAGATAAGGGAATATTACGTTTGCTAGTCAGTTGAACGTTAAAGTGTACGTCAGTTGGAGGTTTAACCTTGTCAGTCAGTTGAACGTTCAAGTTTGCTAGTCAACTGAACGTTAAAGTGTACGTCAGTTGGAGGTTTAACCTTGTCAGTCAGTTGAACGTTCAAGTTCGCTAGTCAGCTGAACGTTAAAGTGTAGGTCAGTTGGAGGTTTAGCCTTGTCAGTCAGTTGAACGTTTAGGTTTGCTAGTCAGCTAAACGTTAAAGTGTACGTCAGTTGGAGGTTTAACCTTGTCAGTCAGTTGAACGTTCAAGTTTGCTAGTCAGCTGAACGTTAAAGTGTACGTCAGTTGGAGGTTTAACCTTGTCAGTCAGTTGAACGTTTAAGTTTGCTAGTCAGTTGAACATTTAAGTGTACTGTCAGTTAAACGTTTAACCATGTCAGTCAGTTAAACGTTTAACCTTGCTAGTCAGTTGAACGTTCAAGATTGCTAGTCAGTTGAACGTTTAAGCTTGCTAGTCAGTTGAACGTTTAAGCTTGCTAGTTAGTTGAACGTTTAAGCTTGCTAGTTAGTTGAGCGTTTAACATTGCTAGTCAGTTGAACATTTAAGCTTGCTAGTCAGTTGAACGTTTACGTTTTTCTAGTAATTTGAACGCTTCAGTTTTTTAGTCAGTTGAACGTGTATTGTTGTTGTTAGTCAGTTGAACGTGTAACTTTCTAATCAGTTGAACGTTAGAGCTTACCTTTAAGATGTATGCCAGTCTCCTGGCTGACTGGGTGACACGGCATGTAGCCATACAACAAAATTATATTGATACACTGGTTAAAATGCTACCATTTTGATTTCAGTGCTGACGCTCGACTCAAAGAACAGAGGGAGGCACTCGCTGTGATCCGATCTAATGGAGATGTTCTCTGGATTCCAATGGCCATATTTAAATCCACGTGTCCCATAGACATCCTCTATTTCCCATTTGACCAGCAAACATGTGAACTTAAGTTTGGCTCGTGGACTTATGACGGCTTCAAGCTGGGCCTGGATTTTTATGAGCATATAGAGGCAATAGACGTGACAGACTATGTGACCAGCAATGAATGGCAGTTACTGAGCTACCCTGCTGAGAAACACACCCAGTTTTACCCTTGCTGTCCTCAGCCCTACCTGGATCTCACCTTTACTGTTAATGTCAAGCGTAAACCCATCTACTACAGCTTCTTCCTCATCCTGCCATGTGTGCTCCTCTCATTCCTCACTCTGGTGGTGTTCTGGCTGCCGCCGGAATCTCCCGCTCGCATGATATTAGGTATGGTCACCTCCCATCATTCAACAAAAAAATTAAATATGGTGTTTAAAAAAAAATTTTGCAGTTCTAGTCTATGGACATGTTTACATCATATAGTCACAGGGTTTACGCTACGCTAGGGGGGGGGGTGTCCGGACAAGGGGGGATATCTCCCCCCTTGTTGGCAAGAAAAAATATTTTCCATATTTTACTGTCATTTCAGTTAAAATACAACCAAAATTTTAAAACTCTGTTTTTTTTCTCCTGGGGAGTACCCCCAGACCCCCCACCTCTTTTGGACCCCCATCTCAAACATTCCTGGCGGAAACCCTAAGTCATAATATTAGGCTGAAATAAAATCACCGATTTTTTTATGATATTATACCTGGGCATGTCCCTTTAAAATATAGTGTTTTACAATCGGAATCATGCTATAAAAATATCTAAGCACTCCTACTGGGCACACAACGTTGTTGCAACGTTGAATCAACGCCATTGACGTTGATGCAACGTTGCAACAACGTCGTTGCCACTGGGCTGAATTTGATAATCTTGCATCTGTGGTTATCAAAGGACATGGCTTTTCTCAGCATTAATCTTGATAATTGCAATGTCTGTAATATTTGTTTTATTATTTCCATGAATTGACGTAATTTCAATCCAAGCCGTGAATTTTACTCATTCGGGCACGTAATCTCATTCTTTATTTACATTGAAATTTGAAATGACAAGACAATCAAGGAAGTAAAAGACGATGGAGCTGCAACACTTCAGCATTTTTATTCTGTTTGCAGGGATGAATATATTCGTGGCGTTTTTCCTGCTGCTACAGATCCTGGCAGACTCCACACCCCCTGCATCCTCTTCTGTACCTCTGATTGGGGCTTACTTCTGCCTTAATATGGTCCTCATCACTCTCAGCTCCTTCTTATCTGTCATAATCATCAATCTGTACCACCGCACTGATAAACATAACAGAGTCCCCGATTGGCTGAGAAAGGTAGGTACCCACCCAGAAAACACAAAACCTCCACGTAATGATTGCTTAATGTTTGCGATACGTCACGGACAGCTGATCAACATTGGTTCAATGTCTGATGTGTATATATAATATATCAACATCAATAATGTAGATATATGTGACCATCCCACTGTAGGGTATACAACGCGACAACGTCGTGTGTCCAGTGGGAAGTATATGACAGGTGTCGCCTCCATTATCAAAATAAAAATTAACAAGTGTGAAGCAGGTAACCGATAACTTTCTTGGCTCCAAGTCATTATCAAAGCTGATAAATAACAGTAGATAGTTAGGTTAAAAATGGTATCTATTGATTTTATTTACCAATGTTGTATTCAGATCGCAGTTATGTGTCTATCCCACATCTTGTGTATATTTATGACATTGTACGCTTATAATTATGCTTACAGATTGCCGTAGACGGCTTGTCCCGCCTCTTCTGTATGTACTACGAGCAGCTTGCCGTCAACAAACGTAGACGTCAGGACCACGTGACCCACGTCATCGACGGAGGAGTCAACCGTAAGAACCACCGTGAAAAGAAGAAGATAAAATCCCCAATCCTAAAGTACAACAAATGGGAGGTACCATCGACAAACCACAGGGACAGCCCCATTGCGTCCCGGAGTCACACTCCCGATAGGTCTCCGGTACAGTGGAGAAGTATCGAGAATGACTTGAGGGAGGTAAAACGCACACTCAGGGGGTTTATCACCAAGCTGTATGAAAGAGACTCTCAGAACAGAGTTAACTTAGAGTGGAGAGTCGTAGCTCTCGTGTTTGACCGCATGTTCTTCTACATTTACTTGACAACCATACTGGTCTCCCTAGCTACCATCTTCCCGTGGCACCAGGCTCTCGCTCGGTATGATGAAGGGTCACTTTAGAATAAAAGTCAGCTTAGGCAGTTGGGTGAATATGCCATACAGTGTGAATATTTAATTTATACAAACGCGTAAATATTATGTATAGCTTTTTTTCAAGAAAGTAGTCATGGTGGATGTAGTACAGTATAATGTACTTTTGGAAGGCAAAATTAAATTTGTGCAATTAGGAACCTAAGGAAATAGATATTTTTGGTAGAAAAAATCTCCCCTCGCCCCCCTCCCCTCCCCATGTTTACAGCTACAGCTATAACGAGTGAATTATTGTTAACAATTCTAGAAAGTTTTATGTTTTCTCGTTCATTTACACATTTTCGTAAATAAAATAATTTCTAAAAAAAAGTGAAGCGATCATGTGAATACAATTATTTAGTAAATATGTAAACGCAAAATTAGATTTATTCATTTATATAAAATTTAATAGAATATTTACGCTACATGGCATATTTCCCTTCCTGTTGAACTGAATGATCCAGAATAAATCGATGTTTAATATGAAAGTAAGTTTATTGTAAGCCTGCGTCAATCATCACAGATTCACTGGAATTAGCATGATAAATATATGAGTCAAGTCAGCTTAACCTATTTATATTACTTCTATTTGATTGCTAAAAAAAGATAATGTTTAATTTAACTGTCGCCTTAATGAATCATGGCCGTATCCGGGGGGGGGGGGGTATCTGTAACCCCCCTGCATATTTCTAAAACGAGTTACACTGTTGGGTAGACCAAAACATGAGTGAAAACTGTCATTAGAACAAGTCAATGTTACCTCTGGATTGCACCAGAAGACGCTGCACAGCGAGTGGTCGTCCTGAAACCCCTCAGGTGTCTTGATCTGGATACGGTCTTATGAATTAAGGCTGCTTTGACCATCAAAGCTCCCAGACAGCCACATGAAAACACAATAATTAAACGGGTGATGTCAGCTTAAAGAGTGTTAGATTAGAAGTGTCCAGTAACACAGACGAAGTTAGCTTAATTCTGCTATGAAATATATTTTTTCTGAAATATGATGTGTGTGGCCAGCACATTCACTCTAAACAATATAGGTTCTTTAAAAAGAACCCTTCAGTACAATCACCATACAACCCCAGGAGAACCCTGCAAGGGTTCTCATGGGGTTGCATGGTGATTGTACTAAAGGGTTTCTTCTGAAGAATCTATATTGCTTGTACCAAAATTGATATCGCCTGATACTACAGTTACATTGTTGTATCAAATGTACGAAATGTACGGGTGCGGATCTCAAATAAGGCATCTGTTTTAAATGTAATTGTCAAATGTAGTTTTATCGTGTTTAGCTATGAAGCTGATGATTGTATTCGCTGATTTATTGTAGCCGCACAAGCAAGACATGGGAATATTAAACGAAAAACTAGAATAAATATATTTTAGCACCACAAACGATATTGTGATGTTCATTTCTAAGATGTGTTTACAAAACCTTCCGCTCAGGTGTACATATTTAACTGACCATGTTATGTATATTTCTGCGGAGATATGTGTGGCGTGGTACACATGATCTTATATCAAAGAGGACATAATAAATGTGAATAATAATATGTCTTCAGCAGAGTTGGTGTTGAGACAACAAGCCTATGTTAAAAATAACCTCAAAACAGGTCAGGCATTTCGGTTCACTGATTCATAATATTTAATTCTGACGGACCCAACTCATCTTCCTATTTAAGGCCTCAAAATTAATATAAATTTACAAAATTAAATACTTAGTTTTGAATCAAACTTACGTCAATAATTAGAAGCATATGCTATGGGGAGATTAGCATTAGTCTGTATCAATCATTTAAGCTAGCAGGTATGTAATCATCGATGTCATAAAAAAACATTTCTATTTCTTTATTTCATTTTATAAATACTCTTTTGAAATTTGGAAATGTGAATTTATTTTTTAAAATCACTTGCTAGTATAAAAACTGCCTAGTGTTTCATTATCTTGCTCCAGTAATAGTTTGATAATGATTGGCATGACATAGAATGGTCCATATAAGGGGTGTTCTATAACATTTTAACTGCCATTTCCCGTATGTCTCAGGGGTAAATAGATCCAATTCAAACTTTCCTTATATAAACTAGAAAAGTCCTAAATTAAAAAAAAATATTCTTTCCGATATATTTAACTTTTCCAAAATGACATAAGCAGAACAAAATCGAATTTCGGATCACTTTACCTCTGAGTCATTTAATATACAGTTTAACATTTGGTCCCCAGGTATGTATCCTGTTTGACCTCCAAGTAGAAATGGCCGTATATACTATGTTCAACTCTTGTATTTGCTCAGAACATTTGTCTTAGATTCAGTTCTTTAGGAGCTGCCATAAAATTATTATTTTTATTTTAACAAGTAGTTTGTGTAAAATATTCTATAATAATCATATTCACATTAATCACTGTTTTCTCATTCGCATCCTCACATATCCGCTCATTTATTTTGCTTAAATCCATTAATTTTTCTGTGGTGTTTTATGTATGTATCAGGCCGAAATTGTAATACCATTTTTCTCAGCTTTGATTTTCATTACGTGTATTGCCAGTGACAAGGAAACATCCAGTGTAACTACTACCTATACCTATGTAATATAATAACATTTTTCCCAGCTTGTTTATTTTATATTGAATGTACATAGCAAATTATACGGAAACATCTTGTGTAGGGTCTGCGTATATATTATATGTTTAATTTTCATTTAGTGTATATAGCACATGATGAACGAACATGTTCTGCATAGATTTCAAATCAATCCAGGCTTTCGTGTGTAAGAAAAGCATAATGTTTGGCGTACATAATGCTTAATACACATGTGAAGAGATATTGTACACACGTTTTATTTATAAATAAATATTTTCTCTTTCTAGGCAACAATCGTTTGTTTATTTCATACTCAACATAAGCTTTAGTACTAGTAGCAGTTCATAGATTATAATGGGAGAGTGAATGCTTTGGCAAAAGCGCTGATTTTAGGCGAGGCATTTGTTGGTAACAATTCAAATGTTCACAAAGTAAAAATGAATACAACACATCAATCGAATACTACCACAACACCATTTAAATGCCAAGATGACTGCCTCAAATCAAAATGCGGCAATTATTTTGATGGAACAAAAAAGGTTTTGAAAATTTATCATCATTCACATCAACCTATTTTACTACAATCAACCTTAAAATGTTCGTCATCTGTTTTTCACAGCACTAATCTGCATTTTTTCCATTACCTTATATTAACCCCTTGGGGACCAGTCCCATATATATTCGTGATTTGTGACTTTTCAACTTCAGGATATGCTCGTGATTGATTACATGGGATATTTATGACAGTTTCAATTAATCTGGTCTCGACAAGAGTGCAGCAGCAATTTAATCGGGTTGCCAATGGGTGATCAAGGTCATGTGAATATTAATATTTCATCCAGAAGAAGTAAATACATTCTATATATTGCCAGGCCTTAATGGATGTGCCAAAATATATCACACAAATTAATATCGATATGAAAATAAGATTAGGTAAATATCGTTATGAGCTCCAGTGATAATGCCTATTTGATTTCAATTGGTTATGCTCCAACCACTTGCCAGCTAAATATAAAAATGCAGTGCATGCATTCAATACGCTATGTCAATATTCGAGCACAACAATAACGTATATTATTTAATAAATACCACATATCTCTATATGAGGTGTCAAGTTATATAACTGAACATGGCCGCCACCGTTTCGTTTTCGGTCGCATTATTATTATTATTATTATGGCGAAAATTAGTGAAATTATTGTTTTTTTTTGTAAAATACATTTTAAT
This sequence comes from Flabesymbios commensalis, assembly GCA_964017125.1. Taxonomy (NCBI): domain Eukaryota; kingdom Metazoa; phylum Annelida; class Polychaeta; order Terebellida; family Flabelligeridae; genus Flabesymbios; species Flabesymbios commensalis. The sequence continues at coordinate 108,920,512 of OZ024904.1, read as the reverse complement.
CGATAAATGCATCTTTGTCACTGAAATAAAGGGCCAAAATGAATAAAAGTAACACAAATGTATTACGGATATATAAACATTTTGATATAATTTCAGAAGACGGCAGCCACATTGACCCCAATTTATGAAAATAGTGCCGTGTGATTTCTTCAAGAATTTTTTTTTATTTCAGCATGAAAAAATAGCTCTACATAATAAACTGAGCTTTATTCATGAGATGCGAGATTAAATTTGTGTTGTAAGACATTAATAACTGAACAAATGGCGGCCATTTTGAATTTGTGGATTCCGGATAGAATTTAAAATATATATTTTCTGCATAAAATGCCCCATCCAACGAAAGTGGGTGAAAAGTAAAAGAGACTAAAATAAAGAAATGAAACGACTTTTTATTATTTCCAATATACAATGATGTAGGCTTACATTAAGATAAAACAGACAATGATCTGGTAGCCTAGCGTGTCTTGACATAGTCCGTAATAACTGACTTTGTGTGCGATACAAAGTCTGTAATCATTGCAATTAAAGTTGTCCCCCCCCCCCCTCAAAAAAAAAAATACGTCCAAATTTGATGACTGCCTTATATACTTATATAGTAGATACAAATGCCAGGTTAACATCTCATTGAATAATGCCTTGAAAATGCTATATAATTCTCATTTTTAGGTGTGTATTTTGTCCTTGTACAGGGTAACCCTCACATTTCTTCACAAAATCGGCCGAATCTGTGTTTATTTTGAAAAATAAATAAAGTAAATCACTCAACTTATTAGTGTGAGCTAAATTTATTTACGTATAAGCCCATACCAGCCACGGAAACATTTTTTGCATCCCAATATCATCAGTGATGCTTAAATTTCTTAAGTTGTTCTTTATTGTTACCAAAATAAAACGTTTTGGCTGTTATTCAGTGCTTATAATTTATATTTAATAGTTTCATATATAATGACACTTAAATTTTGTATTTAGTATTACTATTCTAAAATGGCCTACAATTGGCGGCCATTTTTATTTTCTTCAATAAAAAAAACACCAAGGGTGCCAAAGTGGCACCTGTCGGTTTCTTGTTCTGGACATGTCTCTCAATAAAACATAGTCTCGACTCCAAAGCCACCTTCAGTTAAAATAAGGCCATCTGCCGCAGGACTATATCACGGGTCTCCATAATATTTGAAACGCACCAAGTAAGCGGAAAAGAAACAGTGTGTTTATTTAAAGGCTGCTGCATTCGAAGAGCGGGGTTTACTTTAATCCTTTCGGGCCCACAGGGTTTTAATTTTCAGGCCGTATTGATACACGCCTGAGGACATCTGGTGACTAAATCACACGTGGAGAAGGACACCTGGTGATTACATCACATTGTAAACATGTACTCATCTGGTTCCTTGAGCCAAATTTAATTATGCGGCGCCGTCAGATTTTATGGTGACTGGTTCGACTTTAGCCCGGGCCCGTCATTATGACGTCAAAAGTCGGTCACCGCACTGAGAGGCATAAATAAGCACATCTCCCCGGTTTGGTATTATAAAAGTATTATATAAATCTAAGCTTGGCTATTTCAAGTTCATTACATTTGTTTTTGTTAAAATATTACTAAAAAGTTTTTTGGTAAGAAAAAGTTTAAATTCAATAATTCACTGATCTGAGACTATAGTAGGCTTGTATTATTAATCACGATAATGCTATTATTAGTGAAAGTCTTATATAGTATTCAGAAATCAAATAAGAAGGGTGCTCAGCTGCAGGGGCGGATCCAGGGTCTGAATAAAGGGGGAGAAGCGCCGGGGGTTTGGAGGCCTGTCAAAACTGTTTTGTTTTGTTATATATTCAAGCCAATTTAAGGATACCCCATAAAAATTGGGATTTCGTGGTAGGCCGGCTTTGTCAGTTGATTTTTATAGGAAATTATAGTAGGGCTACTGGAAGGGGGTGCTTGACTACCCCACTCCGGGCACCCCGCCCCTTCGACTTTACACGTCAGAATCTGACATCCATAGACGTCAGATTCTAACGTTTAAAGTCGGTCCTCTGGCAAAGTAATCCTGGGAACAGATTACATGAAATGGAGTTTCGAGCTCTCAGGTTGTGGTACCTTCACCCTACACAATAAATTACAGTCAACACAGTCACACCACTAATTATGTAATATGTATGCATGTACATATATTAAGCCCCTAATAAGTAAATTATATAATTTATAGATTTGTAATATCATTATACGATATGTTATTGCAACGCATTAATCGATAAACCCAGCAAACACCCAATAGGTTGGACCAATGTGTGGTCAGCGTCGAGACGGTGGCCCAACATTGGACCAACATCGTGTCGATGTCTCGTGTTTATTGGGAAGTAAGATATCATTCATTAAAGTGATAGGATATAAGCATCCATCCTGTTGTAATATCGAACTATAGCTTGCTATTATGATATGATATGAGAGTAAAATAATGTAGGGTGTGCCATAATACTGATGATGATGTCAGATTATGGCACAAGGCTCGCGTTGTTTGCTGGGAAGTAAGAGGTCATTCATAAAAGTGATGGGATATAACCATCCATCCCATTGTAATATCAAACTTTAGTTTGCTATTATAATATGATAGAGAGTAAAATTCTAGGATGTGCCATAATAGGCATACTCATAAGATATGCATATGGCACTGCTTTTTGGTCGATAAAGGCTCAGATCGGTACGCGTCGCCAGATACAGGCCGAGCCGAAGGCGAGTGCCTGTATCGTACGACCACCCACATGTTTAACTGGTAGGCCTAATTAAAAAAATTAGACTACAATGCGTCAGTAAACGTAAATAATTCGCAACCGCAGAACGAATTGTTGACAAGTTTTGGTCGATACAGGAAGTTATCAGTACAAGTCTCGTGGTCAATAACACCTGTGGGAGTACGATAATGATGTCAGATTATATGATTGTAATGTTAAAACAATTATGATGAATATGATACAAAGTCAGAAGAAGACATTCACATGGTGCATGTATTATGTTTTTACTGTCAGGCTACGATATGTCAGGATATATATGTCACGACGATACGATAATGTCGGGAAAAGATATATTGTAATTCATAGAAATGTCAAGATATGATCTTACAATGTGAAAACATGAGATTTAATGTAAATTTAATTATGTTATATAATTCCAAAATACTGCATTTTAATGTCAACATAGGGCATCCCAAATCTATAAAAAATATTAATATCTATAATGACAATCTCAATGTATGGCATCAAAAAAACAGAATGTGAAATCATGATTTCACGATATTGCATTTTAATTATGAAATATCATGACGTAATGTTTTAATGCTATGCTATAGTCTATCGCATGCTCTAAGTCAGTCGTGTGCCCACCACTGAGAATGTCCCGTCACCCTAAAATGTACGACCTATCTTAATGTTGTATAAGAATATATAGTTACATTATAATTACTTCGACGATATATAAATATCGTTCATTGCCAAATTATCAGTCTTTTAAGATCACGAGGGAGTCATATGAAAAAATATTGCCGAAGTGATTGTAAGAAAAAAAAGAGTATTGACCCTGAAATAGTAACCTTGTGGTAATTCGACGCACCCTTATGTAAAGTTAGGCCTATATATTAGGAAACAGTAAAAATACGCTAAATCTTACAAGACCACAGAGTCCTAAATGTGTATGTGTTTTATTGATTACATGTATACATCACGTGTATGTATTATATTCATTGCATGTATACATCACCGCAAACTTTCAATAAAACATGACTTTCTAAACGACCGATTTTATCGTAATCAAATAAATGTCGGATTGCATTATATTACTAAATCGTCAAGTAACGTTAGTTACGGTTTAAGATCTACTTTTTGTCACGCAGTAATTCTCGATTATTTACAAACATAACACCATGCAGTGCGTTATTTGGTCCATTTCCGTCACATCAGACAGGGATGACACAAGGGTGATTAGATGGGGGTAAAAACCCTCCAGGTCTTTGTGTTACCCCTGTACCCACTCGGGGTGTTTCGGCATAGGTCCGTGTTGAAGTCTAGGTTTATTTCAAGCCACCATAAACATCTGGAATGAATATTTTTTTCAAAAAAAAACACACACAGGTAGGCCTTTAAGCTGATTTGACCTTGAGATGACCTTTCCGTGGCCTTGTGGCAACTCACATATCTCTTTTTTTTTAATATTTTAGGACAAAACCCATTTCCACTGACAATGTGTAGACTATATGACACATTTTCATACCAGTCTAACTCTAAGGGTAGGCTTAGGCCTATCATACTTCTACGACCCCTGGTGACATTGGATACTATCTGCAGACGACCTGACAGTAAGGGATGTTCCAGTAAAACTCCGGGCTCCCCCCATGGACGGCAATTAAATAACTACCCCCACCCCTCCCGAAAATATTGGTCTTTGGGCCACCACAGAGCCCGCCCGGATTTCCAAAGATTTTTTAGCACCACAGTCCCCGGATTTTTTGTGAAAAGGGTGGGGGGAATATTACACTAATATTTATCTCCAGGTGTAGGCCTACAGCTTTCTTTTTTTTGTAATACAGAAATCAATGCGATTGTCATTTACACTGTCTTTTGTATTTATGTATTAGGCATATAATACATGCCAGAAAAGACGCCCACCACCGCGGATTTCAGTATGCTGAGTAGCCTACCACCACCCACCTCGGAAATAGTTACTTACAAAATACCTCACCCACCGGAAAAGTGTCAATTGATACCCACCACCCCCTCCGGAAAAAAATGATTGTCGTCCATGGGGGGAGCCCGGATTTTTGCTGTTTATTTTGGTAATAATAAGGTTACAAAAAATATGCTCTACAAAAATCCCCAGGTGTGTGGGGGGGGGGTGTTCATTTTCTGTCCATAGACATAGTAGGCCTAGATGAGTATTTCCTATCGACCTATAGGCCTTACGGTATGTCACAAACCTGCAGTTGTTTCAAACCTGCAGCATATTTCATATCATACTCTGTGCTTAAATGATCGGTAATTCACGTTTTTATTATTACCCCTTCAACCGCCGGTGCCGCATATATTCGGGTTTTTATTACCACATTAAGTACACCTTTTAAACATGCTAAAGATAAAATGTGACAGCAATCAGCAATATTTGAAAACAGTTGACCTCCATTTTGTCAAATCTGAGTAATTTTCACTCACTTGAAGTTAAGGATCGCGTCAGCGACAGACAACTTCAAGTGGGTGAAAATTCAAATTGAATATTTGGCGGTTAAAGGGTTAATAGGCCTACATTCAGAGCGCAAGTCACGCAACGAAGTACAGGACTGGTTATTAGGGGGCCACCATTGGATCTCCAGGGGGGTGGGGTGAGTACTTTTGAAATAAATACTTTTGAACGGACTCTGTGTGAAATAAATAATTTTAGTTAGAATGATCTCACCCTCCAATATGTTCCGGTCGTAATTGTGGAGGGTGGCGTTTGCTAAACTAATAGGCCCTTCAAGATATGGCCGCCACTCGCGAACAATAATTATCATATCTTCGTAACCAATGGATCAAATTTATTGTTGTTAACATCAATTTCATATATTTCGAGGGCAACGGTTTTATTGGTCACAGTTTAAACATGATTGGAGTCATATATTTTATGTTTCGACCATTTTTAGCGTTTTTGATACCAAAATATATAGAAATTCAATTAATCTAATAACACATTCAGGTCTGACCATAATCGCAAGTAGGCCTACAATAACGTTACTGAATATTAAATAAACAAAATAGAACACAAAATAATAAATATGTATAGTCAATTATGGTCATGATACACTGTGCTAACCATTATGAAAAATATACACAAGTTTGTTTTGTAACATTTGGACGATCTAGACACTTCTTCACTAGCCCATTTGATAGACAGTGGTTTCGTTTTTAATACGAGTATCAATTAAAAAAAAACAAATTTTTGAATAGACTGTATTCCAATTATTATTCATGTTTATCTATTTTTAGGCAGATATTTATGTTGCCCTCCCAAAGTCTTAGCTTCTTGTGCGTCCACATCATGACAAGATAGATGGCGCCAGGTTAAAGATCAAACTCGGCTTGATCAGGCCTCTGATATAGTTTTCAACTCGGTACACTTGGATATAGAAGATACTTTATCTTGGGCGGGGGTCTAGTTTATTAAAAAATGATATGCATCAAACCAAATGCGAATATTGGAATCATGCCGCTCTTCACTGACAAAACAGCATCTACACCAATGGTGAAACATACCATGAACATTGGAAATTGTGTGACAGAGTTTCTCAATCCTGGACAGATACCTGTGCTGGGTAGGCGTTCTACTGATACATCAGTGTACGCCTGCGGGGAGAATGGCAGGCTTGCACAATGATATTTCTACTTGAGTTTGCAAATAATAATGACCAGGCGGAGATAAAGGGAATTACCCAACCACAGACCAGCAAATTGTTAGAATTGTGAGATTATGTGAGGAGTGATTGACAGCTGCAATAGAAGCACTACAACCCAGACGGTGGTGATTATTGCCGAGAAGCTACAATCTGGGCAGTGTCTGTGAAGGTAGGAATATGGATCAGCCTTTTTTCTCTCTCTATCGTCATATATGGATGAACTCCTTGTCTCTACCTATCTAGGACTGGTTGAATTTACATCATCAGCTTAATTATTGTCGCACTCAACAGCATCTTCTTCTGTTTATGGTCATTACGAAAAAGGGAAAACTCTCCAAACTCGTTTGTCTAAAGATGCTATATACTGAAGGGCAATCCTTTTTATTTAGTTCAAATCTACTCACATTAGTTACAAGATAAATTCCTGCTGGTCTAGCATATACATTATGCAATATGCCTATGACATGTATGACATGTTAACAAAGGCATGGATGTTCATGAGAGTGTATGACGAATGGATTTGTCTATAACTGAAGAGGGTATATCTCCTAACTAAAGGCAAAAACTAACTAACTACCTAACTAACTAAAGGCAAAACTATTAGTGTACTGAAGCAAAGTACTACGTTGGTTTCTCATTTATTTAGTTCTCTCCAATCACGCCCAAATGCAGACATAGATGATTTATGTTAAGTAAGAATCAAAAGAAGCCAACTTCATTATCTGACAAAGGGAAATGAAAGAGTGGGAAAAAATCTGACATCTTAGAATGCCTGAAAATTTATTCGTGCGATCGTGTCCAGGGAAATTGTTGATGCTGCTGCCATTGTCCATATATATATATGGTCAGTTGCAAACTTTAAACAATACGTAGAATGTAATGTCTTAGCAATTGTCCAGAGCATGATATCGGAGTCCACAATAACCAGATTTTACCTGATCTTGGATTCCTATCTTGATCAAATTTTGACACGTTTAATCTAGGAGAAACGTGCTTGTCGAGGTCCGGGGGTCAACACCCATCCCTCTTGATCGACTAGAACATTTTTTGAAACCACCAGAAAATAATGCTGATCTCTTTAGATTCATAGATCAAGAAATGGTTAACGATTTGATTACGTTTCCCAAATATTATATTATATTCCAGCAAGGATGACCAGATTACATCCTTCCAATAGCACTATTACTTCTCTCTTGTCATCAAATATAAGCTGACAGTCGCATGTTTTACACATTATTAAGCACATAACAATATTTATATCAAGACAGTGGATGATAGCATTATTGTAGTCATTGCTGTTAGTCATTTTACTAGCCTGAGATTAACTGAATAATATGGGTTGGCCTCGGTTCTGGCAAAATGTTTCAGACAATCTTTATCCATGCTATTTTAAAAACAAATTGGTCCTCAAAGGTGCATCTCACTTCCACTCTTCTATGGCTTTACTGGCTGCAATAGGCCTATTAGTTCCTTTTTTCTGAGTACCACCCAAACATGAGGCCTTAATCCGGCCTTCTAGACGAGCACTGTATCAGGTAGGATATATTTAGAATGTACAATCCATCGGAATGGAGCAGATGTTAGGGTTGTGTATTATTGCAACACTGTAATCAATTGTCAAAACGTATAAGGGGAATTGCAAATGTGCTAATGCTAAGCTGGGATGCACACATCTGTGTCACTGTGAGTGTGGGTGCATAAACAATGAATGTTCACAGAATGTCTGCCAACCGTGATACATGTGGCTAACTGAGGATTTTTTCAACTGAGTCTCTGACTCAGTTTAATTTCAAATGACGTTTACCATTCTGTACATAGACCTATATAAATTATAGTGTTAACAGTTAAATATGAATATGAATATTTTTAAATGTGTCCAGCGTTTGATATTTCAGTTTTAGCATATTATATTACAAAATGTGTCATTTTTGACATTCTATATTAAACTAAAACGTGCAATTTCATCCCAATCACTTTTTAACCATTAAAAATAGATTCCTCGTCATCCAAATATATAAAATTGATGTTAACATCGTAACATTTTGGTTTTCGAATGGCGGCCATTTTGAATTTTGGATAAAATGGTGGATCCAGCAATTTTTCAGATTGGATCCATCAAAAATACGAAAGAGTATTGTCTTGTGGGCGTGTACACCAATTTTTACAATTCTAGCCAGATGTGCAAATTTATTACATTAAGGTCCCCCACTATAATATTATAGTCTAAATACGTAATATTTTTTTGAATTTTCAGTGCGCCGCCGAGCCAACTCCAGCCCCCCCCCTCCCCCACACACACCCTGGAGATTGAATGGTGGTCCCCTTCATAGATAATAATGATTCCTTCCTACGTCATAATATTTATTGCCGGGTTTCCTAGAGCTCTGCTCGAATAATAATAATGACGTCACAAGAGAATTGCCTTGAGGCAAACGCATGTGGCAACCTCAGAAACCCATCACGCGTTTGCCAGACACATGGAAACAACTCAGTACATTAGGGCCTAATCTAATCTGGAAAAAAGTTTGCGGTAACCGCATGGGGCAACCGGACACATGGAATGCAGCCAAAACTATACCCGCCGTCAGATTAACTTGTATCGCATGTTTTTTGCCGATTTCTCAGTCAATTCTCAACCGATTTTTATGAAATTTTGCAAGGACTATTTTCGAGTCATGCGGCGACTATCGTGAAATTTTCATCAAAAAATATTATGTCGTTCAAAAGTTAGACCATTTGACATGTAGTAAATTTGAAATTATGACGTTCCTCTATAAATTCATTAAACTGATTAAATTGAAGTTTATTTTTAGCCCTGAATAGCATTACATGCCAGATGGTCTAACTTTTCAGCTATACAATATTTTCCGACGAAAATTTCACGGTAGTCGCCGAGTGACTCGCAAATAGTCCATACAAAATTTCATGAAAATCGGTTGAGATTTGACTGAGAAATCGGCGAAAAACATACGATACAAGTTAATCTGACGGCGGGTATAGTGTCAGAGCTCCAACATGGCAACAATAAAATCCCCTCAAAATCGGATCTGACACTTCAGGGTTATAAAAAAGCCGACAGATCATATCATACCCAGCAAACACCTGACGATTAACCAACGCCGGCACAATGTTCCTCTCTACTCCAAGACCTGTTTCAGCCACTGGGGCTACATTGTACCGGCATTGGGCTTAGATCTAGTGATATTAATATGACGTCATAATTAGCTACATAATCTACTAATTAGTTATTACATTATGATATCTAAATAGTTACTAATTGAGCTATGTGACGTCACTGTTTATTGTCTGATGCTGTTAGAATGTATTTTCATAACATTTTTACTTGACAACTTAAAATGATGCTCAGAACAGATTGTCTATACCCGCCGTCAGATTAACTTGTATCGCATATTTTTCGCCGATTTCTCAGTCAATTCTCAACCGATTTTGATGAAATTTCGTAGGGGCTATTTTCGAGTCAGGCGGCGACTACCGTGAATTTTTCATCGTTGTAATTAAAAAAATACTACATGTCAAATGGTCTAACTTTTGAACTATATAATATTTTTTGATGAAAATTTCACGGTAGTCGCCGCGTGTCTAGCAAACAGTCCTTCCAAAATTTCATCAACATCGGTTGAGAATTGACTGAGTAATCGCCGGAAAACGTGCGATACGAGTTAATCTGACGGTGGGTATAGTCTAGCTCAACATATAACTTGTAGACTATAAAATAGTTCTCATGGACATAGTCTAACGTTACATGTAGTTTTGTTTTGGTAGGTTTGATGTTAGAAATCCACAAGTAGTGACTGCTAGTTTTGTGTTGGTATAGGATTGTTGTTAGGTCTAATGGTAAATAGACAACATTGTCATGATTGTGATTTAAAACTTTTATAACGTCCGTCGAACTGTCAGTGTCAGGGCTTGAACTTTGTTCTTCTCATTCATGTATTTTGTCATACCTTCAAAGCTCGAAGCACATCAAATAATACAGACTGCAGTGTACCCATTACTTAGGATAGGGCCTACAGAATAGTCTACATTCTTCACTCAGACTCAGTAGTCTACAAAATGGCACTGGTAATCCTTTAGAATAGGGGACGCTGATTTTATGACGTCAGGACCACATTTTCCGCCCTATATAGAAATGAAATGTGGTCTATAAAAAATGGACCACATTTTTTTTATTTAGATCTATTTAGAGGTCTTTTTAATATTCATGGACCACAATCTCACGCTATAAAGAAATTAAATGTGGTCCAACGACAGGACCACATTTAAAAAATGGACGCGATTTGTAATCTCGTAAAAAAACAGATCCTCGTGTGTCAAGTTCATTAGATGTTGGAATCACATTCTCCCGCTATAAGGAAATGAAATGTGGTCCATAAAAGACGGGACCACATTTTTTTTTAAATAAAGGTTTGTTTTTAGAACATTGGACCACATTTGCCTGCTATATGAGGGATTCTATAATTTTAGGCACCAGTGATTATATTTTCCTTGATAGGCCTATATGAGATTGTCTGCATATTGTCAAAATATTAAACATATGTTAACTTAGCTTTGCTTATTGACATAGCGTTGTCAGCAGAGCTTAATTTCAATTTCAAATGCTTATTCTTATCAATTTAAATTTTTCTTACCGTTATGGAGAGACTAATTTACCGTTATGGAGAGACCAATTTATGTTACGGAGTAATCTTCAAACTTACATTTCTCAGTGACCCTTTTACAAAAGTATACAATATTTAACAAGTAGTTAAACATGGCTATTATAATGTTGATCACTTAGAAAGAATCATTTTATGACAATAACCCTTTAAATAATGAAAAAAGAATCACTCTCCGTTACGATTATTGCCGTTATGGAGAGTAATAATAACGAACATTGTCTCTCCATCACGACAGTTATTTCTGTTATGAAGTGACAATAAACAAATACTAAATATCGATGCTAACACAATCCAAAAGACAAAAAGAAATGTTACTATTTCAACAAGTGTCACTTGTTGGTTAAAATACCAAATTCATAAACGTTTATAGCTATTTTTCAGACAGAGAAATATACCTTTTGTGGGTCACTATCCAATACATAGTAGGCAAGGCATCATTGTGGCCACGGAAAGTACGTCATTGTTTCTGGCAGAAGGAGAACAATCATTTTAACATGATTTTAATGTGAAATGTGAACGGTTTAAACCACGAATTTTTTTTTGACTGGATCAGATTGGTAAGAAACATTGAATGAGATGACATTAAGCACATGAGGCGGTATTTGGCTTATTTAGACGAAGGACGATATACCAATTTGTACAGTTGGAATGTTTCGCAAGGTTGTACCCAGTATGTGAATGGGTGGACCCGTTTCTACAACCATTAACCACAACCGGAAATGTCTTAGGTAAATATGGAAGTATACATAGAAATGTTATAATACAAGAATGGTTAGATAATGTACATTTTTTTTTTTTATAATATAGATCTATATACAGTGTACATATCACACTAAACTTATGGGTGATATAGGCTATGCCTAAAAGTAATGTAATATATACAGTATTTATCTTGGTCTTACACTAATACTATAACTGCTATAGTCAAGCACAAATGTATTACATGTATACCTTATTATAGTGCATTTTATTAAAATATATGGTATATAAATTATGTTTTTATACTAAGTAGACGTTCATTCATGTTCATTCAACCAGTCCACCACTGTGGCATTGTGGGTGATTCGAAAACATTACTAGTAGTATTTGGAGCATGGTCTTTGTGAATACAGAAATTAAGAGGTGTCACGTCGAATGCCTTCATTTTTCCTATTATCTCTCTCATTATTGTCTGGCACATTTTTTCTGGGGTACTGAATCGAGGCATGTAACGAAAGGTGAAATAATGAAAGAGTGCTAAATTGTGCTTTGGGGCGAAAAATACCATTGCCATGACATTTCTTCTTACGCGTCTACCACTGCTTGAAGTCATTCTCCATCTGGAAAATAGAAGGACATGTTTGTAAGTGCATGCATAGTAAATTAAACTGAAATATGTTCCAAATGATAAGACAAGAAATGTGTCTTTCAATGAACGTAATAGTTATTTAAAAATATGAAATACTATAGTTCAGGCAAGATATATTTATTGTATAGAAATATTATTTACATCCTAATGAATAACTGAAAGCCACGTGTCTTTCAGTAAATGTAAGATTTACTTGAATATAGTAATACATTAGGCGGTATAGTCATGAATGGTACAGTCATGAATGGCAGTAGTGTGGGGTAAAATAAAACCGAAAAAACATGAGGGAACATGAACGTATTTACAGTCACTTATTTGTGCATTAATAATCATAACCTATTACGGCCATATGACTTAAAAAAGTCATATAAAGGTCTTGGGTGACATTTTCATTCAAATAGGCTTTTCTGTATATGAATCCATCTAAATGTTGTGGCAACAGATCCTCGCTGGTGCCACGATAGTACTTTAGATGGGCTTTAAATTCCCCCCCCCCCCCAACAATGTTTAATGTTTTGTGTATGTGTACTTGCGGATCTTCAGCCAACACAAACTCTTCCGAGTGATTGACCATGGCATGGTGATACCCTTCATTGTTTAAACAAAAGTAGGAGCGCAACATATCGGAATACACTGTGCTGCCAGGGGCAATGTGAGATTTGAATAATGGTAATAACGTGTAATTATGAAATGGCACGTCTTTCAAACATGCCGGAGACCCAGGTGTCTAACACTACATTTATGCGTCCTCTTACATACTTCCGCTTCCCTTTGATGGGTGTCTCATCAATCTCCACGATGTCGCCAACACCTCCCAATATCACATGGTTCTTCAGTAGGTATTTGCTGGCGACATCGTGGGAGAAGAAAGACCAGTCCACTAAGGTACTCGAACTGAGTGATCCAGGCATCACACATTTTATAGAATGCATCGGCATTTTGTACACCCATCAGTAAACGAAAAGTAAAATTTATTTTATACTCAGCTTTGCTTTGTGAAAAAAAGAATTAGTTTCGAATTGAAGTTTTCTTCTTGCACAGTTTACAACGAAAAATGTATGCATCTATTTTAGAATTATCGACAACCAATGCCATTTGAATGTCGCACTGTGGACATGTGAATGATCTTTTAAAATGCCATTTTCTCTGCAGAAATTAAGACAATTTTCTAAGGTACTAATAATTTGAAATAAGGCAAAGAAATCCATGTGGAACTGAAAGACGGAAATATGTATACTATAGAAAGGAGGAGACGCCCTTTGATCTAATATAATATATAATGTGAAATGATCTCCTACCCACACGTGTAGGTCTACATATATATAGGCCACAAAACGAAAACCTCACTATCCAGCCGGCTGAAGTTGTGGCATAGAGGACCTCTTGGAAATCACCTAGCCCAAAATCTCACAGACGGTGACCAGAAAACAAAATCATTGGTGGCAAAAACTCGCCAGCAGCGTTGAAGCCGACGTTGTTATCTGCTCCTTTTGACCTGGAGTGACCAGCCTTGCACCTTTACTTGGAAGGAGATGTCTTCCATGGGAATCCCAGTTTCGTCGGCATTGAAAATGCGGCGAGGGTCATCGGTCATACTCTTCCAATCTTCAACCTCTTATTAGGCTGCACATTATGCAGCTGTAACATATAAAGGCTACCTTAATTAGAATAATATGTAGACCCTCTATATATTATATGTTAATTTTAAGAAACTGTATGTCTTTAGCTTTCATTTAGCAGATATACGCAGTAATGTCTCTGTGAAAAAACATTTTTCAGCTTATGATATATAGAGGCCACCTATATATAGATCTCTACTGATTTCTTATTAACATAATTATATTCAATCCGGATAACCCAATCATTGGAAATAATCTTTTGATTGTCTGATCTTGTTCAAGATTTCTATTCATAAAAATTAATTGATTTTTCTTTTGCAAATTTATTACAAATCATGTCAATTTTCTGCCATTTTCGTATTATTTTACTACATTATTGTCTGTTTTTTTTTTAAATAATCCAAGTCTATTAGGTTTAATTTGACATAATGTGAAAAAAACTACTACCTGGAAGGCCTGTCATGATGACGTTCATAGCATAATCCTATATGATCGCCAACTGCTGACTGGAGAATCGGCGATTATTTTCAACGTTGTAATGTATGACGGTATGATTGTCCCATGATGATTTAAAAAACTTTTTATGGAATACTAGGATCTCTTTATTATTTCTGTTTGTTTTTGTTTTTAAGTAGTTATCTGTGACTAAAGAACGCTTGTTTTCAACAAAATCCACGGGAACACAGCGTAGTTTACAGCTGTTTTAAGACGTTCTATACATGTTACATAAGAAAACTACAAAATGCTGAAAACATGAAAGTTTTAGCGGTAAATTTATTTTACTGTTTAAAGTAGACATTTGCAGCTATAAAAAGGTGTTTGATAGGTTTTTATTCCTTTTCCGGTTCAATCTTTCCAGCATTCAGGGGTGGGCGGGGGTCGCTATATTTTCACCTTGTGATCAAGACAGAATCTTTTTGGCAGTGTCATCTTCTCGTGGGCTTTTATTCTCTCTCATATCACCAATTAGACCAAGTGCTGGCCCTAGGGAAATACTTGAATGTGGAGTGGGTCTTGTGTATAATATTGCTATACGACAAGCAGAACGCCAATCCAACAACATTTCTCCTCATTCTCCTTCCACTGGAAGCAACACTTCGCCATCTGAAAACAAACAAATACGTGATTTTGTGTTGTCACATAACCATCAGATAACGTTACGTAGCGCTCATTAAATAAGTCTACTTAAGCAGAGATGTATAACGTGTCACAGTGTATTACATTTATAATTGGAATTCATCCCCTGCTGCATAAAGTTGCAAAAAACATACCTGTAGAATATACGACCATCAGCTAAATATGCCATCTGGTTGTGTCCGTAGCATGGATGGAATCTCAGGTCATACAGTTTGGTTCGCGTAAAATTACTCTTCACTTTTGAAATCAATATAATTTCTCCAGGGCTTGGTAGGTGGTGGTAGCTTGCAGAGCCGGCAGAAGCTGAAGTGTGGACCGTGGAGGAAAGTGTCAAATACTTTTGGATTAGGAATACTAGCTGCTGCAGTGAGAATACTACCCTGACATCTGTATGACGTCACAGATGTGACAGGCAGCAAAATGCGCGTCCATATGTACATGGCTAAACATTCATTTATAATGAATAGTCCATAGGGATCCTTCTGTTTATCTTCTCATCATCTTCAATGGCAGCAAGTTTGTCTTCTGTGCGTTTAAGTTCTGCAAAAAGTTCTATGTTGTCCTGGGGTTGGGCCTCCTGGACAAGATCCCTGGTGAGGGGGGGTACATAGATTGGAATAGGAAGGTCGGCTCTTAGCCAACGGTCTCCAGCCACCATTAGTGCAGCGGGGTGTTCAATATAAAACTGATCAATTTTTTTATCACAAGTGTCAGTTGACCAACTATTGTGGGTGTTCAGAGAAAAGGCAGATAGGCTTAATGCCTCCTGCTCGTCTGCCAAGTGATCTCTGGCGGCAAACATGTTCTTAGAAACGCCGTGGGATTGGAGGAGATCTTCCCAGTGTGATCTTGATATGGATGTAGAAGCTTTGGTGGTGATGGCTCCTTCATCCTGGTCTTTGACTGCGGTTTCTAGCATGTCTAGAGGGGTGGTGGTGGTGCCGCTGGTTGCGGTACCTACCACATCGTCGCTCAGTGGCGATTCCCGACGTGTGCCAACTTTAGCAATTTTTCGCAGGCCAGTTTTCTCACCTGTTTTTATTGGAGTTAAGGTAAATTCCGGTTTTTTAATCTTTTCCTTGATTCTGATCTGCCCATTTTGTTCTTTATACTTGTAAGTTAGTACCTGTTTTGCGTCCCGGTTGTTGTTGGGTTGCTGTTGGTTGGCAAAGGGAAGGCTGTCAGCTGTCTTTACCTCATATACCTGGAGTTTGTCGTATTCCATTTCTGAGTGACATGTTTTGTAATGTCTAACACAGGTGTCACGCCTGTTAGAGAAATAAAAGCACTCTCTACAGCGGAACGTGCTTTTTTTGAGGTGCGACGTTCTGATGTGTCGTCGCTGTGCCGAGCGACACCTAAAGGTGCGCTGGCACAGTTTGCAATCATGCTGATCAGGCATCATTCAATGGCATTAAGGCCCCAAGGCTGGATCGTCTGGATTGTATCGATCCAGGCCTGTTCAAAACTGAGTCTTTTTTTTATGTCGTTGCCAGGCTTGTCTATGATTCGCAAAATTGTTTTGTTGCAGTGCCATCACAGACCACTCTTTAACTGTCAAGCCACTCATTTCGACTTGTTTTACTGTATCTATTAATGCATTCTTCTCCGCTGATGAGAGCGGAGTTTCAGCTGGCATAGCTGCAGTACATCATGAATGTGATAGCTTACAGCGTGGACCTCTCTTACATAACTTGGACGTGGACGTAAATGCAATCACAATATTTTTTGAAGTTTTACACTCTAGTATTAGGTGTGACACACTGTGTACCTGGCTGATACATGCTTTTTCCTTTGGTGGATTGTTATAGCATGAGACACATGTCACAATATTGCTACATTCTTCTTTGTGTTGTTTTAATATCTTCAAAATCTCGCTATTATCATCCATCATTTGTTAATTTATGTCTTTCCATTTGGGTGAAACATAATTCACCTGTCTAGTCAGAGCAGTTTCTGATATGGGTGGAATTTTTATAGAAGAAAATAGTAATCTTACATCATTGTGAGACATAGCTGATTTTATCATAAAAGCTGCCTTTTTTATTTTTTGCTGCAGGTCGACCTCGATCATTGCTAGTCAATTCTTCAAACGTTATAAATGTGTCTTTAAAATTTCACAGAGATCACTGAACTGTGAGTGCTGTGCCCATACCATAGTGTGTCATATTTCCAAGTATTTCAACTAGAAGCCTTTTTTTATAAAGTATTTTGATTTTTATACCCACCCATATTTATAGCTTACATGGCTGAAAAAAAACAGTTGTTATATTTCATTACTCAGATGAAAAACAATGCAATTGTCATAAATTGTATATGGCGCTATATCAAATGCCTTCTATTATTATTATCAGATTACAGATTTAAAACAATTAGCAGACTTTATATTTTGACATTTGGCTATTTCTAAGCATATCAATGCTCATCGGGTGTAGTATTAGTGATGTGAGGATTAATGGATTGCATGATGATTTCTTTGAACTTATTTTTTTCAAATGAAAGTATTCATCGGTGGTGGGCGAATCAAACAGTTTTTTGTTGTGCAGCATGATATCAGGCTTTATTATGCAAAGATTTCAAGCCCGAAAATGATTTTGGATATTTAATTTCAGACAGCAAAGGTGCATAGCCTCAAATTTATTTGTTGTTTGTAATTCCCTCTGCTTGTAGGAAGCATCTCTTGACATTCTGTAATTGATTATGGCTTGTAAGGCAGCTCCGTCTGATCGGTTCTGCTCTATTGTGTGACAAATATTTTGGAAAACTATCCGTCCTTCCTACCCCCCCCCCCCCCTAGGCATTAGAGATGATTCCTTACATATTGAATGGTCATCACTTAAACAGTTTAATATGTTATTTTAAGTTTTAAATGTAGCTGATAAAAAGGCTGCATCATTGATCTCATGCAATTGTCTAGCTGCCGCCAGTTCCATTGTACATCTGCAACTGATTGCTCATGATATTTTTTGATGGAATCTCATGTACATTTTTTATTAGAGCTACCAACCATTCCGGGGTACTGGGATGATTCCTAGTAGTAGTACCTTCGCCCCCATCTGGGAAGGGTCACAGGTGTATGCTCCGTCTGTTGCATTCTTTACTGTGTCATAATAATCCCTATGACTGGAAATTAAGATTCAGATCGCAGAGAAGGAAGGAAACTCGGTGAACACAGATCATCAGTTTACATGTACATTTTATTCTTCAGCATTTCTTCATCTTCAGCATTGCAAACACTCACAATTATCACAAGAACTCTGTCACTTGTGTCAGGACAAGTCTTGAGACAAACTGCCTTCAATTATATTATTATCATCATAACATTCCTAGCGATCAAAATGTTAGCAAGAGTGAGCAATACACAAAGTACTGATGATGAATTCGCCAGTGATATTAGTTTGTGACGTCACACAGTGTGGATCTCCCATACAGCGAGGGATTCCCCAACAGCAGTGAGCGCCAGTATAACTGACAGTATTTACAACGTTGAAACTGTTCTTATTATAGATAAGCACAATGAAGGTTTTTATATGATATTAATACAATGAGGTGTCAGGAACTCTATAGAATACATTGGTAGCGCGATGGCGATAATACAGCTAAGTATATTCATGAAAATGACCGCAAACACGGCTCGGAGCCTGGCCTTGGCCTGAGTGTCGCTGTCACTCAGAGTCAGACTCACAGAGTAAACAAACATTAATCCCAGCTGTCATCTGCACCGGCATGAACAGCAACATGACAATAATATTATGCTAGAGAAATATCTACAAATTAATCCCTCTACGCCGTCTTAGTTACAACCACAAGCACCAAATACAAGGCTACACTAATATTATTAACGTTACATCAGTCTGGCTCTGCAAACTTCAAAGCCTGGCCTTGCCAGACCAGGTAATTCAACAGACTAACTGTTTTAAAGTATAAAGCTTGATCTACAAAATATTCTGGACACTTATATAGATTAAACATACATAAAATTACCACAACTGCATGGTACGGAAGCGCTACAGAAACCATCCAAGGGAAGCTGCAGCCTCCATGTGTCTGGCCATAATCTGTGAGCGGTTTGCCTCCACACCTCCGCTCAACAGCAGTGCCAATGCGGCTCCCGCATCGGTGCAGGCACTGTCAGTGTAGTGTCACTGTCAGTGCTGTCATGTTCGCATTGGTAGCCTTTAACAACCAGCAATCGAGTGTCTGACACTAGTTCTTCCTTGTGTGAGAATGGAGCTAGCCTTAGCTATTGTTACTCTGGGGACTATTCGACCGGAGAATAGCGGAGCAGCTTTCAAACAAAAAAACGAGTCTCTGGACGTCCAGTCATGCCTGGGGGTAAATCCCCTGGACATGCCCAGAACTACTTATCAGACGAGTAAAGGAAAACCCTCTGCAATCCACCATTCCCTATCACCCCACATCTGCACATCATCAGGTATTCCAGACGTTCTAGAATTCATATAAAAATATGGTACCTCCCATATTCAGACCATTTGTCCTATAATTACTATATTTTGCGTTCGAACAGCAAGGGAAAAAAGCTCAACTTTAAATTGTGTCTATAATTTTTAAATCATTGTCAATGTGGACATCACTGTACATGTATATAATATTTGTAGTGGATTATGGTAGGCCTACCATAAGCATCCGATTTGTTTAAAATTCAGTTCTTGACAGACTATACTTGGCTATGGCAGAACATTGGTTGTAAGGAGTTACTGTAATTCTAGGCATTTTATTGTATGTAATTTGGAACATCCAAAACTAAATTCAAGTGTTGTAAAATTAGAGATCATTACAGTAATTGTGATGTTAGCTGAGTTTAATCTACCTTAGATATGGGCGGGTCCCTGGTGCAATGGTTAAAGCTGCCTGCTTGTAAATTGGAGACCGCTCTGGACTTCAAAAATGTTTCTGCACTCATAAATATTCATTTTTTGGGGAGCCTCCATGACCGAGAAGTAGTGGGTTTGGCCTCAGACCGACAGGCGGTGAATATTGCACCCTTTGTCTGTCTGGAGGACAGTTTAGGGTATTCACCGGGGTTTGATCTATCAGGCTTCTCAGATATGTGGAGAGTTCATCCTGGCATTCTCACAATGTTAGGCTTAAATTTGTTTGGTCCGGAAGTTCTTGCATGGAGAATCATGGGCGCGCAACTGGAAGCTAATGATCACAGTTACCATGGAGAAGCCAATGGCCTCACAAAACAATCTAGTCATCATCATAGTCTCACAGCACAAATACGCAATCAAAATTAGAGAAGGCATTCATTTTAAAATTTTTAGTAAAGCATGTCCATGACCGAGAAGTAGTGGGTTTGGCCTCAGACCGACAGGCGACGAATTTTGAACCCTGTGTCTGTCTGGAGGGAAGTTCAGGGTATTCACCAGGTTTTGATCTATCAGGTTTCTCAGGTATGATACTATAGATCTAGTTTTAATTTTCGCGAATTTCCGATTTTGGGACTTTTTACGAAGTTTAGAATTCGCGAATTTGTTTTTTTTTTCAGTAGCGCTATTATGATAATAATTTTCGCGAGATTCTTGAATTCGCGAATTTGTCTTCCTCGCGAAATTTAAAACCTCACGAATATACCCAGGTCTACAGTATTTGAACTCATTCTGTTTCTCGTATGATCACTCCAAGCTCTAACCAATAATTTCAGTTAAATTAACATCACATCTGTCTGATTAACTGTTCTCTCCACTGTGCAGCTTTAGTTAAGACAGGAGGCTTGGCAATCTGATGAATAATCGTCACAATGGTGCTGAGCTCTAGGGTCTCCTTGTCCCTCATGTTGGTTACTTGTTTTTGTTTCATTATCAACATCATTGATATCCAAATTTTGATTTGTAGCCATTGTTATATCAAATTGCTCGTGTCCTGATATTAATCTCATTAATGTTACAGCCAAATAAACAATTATTTCAGGCAGCTTTTATGACACAGTTTGTTCATTTCTCCCATTGTTGTCACTAATTGTTGCGTTGCGCGTGGCAATGTGCTCTTCAGAAATATAACAACAAACGCTGGAAAACTATATACAAAATGTCCTGATTTACTTCAGTATAAAATGTACAAAATAGAATTATATTGGCAAATTATAATTCTATCGGAAAATTGGAATTGAAATTGGAATGAAGCAGGCTAATGAGGAAACCAGAATATAATATATATAATATAATATATATAAATATTGTATTAGTCTGTATTTGGATAAAGTAGGGTGATAGGAATGACTTGCGCGAAAATTGACTAACCTATCGACAAGAGCACCCTCAAACCCCTCACGTGTACAATTAATTAGAGAATAACACCCTTCAGAATATATTATTAGCTTTGCTTAACCCTTTCAGTGCGGATGTCGCACTAATGCGACATTGTGCTACACTGCGGATGTCGCTTTACTGCGACATTACATAACTAGCAAGGTGATTCACTTGTTTGTGGTTGTGACGGCTCCCAGTCACCCTTGTAGGTACGCAAGCGTAATAGGCAGGATGTGAATCTCTTAAAGCCTTCCATAGCCGGACGGATCTGGCAATAAAAGGATCAATTTGAAATAATTACACAATGTGACGTCTTAATTTTGAAATAATTTGGACATGTGGATAGTTCATCTTGGCACTCTCACAATGTTAGGCTTAAATTTGTTTGGTCCGGAAGCTCTTGCATGGAGAATCATGGGGTCTCACCACACTAAATAAGCCGAAATCACGGCAGGTGTATACTAATATTTAATAAGCACACGTTGTTTGCATCATGTAGGATATCAGATATGACTGTTTCATGATAATCTCGCAGGGGTACAGTGCATGGGATGAAAGGATGTGTGTCTGGTCTGTAACAGAGGGTAAGAATAAGAGCTAATTTTGAACTATTCTGACGTTTATACAAGATATGGACTGTAGCTCAAAATCTGTCTGGCTACCAAATAGATATCGCACCTGTTTTTGAAAAAGGACAAATCAGGTTTTGTCATGATATGCGAAACTACATGTGGATATTGTCGAAAAGAGGTAAAATTGGCCCATGGAATTGAGGCAGTTAACATGTATTTCAATGAGAGCAGCATTTGGGGTGGTGAGACCATGGTCGCACAACAGGGCCCGGGTTCAAGTGGTCTCAGTCTCGGTAGCTATGGTATTGGTCTCAGACTGAGACCGAGATGGAGAATGAGCCCATTTGCTGGTTCAAAAAACCCGGACTCAAACTGAGACCAAAACACTGAAACCACGTCAAGGTGGTTTGGGGATGGATGAGACCCTCTCACTCTTACTCAGTACCATGTCCGGTCTGGCAGTAGGAAGCGTCTGCATGGTGACAGCATTCTTGCCATTTCTCCTCTTCTCCCACTCCAGATCGGACTCGCTCCTGCTCAAGGGGTGGATGTCCGCGCTCCTTCACAGTATGGTTTGGTAAAGAAAGTCGTCTTCTGCTGTGCGGACTGAACCCCTTCCCATGCTTTTGGAGATTGGCAAAGGAAAGGGCTCAGTAGCCGCACAGCCCACACCAGAACGGAACTTCATTCTCAGCCACATGACTTTTTATCACATGCCATATGGCCGCCCTCTTCTTTCCATTAAAATGACATCGTCTACACTTGTACGCCAATTCGCGTCTTTTCCCAGGCATCTACAAAATATGAAAACAAATATGTCTCTACTATTGAGAGATCGACACAGAATTCTAACATTGAAGAATGTATTATTCACTACATTATTTAACTTGTTTCTCGGCCCAAGTGGTGATGTAGCGACATGGATATGGTTTCAGCAAGTTATGGTGAACGATATGTACTCGGCTCCTATCGGAGATCTCGTACAACACATCACCTTTCTTACTTTTGATTACATAAGGCCCACCCCAGCTACAATCTAACTTTTTCTTTTCGGGTTTTAGCTTAAAAAACAGATCACCTTTCTTATTTTCTTAACTATTTTCCACTATACGTGTATTATATGTTTTCTTTTGATAAGTGGCATTACGTTTTATATGCTCACGCCCAGAGTTTCTTAATATATCCATCTTATTTGTCACATATTCTACATGACTTAGGGCATCAGGATGGGATATCGAAAAAAATAGATGTGTGGGCAGAGTCACTTCATGACCAAACATCATATACTTTGGTGTAAATCCTGTGGACGAGTGTTTGGTGGCTCTATATGCACAAGATAATAATTTAATGCATTTATCCCAATCACGCCCTGGTTTGTTCACAAATTTCCTTAACATATTTCCTAATGTTTGATTAAATCTTTAAATCATACCATTAGATTGGGGATGAAAAAGAATTGTCCTAGTTTTCTTCACTTGTAAAATTTTACAAATCTCTTTAAACAGTGTACTGTCAAAGTTTAAATCTTTTAAAGGAAATGGCTCGACCCATCGGGTAAAATAATTGCCGATAACCAATAAGTATTTCTTTCCCTGATCTGTGATCGGTAGCGGACCCATTGCATCTATCCCTACCCTATGAAAACCAACTTGGTATTCTTTCAAAGGAGCTCTATGTTTCGGAGTACGTCTATTTTGACAACATTCTTTGCAACTTTTAATATGCAGCTTGATATCTGCCGCCATACGATACCAGTAACATTTTTGTTTAATGTTCTGAACATTTTTACTTACTCCTAAATGTTCAGACATGATGAGATCATGCTAAGACATAAGTGCCTATTTCTTTAAACATTCGGGAATTAGTAATTGGCCTGTCTCAAAAATAATGCCCCCAAGGTGTGACAGAGAGGGTAAAAATGAACTTGCCCCAGAAGAACTGTGTTCTGTTTGATAGTAGAGTAAACATGTCAAATTATATGAAAATTTGTTTTAGATATCTAATTATCATATATGGGTAAACTAAAATTTATTGAAATCTGCGGGAGTGACTGCATTTCAGCTCTATATATAAAAATGCTCTGTTGGGGTGTATGCTGAACAAATTGCTCTCCATTGACTTTTTTATTTCTAAAATAGCCTTAACTAATGTACAGAATATTTAATCGCCTTTTTGCAATATTCCATTTTAAACATTTAAAAAAATAACCGTTTTAGATCCACACATATCTGTAAATTGCTCATAGACATGGGAATGTTATCACAACATCTAAATTTAGAGAGCCACATTGGGTTATCTCTTTTTGATAGAGAGCCTGCCATCTACTGATCATCTTGTATTAATGATTTTGATGTTATATGTTAAATAACAGAGATATACTGCCATGTTTCCCGTAACACTCCTGACAAAAAGCGCAAGGCTCCTGACAAATTAGTTCTTATTTTTTTTTATAATCAATGGAAAAATTAAGATTTTAAGTGCATTATTTGTCATAGTGAGGGAGACAAATTTAATGAAAAGCAAATCTAAATTTTAACGTAACACTCCTGACAAAAGGCGTAACACTCCTGACACATAGAGTCCAGTGCTCATTTGTAATGAATAAAAAATGCAATCTCAACAAAATATTCCTATCAGTTTCAACACTACATCACAACTACCAAAATAATACATTTTACCAAAATAATACATTTTCAGTTATGGTATTTTTCTCAGCTTGTGGGGGGTGGGGGCACGTATTTAGAATAAAAGACGCATAAATATGTTAATTTATTATAGACCCAGTGTGAGTAATGTACGTTGATACTGATTCATAATATGAACCAAAAACGAATTGGAAATATTCAATTAGAAGAAGTATTTGCTAATATCATGGTGAGCTTGTGTAAAAGGGACACAAATGGAGGGTAACACTCCTGACAGGAAACGTTTCATTCTTTCTGAAACTTGAGTCAAAAGTCTTGGAATATGGGTATTTAAAAATTATGATGAGCTATTGTCGAATCAATTGAAATATCACTTAATTAGTGCAGTATTTTACAACACTTGATCACCACATGCTTCACAAGAAATCTGTCCATGTGTTAAACAAAACGCAACACCATCACTAAAGAAGCATAATATTAGAAGCATATTAGTCACCACATATACAGTGGAATTAACATCTAATTTGCAGTTGTGCAAGTTAGAAGCTATGTCCAAGCACTTAAACTACCTGAAAAAGTTGATTGAAACCAATAGAAAAATGAAAAGAAATATCACTTAAAGCAGCCCCTTGGGATGACATCAATTTTCGTTTTTAGTCTTGTAATGAAGTAGTGTATTACCCAGATCAAGATTTTATTTTTTTCAGAGTTTTTAGATTTTTACAAATATTTTTAATCAACATTTCTATGAAACCAGAAGGAACCCAAACAAACGATTTGTATACCTGAAGGACGATTGAATGTTTTCACAGCATTGGGCCACATGCTGATGGCATTGGCCCAGCGTTGGGTAGACGATCAGTGCTCCCGTGTCCTGACTATAAGAGACCAATTAGCGGCGACTGCTCTGATCTTACCGTCTGATACGTGGGAATATGTGATGTAAAGTGCTGAAAATTGCTGACTTGTTCTGCTTACATGGCAATATACGACCTGGAAATACAACTATTTCACTTTTTTTCGGTGCTTTAAAATTGTTTTTTGACTTTTTCGTATTTTCAGTTAAGATCAGTAGGCTATATAGCTTCATATAAATTTAATTTTCAAAAGTGACAACATTGAAAATGTCTCATCCCAAGGGGTCCCTTTAATTATTTAATCATTTAGCTATAGTGTATGTGCCGGAGTAAAGTTTCACAATGCGTACACCTTACATGAGAGCTGGTAGAACTAAAGCGCCAAAGTATTTCAAAGTGCATGATATTCGCCTATTGTATCCATTGGGCAGGCGGAGGTACTACTTGATTTTCATGCCATTACAGACTGTGATAATCTCTCAATTTTACTTTCATGGAAAAAACACCTTGACAAGTGCTTCAGAAAGTGGTTTAATAGGCTTATGGTCTGGTGCGGTATGTCAGAAATATGCCTAAAATTAAAAGTTCTTGCCAAAATTGGTTTTATTGTTTTTTTGACTTTATTATGGGTCAAATAAGCCAAAATATTGGGGTTCAATTTTTCCCGCCCCTCAACCTCGTTTCATTTCACATTCAAAATGGCCGCCATCGAAATCACATATTTGGCTATAACTTGGGCCCTAGTAAAGCTAGAGTCACGATTTTGATGTCTTTACCCATGTTTTTGGGTACGAGGAAACCAATAGTGCCCATAAAAAATGTGGATGTCTCTTAGATATTTTGAAATTAACGATAAAACATATTTTTGATACGTTTTCGGTCATTTTTTTTCGCGAATTCGAAAAAAACTAAAATTCAAACATTGAGCGTTGTTTAGTGCGTATTATGATAAACAGTACATTGTTGATGGTTTCTGAATGATGGGTGTTCCGTTAATGGACCCCAAATAGTTGACCAAAGTGACGTAAAGCGATTGTAAAAACTGAACAATTTCAATTACGATGTTTGATGCATTTATTTTATTTAAAAAATTTACAACAGTCACAGAGGATAATTCATATTGACGGTAATGTGTCTTTTACAAAACACATTTGATAACTTTGAGAAGTGGGTGGGATGGGTCAATGTTATTTGTAATAAAATAAAATTAACACACATTGTGAGCGAATTGTGCGTTTCAGCAATGTTTCATATTTGCTAAACAAATTACCAGAATTAATCTTGGTGGGTAATTATGGGGCATCCCATACATCGAATTACTGGATTTTTAGATCTTGTTTTTCTTAAATCCATAAATGATGCACAATAACAAATAAAAGGGGAACTTTTAATTCATCACATCCTATGAGAGATATCAGAGTATAGATTCCAGCCATAATTGGACGGGCAGGGCCATTACCTTAGAGCATCACAGCAAACATTCAATGGCTTGGTTCATTTTCTTATGCGAAAGAAACAAGCAACTCACAACCACAAAGATGTTTCGCTAGGTATCTGTAAATCAGTTCCAATCTAAATACAAGAAAAGGGTAACGTGATATTTTTTCAACTGGACAGCATAATCAAAGATAGTCTGTTTACATGAGACGCCTTGTAGCCTACCACAGATCATTAAATTAGGAAATATTACAAATGATGTTTCATAATAAGAGAACAGAAAACATGATACATTTTGAACCAACCCAGTCATGTTAACAGATACACTTGAATGTGTTTGCATATTGTATGCTCAGTAGTAGAGAAATATGTTATCCGGTAAAAAAGTGATAATGCCCGCGAGACACAACATCAAGTGGTTGAAAATTTAGATAACCTACGAGTCATTCTAGAAAGGCAGAAGTCAAGATTGCTGAAAAAACTGATGAACACTTTTACTAAGTACTATGTATGTACATTGTCATCCAAACCAAGTTGTTTAGAACTGGTTCCCGTTGAGTTGAGTTTTCTGCAGATTGATGCACGTGACACAATTATCAAACCATGAGAGTAGCTCATGAAGTCAGAAGTTTGTAAGATGTCCCAATAATAGGCCTAGATCTAGGACCGCTTTATTGGCAGTCCACGGATCACATGTGAGTGATTACACAAGGGATGCTTTATGACAAAAGGGTAATACAAAAACCACCTCGGGCCTATCATTTGGTGGAGTCGGCACTGGGTACTATGGTTAATTATGTCTCTCTCTGGGCTACTTCTACTTATGGGATCATACTCTAGAACGCCTTATCGTGACCAGAGGTCGTGTGTCTAAAACTCTAATAAGTTGAGCTTGTACTAATTTCTTCAGGACAGGTGAATTCACTTTCTTTCTGCACAGGATACACTAACAGGAGCGTCATTCCTCAACAGTTGTGATTTGAACCAAATAATATATTCTGGTAAAATACTGACAAATTCTGAATCTAATACTAATGCAGTAACTGAGTAATTGGTGATTTGAGGCATAATTAGATCAAATATGTACTGCAACGGAGTAGTCCAAAAGTAATATTTTTTGTAATGCCACAATGCTATACACAACAGAATATGCTTGGGTATGTCCATTCACCGGCCGTGGAAGCTTTTACTTTGTTGCAAATCAGTTTTAATATTGTTCAGTAACTTTGTCGAAAATTGTGGCATATTTCTTCTTGAAATAGGTTTTCTGAAAGCTTTGTACATGGGCTTATCGCAGATGATCAAATATTTTTACCACTTTTTGCTAGATAACATATCTATCTATTGAGCACATATATGAAAGTGTACCTCTTGAAAGTTGGTTGGTTTCTGTGATGATGAAGCATCTTGTGTAATATCTCTTAACTGGTCTGTGAAAGTAACATTAGCTTCACACGTAAACAGATTATATCCACATATATTGTTATTTTAAATAGCTTGTAAATCAACGTCAACACACTAGTTTCAACTTGAACTCGACGAGGCCGCAAGTGTGATCACCTAGTCACATTGAGAGGGAATAGACAAGGATATTTCTCTGAAAGACCCCTGCGAGATCAGCACGGTTTAAAACCGAGATGTGTGCATGAATGACGTGGCAGTCCGATATTCTATCGATGCGCTACCTCTCCCTCTCTAAATTTGTACATCAAAAGCCTTGGAAGCACGGACGAATTTTCTATGTCAAGTGTACTAATCCTCTGGCCTAATCAGCTAATGATAATTTCAGCTTTACGGTGGCAACTATTCTTGTCTAAAAATCTAGAATAGGAAATGTTCACCTACATGAGCTACACCTTATGAGAGCCAACCACATGTCAATGGGAGACAAGACCTGCTTTATCAGATGACCAAACCTCCCACTATTAGAACAAAATGTGTGGGAAGTGAAATATAGCATGTTCATTACTGTCAGATGTCTTAGCTCGCCTGCACCAAGGGTTGTTATTGAGCTCAACAAATATTGATGCAAACAAGACTGCCGTAGTACCAGATATAGTTAAAATGCTCAGCGTTGCAGACGACTCCTGTACAAATGCAACAGTGGGGTATATAACAATCAAACCAGGTAGTGTGGCTTGTGTCATTGTGAACGACAGTCGGCCATTTTGAAATTTAAAAATTGTCAATAATTTAGTTAAAATATAAATCAAAATCACTAAATCTGAACCTAAACCTCATTGTCTTTTCGATGAATCAAGCCATTGAATGCGTGTTGTAATCTGCTTAAATGTCAGCTGTGGTAATGCCCCAGTCCTCCTCCAATCTATTCCGCAATAACAGACTTTGTAGGTATACGCGATACAGAGACTGTAATCATTGCGCAGCCGGACGTCCTTGTTAGGTTACAGATTTATATATTAATTGGTAATACTCGCTTTGCATATCATTAGAATATTGCCTTGACGCGAGATTTAACTGTCAGTATTTAAATTAATTGTTTCATGAAATTGTTGATCTCAGAGTAGCCCCTTCACTTGGGAGAATATGCCAAATTATGACTGAAATTTAAACGGTGATATCTCTCATGGGCTGTGATGAATTAAAATCCCCTATTTTATTTTTTTTTGTGCATCGTTTAAAAATTTTAAAGAAACAAATCTGAAAATCCAATAATTTTGCTGATGGGATGGAGCACAGTCGCAATGATCATGATGATTGATTCTGATCATTTGTTTGACAGCACATAAAACATTACTGAAACATTTGCTCACAATTTTGTATTCATTTTGTATTATTTTTAAAATTTCGATCGGACCTTCATCCCTCCTATCTACTTCTAAAAAAAGCCTGTACTTTTTTGCAAAAGACACACTAGTCTTATCAATTTTCCTTTGTGACTGTTGCAAAATGGTCATTTGCAAATTAAGGAAATGTACCAACATCGTTATTGAAGTTTCAAGTCACTTGTACGCCTTCTTGGAAGAATATTTAGGGGCCATCAACGAAACATTTACCATTCAGAAACCATCAACAATGTGCTGTTTATATTATATTACATACTAAATAACGCTTCCAAAATAATTATTTAAAAATTTGAATTTTTTCATATTTGCGACAAAAAATGACCGAGAACGCATGAAAAATGTGTTTTATATTTAATATCGAAATATCTACAAGACATACACATTTTCTATGGGCACTATTGGATTCCTCATACCCAAAAACATGGATATAGACATCAAGATCGTGACTCTAGCTTTGCTAGAGGCAAAGTTATGGCTAAATATGTGATTTCGATGGCGGCCATTTTGAATGTGCCATAAAACGAGGTTGGGGGGCGGAAAAAATTGAACCCCAATTTTTTTGGCTTATTTGACTCCTAATGAGGCCATAAAAACAATAAAATCAATTTTGGCAACAGAAATGGCCAAAATGACATACCGCACCAGACTATTTACAGCTTTATAACAAAATCCCGGTGTCCAAACTGTAACGTGTTAGTGCACTGCGTGTCAACGTCGCACGTTGGCCCCATAGCTCGAAGATCGGTATTTTTGTTGTATTGGCCAGGCAGTGAACTGTAGTTTGGACACCGGGACTATCCTGGGCCCGGCAGTGGACTGCAGTTTGTCGGATTGTCATTTACCTGACATCGGACTACAGTTTGGACACCGGACAGGTCTGTTCATGTCAAGCATGATACCTTAGTTAGCATAAGTTGACGTTGGTCCGGCGTCTGTGACTCTGGGCTAACATTAACCCAACACTGGATTAACGTTTCATGTTTGCTTTTATGTTGGCTTAGCGTGAAGGAGGAGGGGGGGGGATCTGGCCGCTATATCACAGACCCCTCCCCCCTTCCACGTAGAGTGTTTTTATCTCTCGCCATAACTCATCTGGAGAGAGAGCAATGTTCATCAGCTGCTGATAATCACCTGTTATAAACCCGCTGTCACACCGTCACTAGTTCTCTTTATGCTGGGATCTGATTCAGGATTAGCCATGTTGAC
Organism: Flabesymbios commensalis; assembly: GCA_964017125.1. Classification (NCBI taxonomy): domain Eukaryota; kingdom Metazoa; phylum Annelida; class Polychaeta; order Terebellida; family Flabelligeridae; genus Flabesymbios; species Flabesymbios commensalis. The sequence continues at coordinate 108,889,526 of OZ024904.1, read as the reverse complement.
CGCCATGGAACCCAGTGGAAGAATGGACTGTTATAGGTAGTCCAGGAATTTTAGGTTTTGAAATGGAGAAAAATAATATCAAGCTGAAAATTTAAGGAAGTGTTCAAAATGTCCTTTTTTATTACCTGTAAAAAGTCCCAAAGTTTCCCCTGAGCGGAACATCCTTTTTTTTACCAAAATTCAAAATGACCGCCAAGTGCTATGGTGAAGTTGTAATTCCTGAACTATTTTACATATCTTTTAATGTAATACCTCATTTCCACATGATTTTTAATGCTGAATTCATTTCTGAAGCTATTGATATTTTTAGGGTTTCGTTAAAGGATAAATCCAAGATGGCTGACATTTATTGTTTAATTGGGAGCAAGTCTATTGTCATTATTATTTGAGATACATATACACTATTAAATCAATAGACTACCAGTATGTCCTCTTTTATTACCTGTAAAAAGACTAGATTCTGACGTCTCAAGTCGGTCTCCGTGCTAAAATATTTATAATAGACGTATACCCATAACATAGATATTCACATTAAGCGAAAATAGCTAACTAAGACATTTATGATGATTTCAAGTTAAGAAAAACCCTTTGGTTTCCATGGTTTATATAAAATATGTCAGCGCTTTAAGGGTTACTAGTAGGACTGGGCCATCATGACTCGCTGAGCACATGTTGTGGGCCCACTCACATGCGCACTATGGTCAATGTAATTACAAGGAGTGAGGTCAGTAAAAAAGTATATATTATTGATCAGTGAATCGAAACGACTCATCTGATTTATATTAAGCTAACATTGAGCATTAATTTAACGTTGTCATTGAAGTAGACAATAACGGGGTCCTGCCAACATTAAGCCAGCACTGGACGAATGTTGGAATTACATAGGTATTTATTAGGTGTTGTCGCCAGAGTGCTGTCTTTATGGAATCCACTTGATCTCACGTGGGGCTTCGTCAACCTTTTCAACTCACTTCTTACAGACATATATCATGTATATCTGGGCGTCACAAACAAGTGAACAGGTGTCAAGCACCACTAAATGTGTTCAGTGTCTGGTACCTCGCGGCAAAACAACAAAGTAAGTAAGTAAGTAAAATATTTGCTTTACTTCACTTTTTCGGCCAGTATGGCCATTTAAGTGAAAATTCCAGGTATTACAATATCCCATATTGTATAGTTAAAGTAGTAAAGGAAAGACAAAGCCAATAAAAGCATGTTCGTACTAAAATATTCAGTTTAAAGTGTTTGATATGATAAGATGACGATGCTCCTGGCACCTATATGTAACGAGTCTGATGACATGTTGTAGCGCCTGCACTACAACACAGTTTAATGAGTATAAGAATGTCAGTATAAAATAATGTAAAATATGAAGTGATTATAAAATGAACGACTTGTCAAGTCACTATATCTCCATGTAATTGGAGTGATTGTGTAAAAACTACAAGTCTAAGTCTTAATAATTAAAACATGTTATATAGGTTACATTCCCGTAGGAACTGAATAATAAAACCTGCAGGGGTGTCCCTAAATAGTTCAAATAGGGAATTAGCCAAAGAGAGTAAGTAAAATATCTTTTTTACCTCATTTTTCGGCCAGTATGGCCATTTAAATGACAATTCAGACTAACATAATATGATATCCTGAACAGCAAAAGTGATAAGGTAAAAAGACGAAACTGATAACAGTATTTACGCACTAAGGCATTGAGATAAAAACGACTGATGATAACATGATGCGTATTGAATATATATACACTCTTAAGAACCTTAAACAGCGTCAGCGCCGATACACAATATAAATTAACACAAAACGATGACAAAAACAATTATAATTGAAAGTCACAAAACAGTGTCATTGTCAAAACAAATATATAATATATACTATAATACTATATACTATAATAAAAAAAAGTAAACCCATTTAGACATAAATATGAATGACATAAACAATGAACAGAGAAACCATTAAGTAAGTGAGTAAAATGTCTTCTTTACTTCACTTTTCGGCCAGTATGGCCAGAGAAATCATTAAACCACAAAAAATTCTCAAAAATTAAAGACTTACAGTGCTCCCACAGTTGGTAATAAGATATGTGATATTGAAGAACATCACAGAGCGATCACGAACCGTGAGGACACCGTAAGTCACCACAGGCTAATTGTACGGCAATGGCTTCTCTATGACATGCTGCATTATCCGCCAGGATGCCACAGAGAAACCATTAAAAAGATAAAGTGAAAAAATAATTATATGGCAATGGTTTCTTTCCGACATCCCGTCCATCACCAGGATGCCAAAGAGAAACCACTGCAAAAAATCATAGAGGAATTATGAGTAGACCTACAATGCCTCCACAGCTGGGGATCGGGTCTGTCATCGAGAGTTAGCACGACAGAGCGATCATAATCCGTGAGAGCACTGTAAGGCACCACAAGTACAATGAAAAAATATATAAAATATATAAATATGAATATATAAAGAATATATAAAGAATTTGAACTGAAAACTATTCGAAAATAAACAAAACCTCAGTGAAAAACCCTGAACCACCGGAAAGCAAACACAAAAAACTTCACGTCACAAAAATAGAAAAACCTGGTTCGATGAAAGGCAAAAGGCAAAAACGTTTGGGTGTGCTTGGCCTTCTAAGAAGTTGCCCAGGGGGGACCACTTGGAGGTGACACCCATCCCTCCCCAAAGCCAGCACTGGACGAATGTTGGCATTACATAGGTATTTATTAGGTGTTGTCTTTATGGAATCCACTTGATCTCACGTGGGGCTTCGTCAACCTTTTCAACTCACTTCTTACAGACATATATCATGTATATCTGGGCGTCACTGACAAGTGAACAGGTGTCAAGCACCACTAAATGTGTTCAGTGTCTGGTACCTTGCGGCAAAACAACAAAGTAATCTACAATTAATTATTAGTAGGATTCTGCTATACAAATTAGTATGATACGTTCATCAAATGCTTAGTTAACGTTGGTCCGGCGTCTGTGACTCCTAACATTAACCCAACAGTGAATTAACGTTTCATATTTGCTTTTGTTTGGACTTAGCGTGGAAAGGGGAGATCTGGCCGCCATGTCACAGACCAGCTCCCCCCCCCCCTCTCCGTCGACATTGAGTGTCTTTATCTGGAGTCATAACTCAACTGGAGAGAGGACAATGTTCATCAGCTGCTGATATTCACCTGTTATAAACCCGTTTTCACAGGATCACTGGTTCTCTTTATGCTGGGATCTTCTCAGGCTTGATCATGTTGATGGCCATGGAACCAGGCGTAAATATGGACTGTCATAGGCCTACATTCACTAATGCTCTTCCCCAAACCGAATTTAGCTAGGCTCAATAATTACGACACTGCACTGTCAAAAGGTAATTGCTATGAGAATTAACTTGACCAACTACATCGATTGCAGATTTTTTTTCAAATATTTTTTTACAATAATATTTAGCTTCATAACCTGTGATGAACACGAATCATTGCAGCATGCGTACCATCTCTTATATTAGGAATAAGGTATGCAACACTAGATATCTGTGGGGGGGGGGGCATTTTGGAAAAAAATATTTTTAGAAAATTGAGAAAAAAATGCCGGCAGAAAAAAAATTGATGACGGAATTCATGAAAAATATGTTGACCAGCATAAACCAGAATGTGACAAAATCTGATATTACCGTTCTTCACAGTCTTGCAGAGATAAAAAAAATGGAACCAAAGAAAATTATTTGCCTGAAACACCTGTATGTGCTGCATTCCTACATAGCCTTGAAGAGTTCCTATGCTTTAAACACCTATGTCATGTTGCGGTTCTAAATTGCCTCGAAGCCTTCTTATGCTTTTGAGATGTAATGTAATGTAATAACACTATAGTTTGCCGGATGACCAGCGTCCAGCGATATAAACCAGAAATCGCCATGGAGAGTACGAACATCCCAAACATGTCAAATCCTGCAGTAATATTTCCTCACCACCAAGATTTGCCACCAAGTGCCATCAACGATTATGCCGAACATATCATAGCATTGGGTAAACATTGGATGCAGTAGACCAAGACTTGAAATTTACCTACAACGGACTACATGTTGATTTTTAAAATGCACAACCAAGTACATAATGGTTATTGCTTCTCCTATGATCGTACACACGTTTTTAAAAGTAAAATAATATAGTAATGCTAAAAATGTATACGGCAATGTGTGTAATTATCGCCTATATGAAAACCTAATTATTGAAGCATAATGTGTACCTTGTACATGTTAATGTGTTGTAGATTTGTCACAAACATGGCGACCAGAATCACAGTTGACCTCTCAGAGTTGACCTGCTCTATTAGTTTAGAGGTCTTCACTGATCCTCGAATTCTGCCATGTGCGCACAGCCACTGCTATGGTTGCTTGGACGGATGGGTGAAAAAATCTGCTGGAAATAACACCATATCCTGTCCTCTGTGCAAGGAAACATCCCCTGTACCAAAAGGCGGTCTGAAAAAGGTGAAAAATAACTATTTCTTGCAGGATTTAGTTGGAAGATTCAACAAAAAGGAGACACATCCCAGTGGTCAAGGTATTGAATGTAGTACAGATGATTGTGTACAGGCCTCTGTGCAGTACTGTACGGAGGGATGTGGCCACCTATGTAATGACTGCTTCAGACACCATACAAGATCAAAAGGAAGTAAAAATCACCACGTAGTTCCCGTAGATAAAGCCCCAGACATGGATCCAATCAGACTGAATGAGGTGAGCCCACTATATTGTAAAATACACCCTACACATATAGTCGATCAATTCTGTGTCGACTGTGACTTAGCTGCTTGTGGAACGTGTTTATTACGGAACCACAGGCAGCACAAACTGGTGGATTTAACAGAAAAAGCTGAAACCAGCAGAAAACAACTAGAAAATATATCGAAAAAAACAGATGTTATAATCAAACTAATAGATGAACAGATAGACGATGGTGAAAAACACACTAAACAATCATCTGACGATATACACAGCACCAAACAACAAATAAACAAAGTGATTGATGGAATGATTAACAAATTAAACAAACAGAGAACACAATTATTCACATCATTGGATCAGATAGAAAAAGAGAAAGAGAAGGTTGTGATGTCAGTCGGCGATGGCCAGGAGTTCAACAAAGCTGCTGTCAGCAGCCTGCGAACATACACTGATAATGTGTTACGTCACGGCAGGGACTGTGACAGGGTTCAGCAGGTGTGTCATATACAGTCACGGCTGGTGTCAACACGGCCAGGACGTCCACGTTTGTCTGGGGTCGCCATGTCAACAAGGCGGTGTCATCACGGGGTGACGTGACAGTCGCCAGAGTGTCTATGGAGACGGATGTCACAGAATCAGCTGAGGGCGGCAGTGTGTTACGCCATGGCAGGAACTGTGACAGAGTTCAGCAGGCTGGTGACATACAGTCACGGCTGGTGTCTGTCAACACGGCCAGCACCCCCCTCGTTTGTCTGGGGTCACCATGACAATCAGGGGGTGCCATCACGCCGTGACGTGACAGTCCCCAGAGTGTCAATGAAGACGGACGTCACAGAATCAGCTGTGGCTGGCGGTGTGAGGGGAGCAGAGGCTGTGACTGGAGCTGTGTCTGAACATATAGTGACTAAGATACCTATGATCAAGGCCAATATAGCTTCTTTTTTCCTTGCTTTGGTAAAGCATGATCTAGTGACAGGTATGGTGGTGATGGACCAGACACTGTGGGCTGTTCACTATATGGAGTCTTTTTTACACGCCTACCCTCGTGAGTTCATCACACCAGCCACAGACACTATCCATACAGGGGTTGATCAACCCTTACGATATGGTGAGGTTCCCCCCTGGACGGTCGCAACTTGTGATCAGCGATAATAAGCAGCTACTGTTTCCTAAATTAGAGCAGCGTAATGGTGTGTGGAGGGTGACATCACAGAGGTCAGTGGAGGTCAGCGACGCCCCATTAGGTCTTAGTGTCAGTGGCGACCAGCTGCTTGTGTGTGACGCATGCCATATACATGTGTTGTCTACGTCAGGCGAGGAGACACACATAGTGAAAATGCCACAGGGTGTGAAGGCAACTAAAGCTATGGCTCAGCTCACATCACCTGGATTTGTCGTCATGGACACAGCCAACGCGCAGATTGTCATGGTTACTGAGAATAGAGAGATACAGCACACATATCGGTGTCGGTGGTTTACGTCTGGTGACATTGTCTGTCATGATCACTCTATCTATGTCGCTGACTCTAACAATGACCATGTAGATGAGCTGAGTGATGACGGTCGTCACGTTAGACAACTGATCAGTCAACAAGGTATGTGGTGGCAGTAAAATTTCTGCTTTACTTCACTTTTCAGCCAGTATGGCCATTTAAGTGAAAATTCCAGGTTTTACAATATCCCATATTGTATAGTTAAAGTAGTAAAGGAAAGACAAAGCCAATTAAAGCATGATCGTACTAAAATATTCAGTTTAAAGTGTTTGATATGATAAGTAAGTAAGTGAGTAAGTAAAATATTTGCTTTACTTCACTTTTCGGCCAGTATGGCCATTTAAGTGAAAATTCCAGGTATTACAATATCCCATATTGTATAGTTAAAGTAGTAAAGAAAAGACAAAGCCAATAAAAGCATGATCGTACTAACATATTCAGTTTAAAGTGTTTGATATGATAAGATGACGATGCTCCTGGCACCTATATGTAACGAGTCTGGTGACATGTTGAAGCGCCTGCACTACAACACAGTTTAATGGGTATAAAAATATCAGTATAAATAATGTAAAATATGAAGTGATTATAAAATGAACGACTTTTCAAGTCACTATATCTCCATAAAATTGGAGTGATTGTGTAAAAACTACAAGTCTAAGTCAAAACAGTGTCATTGTCAAAACAAATATATAATATATACTATAATACTATATACTATAATCAAAAAAAGTAAACCCATTTAGACATAAATATGAGTGACATAAACAATGAACAGAGAAACCATTAAGTAAGTAAGTAAAAATCTTCTTTACTTCACTTTTCGGCCAGTATGGCCAGAGAAATCATGAAACCACTAAAAATTCTCAAAAATTAAAGACTTACAGTGCCCCCACAGTTGGTAATAAGGTCTGTGATATTAGAGGACATCACAGAGCGATCACGAACCGTGAGGACACCGTAAGTCACCACAGGCTAATTGTACGGCAATGGCTTCTCTATGACATGCTGCATTATCCGCCAGGATGCCACAGAGAAACCATTAAAACAATGAAGTGAAAAAATAATTATATGGCAATGGTTTCTTTCGGACATCCCGTCCAACACCAGGATGCCAAAGTGGAACCACTGCAAACACAAAAAAACAAATCGTAGAGGAATTATGAGTAGATCTACAATGAGTACAATGAAAAAATATATAAAATATATAAATATGAATACACAAAGAATATATAAAGAACTTGAACCAAAAACTATTCGAAAACAAACATAACAACCTCAGTGAAAAACCCTTAACCACCGGAAAGCAAACACAAAAAAACTTCACGTCAAAAAAATAGAAAAACCTGGTTCGATGAAAGGTTTGGGTGTGCTTGGCCTTCTAAGAAGTTGCCTAGGGGGGACCACGCGGAGGTGACACCCTTCCCCCCCCGTATGTGGTGGCATACCAGAATATGTGTAGATGAGAAGTAAGTAAGTAAAATATTTGCTTTACTTCACTTTTCGGCAAGTATGGCCATTTAAGTGAAAATTCCAGGTATTACAATATCCCATATTGTATAGTTAAAGTAGTAAAGGAAAGACAAAGCTAATAAAAGCATGTTCGTAATAAAATATTCAGTTTAAAGTGTTTGATATGATAAGATGACGAAGCTCCTGGCACCTATATGTAACTTGTCTGATGACATGTTGAAGCGCCTGCACTACAACACAGTTTAATGGGTATAAAATTATCAGTATAAATAATGTAAAATATGAAGTGATTATATAATGAACGACTTTTCAAGTCACTATATATATCTCCATGAAATTGGAGTGATTGTGTAAAAACTACAAGTCAAAACAGTGTCATTGTCAAAACAAATATATAATATATACTATAATACTATATACTATAATCAAAAAAAGTAAACCCATTTAGACATAAATATGAATGACATAAACAATGAACAGAAAAAACATTTAGTAAGTAAGTAAAAGTCTTCTTTACTTCACTTTTCGGCCAGTATGGCCAGAGAAATCATGAAACCACTAAAAATTCTCAAAAATTAAAGACTTACAGTGCCCCCACAGTTGGTAATAAGGTCTGTGATATTAGAGGACATCACAGAGCGATCACGAACCGTGAGGACACCGTAAGTCACCACAGGCTAATTGTACGGCAATGGCTTCTCTATGACATGCTGCATTATCCGCCAGGATGCCACAGAGAAACCATTAAAACAATGGAGTGAAAAAATAATTATATGGCAATGGTTTCTTTCGGACATCCCGTCCAACACCAGGATGCCAAAGTGGAACCACTGCAAACACAAAAAAACAAATCGTAGAGGAATTATGAGTAGATCTACAATGAGTACAACGAAAAAATATATAAAATATATAAATATGAATACACAAAGAATATATAAAGAACTTGAACCAAAAACTATTCGAAAACAAACATAACAACCTCAGTGAAAAACCCTTGACCACCGGAAAGCAAACACAAAAAAACTTCACGTCAAAAAAATAGAAAAACCTGGTTCGATGAAAGGTTTGGGTGTGCTTGGCCTTCTAAGAAGTTGTCTAGGGGGGACCACGCGGAGGTGACACCCTTCCCCCCCGTATGTGGTGGCATACCAGAATATGTGTAGATGAGAAGTAAGTAAGTAAAATATTTGCTTTACTTCACTTTTCGGCAAGTATGGCCATTTAAGTGAAAATTCCAGGTATTACAATATCCCATATTGTATAGTTAAAGTAGTAAAGGAAAGACAAAGCTAATAAAAGCATGTTCGTACTAAAATATTCAGTTTAAAGTGTTTGATATGATAAGATGACGAAGCTCCTGGCACCTATATGTAACTTGTCTGATGCATGTTGAAGCGCCTGCACTACAACACAGTTTAATGGGTATAAAATTATCAGTATAAATAATGTAAAATATGAAGTGATTATATAATGAACGACTTTTCAAGTCACTATATATATCTCCATGAAATTGGAGTGATTGTGTAAAAACTACAAGTCAAAACAGTGTCATTGTCAAAACAAATATATAATATATACTATAATACTATATACTATAATCAAAAAAAGTAAACCCATTTAGACATAAATATGAATGACATAAACAATGAACAGAAAAACCATTAAGTAAGTAAGTAAATGTCTTCTTTACTTTACTTTTCGGCCAGTATGGCCAGAGAAATCATGAAACCACTAAAAATTCTCAAAAATTAAAGACTTACATTGCCCCCACAGTTGGTAATAAGGTCTGTGATATTAGAGGACATCACAGAGCGATCGCAAACCGTGAGGACACCGTAAGTCACCACAGGCTAATTGTACAGCAATGGCTTCTCTATGACATGCTGCATTATCCGTCAGGATGCCACAGAGAAACCATTAAAACAATGAAGTGAGAAAATAATTATATGGCAATGGTTTCTTTCGGACATCCCGTCCGTCGCCAGGATGCCAAAGATAAACCACTGCAAACACAAAAAAACAAATCATAGAGGAATTATGAGTAGACCTACAATGCCCCCACAGCTGGGGATCGGGTCTGTCATCGAGAGTTAGCACGACAAAGCGATCATAATCCTTGAGAGCACTGTAAGGCACCACAAGTACTATGAAAAAATATATAAAATATATAAATATGAATATATAAAGAATTTGAACTGAAAACTATTCGAAAATAAACATAACAACCTCAGTGAAAAACCCTGAACCACCGGAAGCAAACACAAAAAAACTTCACGGCAAAAAAATAGAAAAACCTGGTTCGATGAAAGGTTTGGGTGTGCTTGGCCTTCTAAGAAGTTGCCCAGGGGGGAACACGCGGAGGTGACACCCTCCCCCCCCCCCCCCGACTGTTAGATAGAATACACAGCTGGAGATATGTGTACATGGTACATTGTCTGTACATAAATTGACTGTTACATAGAATACACAGCTGGAGATGTGTGTATGTGATTCATTGTGTACACATAGATTGGCTGTTACATAGAATACACAATTGGAAATGTGTGTACATAATACCAATGGCTAGGAAATCAACAAACAAGACTAATTGCATAACATATTGTCCGGAACTAAACCTCCAGAATTATAAAACTGTCAGGATGATGCACACAAATATACAGCATAGATTGATCGTTACATAGAATAGACAGCCATAGGGCGTAAGTACCATACTATAAACATAAATATTGTCAAAATGTTATATCTCAATCAGTTTGGACAACTTGCAAATCCAATTAAAAGGTGATTAAATTTTCATATAGAAAACAATACATTGTCAGAATATGTGTAACATAGTTGGAAAATCCAGATGTACATTGTTTCCATGTTTTTATTTCTTTCAAATCTGGAGTAAGTAAGTAAAATATTTGCTTTACTTCACTTTTCGGTCAGTATGGCCATTTAAGTGAAAATTCCAGGTATTACAATATCCCATATTGTATAGTTAAAGTAGTAGAGGAAAGACAAAGCCAATAAAAGCATGTTCGTACTAAAATATTCAGTTTAAAGTGTTTGATATGATAAGATGACGATGCTCCTGGCACCTATATGTAACGAGTCTGATGACATGTTGTAGCGCCTGCACTACAACACAGTTTAATGGGTATAAAAATACCAGTATAAATAATGTAAAATATGATAGTCCCCAGAGTAACGATAAGAAGGATCACTCCCTCTGGGTAACTCCATTCATCCCACGTGAGAGACCTAATGTCAAACACGCTATTGCCGGTTATTTAAGGCTACCACGGCCTACATCAGCGCTAGCACTGATGCGGGTGCTGCATTGGCCCCGCTGTTGAGCGGAGGAACCAGGGTACGCCACTGGCAATCCGCCCGAAGATTTTCTAGCCAGATACGAGGAGGCTGCAGCTGCCCTTGGATGATTGCTGTAGACTAGTGCTTCCGTACAATGCCGTAACAGCATCCAACAGACGAAACAGATCCCTAATGACCCTCTCCGGATGGGGGCGAAAAGTACTACTACTAGCAATCATCCCAATACCCCCGTTGATCATGGCTAACAATCAACATGAGCAGCAGTTATCGGAGATTACCAACATCCTTAGCACACATAAAGTAGACACGGCTATCACTAAATTCACAGAGGAAACTAGGAAATTTAGAACATGGCTTAGAGAAATACAGAACATTTTTGAAAAGTAATGAAGACAGTGCCAAGGCCATTGCGTATCAGAGCACTGAAGGTATTGTCAGTGACTTCATCCACCGATATAGTACGGCTAATCCAGACTGTAAAAAATGAGTAAACATCAAGATTTGCTGATATTACAGACTCTCAGCATCCTATGTCAGTCCTTAGAAAAACAAAACAAAAACATACTGAATCTGTTCAAATTTATGCAGAGAGGTTATTGGGGTTGGCAGATCATGCATAGCCGGGCCAACCGTTGACCACACCAATAGAAATGCAATTGATCGAAATTTCTATAGATGATGTGGTTGATAATTCCATTGCTAGGACAATTTTAAGAGAGGGACCAACAACCCTTCAGGCAGCAGTACGGTGCGCCATCAATGAACAAAATTTAAACACCATATTTGCTTTAAGAAGTCATGATGGGAGTTCTAGTACAGTACAGTAGAACGAGACACCAAGGTGCATAAATTTGTAGGCAAATGTTTTAATTGCGGGAATGGGCGGGGGGGGGGGGGCACAGAGCTAACGAATATAAGAAGCCCAAAAGAATTCAAAGTTTAAGAAATCAAGTACAATCTAGAAACATAACTTGCTGGGGCTGTGGGAAAGAGGGTCATGTTTTACCCAGATGTCCTGAAAAAAAGCCAACTCATTCGTTGCTGGACGTGCGGGCAACCAGGCCATGTTAGACAAAGTTGTCCTTTAAACTAAAAAACCCTGGACTGAACAAAAGAGCTTCAGGCAAGGGTAGAAAAATGAAAAAACGATTGTGTGCGATAGGCTCAAAAATATATAAATCCTCCATTCTTGTACAAATAAGACAAAATAAATACAGAGCTCTCATAGACTCAGGTGCTGATATATCTACCATTTCCAGAAAAGTTTGTGAACAGACATATAATGTAGAACAGTTCAGACAAACGAAAATAAATATAGGAAGTGCAAATGGAACAAAAATTATTGTAGCTGGAGAGGTAGATCTTGAAATTGAAGTAGGAAAGAGTTATGTTACTCAAGCATTTTTGGTGACCGAAAACTTAACGCAAAATATAATCCTGGGATTTCCTACAACAAAATAAAGTGATCTTAAATTACAAAAAATGAGACACTAACGTGAAACGGATTTGCAATCCCATTAGAAAATGAAAATTATATAAATTCATTGATTAGACTATAACATGACAAAATTCTATTACCTCAGACTTGTATGCTTTGCTGGGGAAAATAAAAACTACCAAGAGCCAAACGTACAAATAGAACACTATATACAATTACAGGCATTGGCACAGGGTTCATAGGCCAGGAACCAGGGATAATGATATCTAATTCAGTCACCAAAGTTAATGGCACAGGTAAGGTCCCAATTCTGATTACTAACAATACAGGCAGAAACTTTAAATTGAGAAAAGGGAATGTAGTTGCTAGGATCGAAAAAACAAGTGGCACAATTGATGTTTTGTATTCCAAACCCACGAACAAAAATGGGGCAGTACAAGTATCTCAAACAAAAAGGTGGATAGAGTTACAAACAGAACCCAGTTCAACTCAGGAGCTGCTTGAATTACTAGAAAGTAATGCAGACTTGTTTACAGAAAGTGATTTAGAATTGGGCAAGACAGATGGCATTTATATGAAATGAAACACGAGTGATCACCCACTCATTTAATAGATGGAAACCATACCGAACAGCTTTAAAACAACGGAGTATCGTTGACGACGCTATTGATGGCATGTTGAAGGCCAATATAACAAAACCCAGTAAGTCGCAGTGAAGTTTTCCAGTAGTGATAGTAGACAAAAAAGATGGGAGTAAAAGATTTTGTGTAGATTTTCGGAGATTGAATCAAGCTACAAAAAATTATGTATGGCTATTACGTCATATTGATGATATACTGACCTCATTTGGGAAGGCCAAGGTATTCTCATCGGTCGATTTAAAATCCGGGTGTATGTTGTGTATGCCATGGCCTATTTAGATGACATTGTCGTATTTTCTCAAAACGAGGCTGAGCATTTAGTCCATCTCAAAGAAATAATTGCCGGTATTTGAGCATTTGGGTTAAAACTTAAAATGAGCAAATGTGAATTTATGAAAAAAAATCAATTACCTAGGGTTCATTGTAGGTGAAAAGGGAATAAGAGCTGACCCAGAGAAGGTACGGGTTATAAAAGAATTTCACGACCTCGTGATGTTAGAGGCATACGTAGTTTTATTGGGATGGCATCCTACTAAAGACGTTTTTGTCCAGACTTTTCAAAAATAGCTTCACCCCTAGTTGCATTGACCAAGAAACATGTCAGCTTTGATTAGTCTGAGGAATGTCAGTCAGCATTTGATGGCCTAAAACAACTACTGTGTGAGGTGCCCACGTTAGTGGTCCCTGATCCAAACAAACCCTCCACACTCTACACGGATGCCAGTGACTATTGTATTTGGGGCCCTACTAACACAAAATCAAGGTGATGGAGAGAAAAAATGTAAATTTCTTATCTCACAAACTATCAGAGACTCAAAAACGCTGGCCAGTAATAGAAAAAGAAGCATATGCTAAAGCATATGCATTACAAAAATTAGACACATATTTACACGGGGCAGAATTTACTATAAAAACTGACCATAAGCCACTAAAATATTTATTCTCGGCAGGAATGAACAATAAAAAAATAAAATGTGGGGGATCACAATTTCGGGATACAATTGTAAGATAGAATATCTAGAAGGAAAAAGGAATAAGCACGAATTTACTAGCCAGTTATGTTTTAGAAACTAAACATATCCCAGTCGATATGGAGAAAACATAATATATGTTATTGACTGAAGACGAGGCTAATAGATGTAGCGTCGCGAGCAGTAATTAATGCCCATTAATTATACCTTCTCATTCGTTGACTCAGAAGAGAATTGTAAAATTCAAATTGAGACAAACGCTATTTTACCTATGGCATATCATCTTAACAATGGTAATTGAATAGTTCAATCATTAAAAGAACTAAGTTTTACTGTGTCATGTATTGATGACCAACGATATCAAGTGCAAACCAAACCACCTTTCTCTCACTTAAATGTGGGACTAGAATGCCGTGCTGTGTCTGAGGGCTTGACCGTTCCTTCATATTAGATGAAAGTTCCTTATTATACATTTTACAAGACCCAGTTGATTCTCTGCTAACCCTCTGCCATTAATATTTGGAACCCTATAATCTCTTTAAATCCAACCCATCATGAAATACTGACCTAAATGGCATACCCATGAATGAATTAATTGATAAGATAAAAAATATCCGCCAACTGAATATTCCCCAAGTTAGTGGGTGGGGACTCCCACAAATTTCATTATTTATGACCATTACTCTAATTATCTTAATGGGGACACTATACGTGTATACACAGTTTAAGAAACCTATAAAGTTGCTCTGTTGTATATTGGCTATGATGAAATGTTATGCAAATGATACCGTGAAGAAAAGGGCGAGGAATCATGCAGAGAGCATGGAAATGGCAGAACGTAGCGGACAGACTGCTGCAATGGGATTGGAGAGGGAGTTGCATGGTGACGTATCCTCACACAGCAAGTTGGAGAATGATACAGTCGACTCCGACGAAGAACCCAAGCCATACTCGCTACTCTTGACGACACCTAGTGAACAGGTGTGAGGCGATGGAAGGCCTACAATGAGGACAGTGACGTATATGTGGAAAGGCGGACTGTACAGCCGTGAACGAGAATAAGAAAATATGTGGTCGACGTGTACATAGACTTAAGTTAATAGATTAATACCATATATATGTTATACTATTTGAAACATTACGAGAAGAAGAGAAGATATAGTCGACGTGTACATAGACTTTATTTTTAATACCATGTAAATATTACACTATTTGAAATGTTACGAGAAGAAGAGAAAATGCAGTCCACGTAAGTAAGTAAGTAAGTAAAATGTCTGCTTTACTTCACTTTTAGGCCAGTATGGCCATTTAAGTGAAAAGTCTTAGTATTACAATATCCCATATTGTATAGTAAATGTGGTAAAGAAAAGGGGGGGATGGGTGTCTGTAGAATCCAGGATTAAAATCCCAGATTCTTTATAATATACAACAAGCAACATATACATTATGCTATGAACCAAATGTTTTATGTTGCTGGCTGGGATACATAGGTGAACAGGGCGTACATCTACATGCACGCCCATATATGCATATATATATATGTAGTTATATTACATATGTGTATATATGGAAATACCCACCTATGGATCCAATTAATTTACCATTATTATTATACCTATTATTATTACTATATTTATTCTATTATTCAGCTCTATTAAACCTCGCCAGTAGACGGACTAAACAGGTGGTTTACATAACACAGGAGCCACTATAATCCCCGTGTTTGTCTTGTTTATGGCTAGGCTTAATAAACGTGCTGTGATCAAGCATGCAGGGGCGATCAGTTGGGTCGCCGCCAGACATCAGGATTGCACTCCTGAGCCACTGCTATGTTTACGACCTGTTGTGTGTGCTCACTACAGACGGTCTTACCATTGAACAAACCTGATAAAGACGGCGCGCATTGTTCAAAGGAAGCGATGAAAGGGTGGCGACGGCATGCAGGGGCAATCAGTCGTGTCGCCGCCAGACATCAGGATTGCACTTCTGAGCCACTGCTATGTTTACGACCTGTTGTGTGTGCTCACTACAGACGGTCTTACCATTGAACAAACCTGATAAAGACGGCGCGCACTGTTCAAAGGAAGCGATGAAAGGGTAGCGACGATGACCCTGATGGTCATCGTCACCACCCCCCCTCACGCTAACCTAGGCGGGTAGGTGGGGTTACGCTGGCGATGACACCGATGTTCATCGTCGCCTAACCCCTCCCCCCTGCCTGCTGGGCCAGGTGGCGCTGATCATCGGGACAAGCAGCGCCGATTCCCTGGCCAATGAAATGAGCCCATGTCTTTTAATGAATGTAATAAAAGAACGGACACTGGTGACTTGGATATGATTTGGCAGTACTAAGTAAAGGAGAGCTGAACGTGGAGCTAATGAATGGCTGCCACTACAAGTCACCAGTCATGTCTTATTAATTATCAACAGTTGTTGGACTTATTTCTTTCACTTTATGTCAATGCTACGGCATTGAGTTCCTGGACACTGACGACACGTCAGATGCGTTGATAAGTGTCAGGGTGAAACCCGATCTTACAACTGGCGATCTTACCATTTGACCATTAGTGAAGAGATAGGATGGCCAACGCTAACATACCACTCACCATGACGGGCGAACAGTTTCAGCATCTAGCTAATATGTTTGTAGCTAGTAATGCGGAGACGCTTAGACACACGAAGATACAGAGTGCCGCCACAGGGATTGACCGCTGTGACGGATCAGTACCTGAACTTACAAGAGAATGGATTCAGGCGATCAGTGGATGGGAGACAGAGGAGCCAAGCCCGGATTTTCTACTGCCGCTGATTAAAACAACCACAACAGGAGACCTACTCCAACAGGTAAGGAGGTGGACGACCCAGCCCCAGGCCGCAACCACATGGCCACAGTTACGAGCGAAAATTTCTGATCATTTTCTCTCAGCTTGTGAAACCACCCGCCTCCAAACCGCACTAGAATCGATCAAGCAGAAAGTTGATGAGACCCCTACTGCTTACATACGTCGGTTTAAGTCAGATGTTAGCAGAGCATACCCTAACACTCGTGAATCCCCGGAAGAGCAGAGGGTAGTCATGACGTTTCTGAAGGGATTCAGAGACAGATCCTTTGCCGGCCGCATTTTTAAGACATTTTTAGGATTTTAAAGAACGACCACCCTGGAAGAGGCCGTGACAGTGGCCCTAGAAAAAGAAGCAAAGCGTGAGAAACTGGATCAGGCGCTCGGCCAACATGAGCCCATGGAGATTAGTGCAGCTGACAAGGACGAGGAGGCTGCAAGTAGAGTGTTGTCCATTATCCAGACCATGGAGCGACGCATGGCACAACTCGCATCTACTGTGGATCAACATGAGTCACGGCTGACCGCCCCACCTCGCGGATCCAGACCACAGGAGGACTGGGGATCACGAGAGAAACCGCGACGTGACAGGCAATGGAAGACATCATGCAAACAACAAGGCAGAGAGAGGGACACAAGGCAACGACCCACAGGACCACACTGGACACACGAGGGTGAGCCAATATGTTTTTCATGTAACACAGTGGGCCATATGAGTTATGCCTGTACCTCTTTCCAAGCCAAGAATACGGCTTCGGGGGGCCGGTAGTGGCAGCGCTATTGGGCTCCAGCTAGACATAGCAGGAGAACAGGTCCATGCCATACTCGACACAGGCGCTGCCATAACGCTCATGGACGAAAAGACATACCTAAACATGTGTCTCAAATTGGGTCGACCATCACTTCTTAGACCAACCGGCACAGTGTGTGGACTAAGTGGTACAACCCTACCTGTCATAGGGGAGACAGAAATTAAAATTGAAAACACGGGCACAATTAGTGTGCTAGTGACAAAAGATTTCCCCCATGAAATTCTCCTCGGTAGTGACGCGCTGACCCAAGGACAAGGTAAAATTGACTATGCAGAGAGGATAATGACGTGGTTTGGAAGAGACTTTAAAATCATCCCCTATACAGACTCCCTCCCATATACTGCGTCAATTTATGACAGTTGTGGCCACCCAGGGATTTACGAAGTGATGCGCCAATACACAGACGTATTTGACGAGGACCTGTCCAACCTTGGTCACTGTGACATCATTCC
The DNA here is from genome assembly GCA_964017125.1 of Flabesymbios commensalis. Classification (NCBI taxonomy): domain Eukaryota; kingdom Metazoa; phylum Annelida; class Polychaeta; order Terebellida; family Flabelligeridae; genus Flabesymbios; species Flabesymbios commensalis. The sequence goes on along the minus strand of OZ024904.1, from coordinate 108,871,350 downwards.
CCTCACAGTCAACGTGGACGGACACCGCCCCATCAGGCAAAGAGCCTACAGGACCCCACTACCCAAACGGGATGTGGTGGACGAGCAGGTGGACGAAATGTTAAAAGCAGGAGTCATTCAGACGTCCACATCACCATGGGCGGCACCCGTCACATTAACCCCTAAGAAAGACGGCTCTTACCGTTTCTGCATTGACTACCGTAAGTTAAATGCAGTAACGGTAAAAGAGTGCTACCTCCTACCCCTTATCCAGGACATATTCGACCAACTTGGAGGCGCAAAATTGTTCTCTACCCTGGACCTCAAGAGCGGGTACTGGCAGATCCCTGTAGACCCCAAGGACAGAGAGAAGACAGCCTTCACCTGCCACAGGGGACTCTTCGAGTTCAACAGGATGCGATTTGGACTCGCCAACGCTCCAGCCATCTTTCAAAGAACCATGGACAAAGTCTTACACGGTTTGATTGGTGTGTGTTGCTTTGTGTACATTGACGACATCATTATCTATAGTCGCAATGCCGCAGAACACGCTCATCATCTCAAGCTAGTGATGGATAGACTACGGGCAGCGGGTCTGAAGGTAAAACCTGGGAAGTGCAAAATTGCACAAACAGAGGTGAAATTGTTGGGCTACATAGTCAGCACAGACGGCATATCCAGTGACCCAGAGAAGACGAGGGCTATTGCCACCATGTCAGCATCAACGTCAGTCTCAGAGGTAAGACGTTTTCTAGGTATGACTGGCTATTACCGGCAGACTATCCCAGACTACGCAAAAATTGCAGCCCCACTAATTACCCTAACCCGTAAGAGTATTAACTGGGATTGGGGCCTAGTACAACAGACAGCCTTTGAAACCCTAAAGAATGTCCTCCAGTCCAACCACGTACTGGCATACCCTCAGACTAACAAACCCTACCGCCTGTACACAGATGCCTGCGACTATGCAGTCGGCGGCATCCTAGTGCAGGAGGGGGAGGATGGAGTCGAACGGGTAATACAGTACGTGTCCCACCAACTTGACCCCACACAGAAACGATGGGCTACTATTGAGAAAGAAGCCTATGCCATCGTTTACTGTTTACAAAAACTAAGGGCATACCTTTGGGGGGCACGTTTCACAATTTTGACTGACCATAAGCCACTGAAATCATTATTGGGGCTGACATACAGTATAAAGAGGGCCGTAATAATGTCAGAGCGGACATGTTAAGCCGCCTTCAAATTCCTCACGTGGCTAGTATTGTACACAAAAACTATATAGAGCCACAAGAGGGAGCTACTAGTTGGTCACTGCCATTAGATTTTGACGGCATTGACAAAACTGCACTAATCGAACAGCAGCACAGGGCATTCCCAGCGGAATGCCAGGCTGCAGGGGACCCAGACAAAGAGGATTACGGGTTTGAAGATAATGTTTTATTTTCAACTAAACGTCCCGGCCCCCGACAAGCCCAGTACCCCAGAATTTTGTTGCCACCAGCATGGCAAGCTACGGTGATTGACAGGTGTCATCAACAAACCGGACATGCTAAAGAGGCCAAAACTGGAAGTGCTATCAGGGAGGCATATGTGTGGCCGGGCATGCGCAGATCGATTGAACATCAACTGTCCTTTTGTGGCACGTGCCATACACACCGCACCCGGCCCGAACACGTTGCACACGGTCGCATGCCAGACCCATGTTATCCACACCAGTACGTTGGCATGAACTTGGCCCATTTACCAGGTCAGAGCGTGGACACGTGTACATGTTTACATTAATTGACCACCTGACTGGCTGGGCTGATGCTTTCCCCATCAGTAATAAACGCGGCAGTACAATTGCTGACATATTGAACCGCGAATATTTTCCCAGATACAGCCCCCAGAGGTCCTCATCTCTGACAATGGGACAGAGTTTGTTAACGCACCCGTGTCAGACCTATGCAAGACATGGGGCGAGGAACGGCGAGTAAGTAAGTAAAATATTTGCTTTACTTCACTTTTCGGCCAGTATGGCCATTTAAGTGAAAATTCCAGGTATTACAATATCCCATATTGTATAGTTAAAGTAGTAAAGGAAAGACAAAGCTAATAAAAGCATGTTCGTACTAAAATATCCAGTTTAAAGTGTTTGATATGATAAGATGACGATGCTCCTGGCACCTATATGTAACGAGTCTGGTGACATGTTGTAGCGCCTGCACTACAACACAGTTTAATGGGTATAAAAATATCAGTATAAATAATGTAAAATATGAAGTGATTATAAAATGAACGACTTTTCAAGTCACTATATCTCTATGAAATTTGAGTGATTGTGTAAAAACTACAAGTCTAAGTCAAAACAGTGTCATTGTCAAGACAAATATATAATATATACTATAATACTATATACTATATTCAAAAAAGTAAACTCATTTAGACATAAATATGAATGACATAAACAATGAACAGAGAAACCATTAAGTAAGTAAGTAAATGTCTTCTTTACTTCACTTTTCGGCCAGTACGGCCGGAGACATCATGAAATCACAAAAAATTCTCAAAAATTAAAGACTTACAGTGCCCCCAAAGAAGGTAATAAGTTCTGCGATATTGGAGGACATCACAGAGCGATCACAAACCGTGAGGACACCGTAAGTCACCACAGGCTAATTGTACGGCAATGGCTTCTCTATGACATGCTGCATTACCCGCCAGGATGCCACAGAGAAACCTTCAAACAATAAAGTAAAAAAATAATTATATGGCACTGGTTTCTTTCGGACATCCCGTCCATCGCCAGGATGCCAAAGAGAAACCACTGCAAACACAAAAAAAACAAATCATAGAGGAGCTATGAGTAGACCTACAATGCCCCCACAGCTGGGGATCGGGTCTGTCATCGAGAACTAGCACGACAGAGCGATCACAATCCGTGAGAGCACTGTAAGGCACTACAAGTACAATGAAATAATATATAAATATGAATATATAAAGAATATAAGAGGAATTTAAACTGAAAACTATTCGAAAATAAACATAACAGCCTCAATGAAAAACCACCGGAAAGCAAACACAAAAAACTTCACGTCAAAAAAAATAACAAAACCTGGTTCGATGAAAGGTTTGGGTGTGCTTGGACTTCTAAGAAGTTGCCAAGGGGGGACCACGCGGAGGTGACACCCATCCCCCCCTGTGGAACGGCGAACCACTACCATTTACCACCCTCAGAGTAAACGCCTGATAGAACGATTAATGTCTACCAACAAATCTAACTGGGAGGGACAGTTAGGCCCAGCCCTGGCTGCTTACCGCACGACAGTAAGCACTGCCACAGGTTACTCCCCCTTCCAGGCTTTATATGGTAGGAGACCACGCATCCCTACAACACTGGCCACAAACCCCCCCCCCCCCCCCAGAATCCTGACCTCCTACAAGATGACAGAATCGCGATACTGGATCGCACCTGGCGGGGAGCACGGGCCGCCCTCGCGTCAGAACGTGAGATTAACGAGAAAGGCCAGGAGAAGAAAAAGTTAGCAGACCCCCTCAGTTTAGGCGATGCCGTAGTACTGCTTAAACCAGGGTTGCCTGTAACTTTTAAGCCCCGGTGGAGCGCCAGATGGGAAGTAATCAGGGCCAGACACCCGGTTTACTGGATTAGACACCTTCCCTCTGGGGAAGAAAAGGTGTTTAACAGAGAGAAGCTGCGGCGGGTCCCAGATGGTGTGGATTGGGATAGGCTACCTGACACTGAGAGACAGGTAGATAACACTCCAACAGACGACACACCTACACCGCCCAAGGATACCCCCTCCCCGGCCTTTCATCTCCCAATACCCCCTCCCCGCAACCCCACAGGCGAACCCCCAGCAGATGTTATCACTGCTCTGGCGACCCTACCACCAGCAGATACACACGTGTTGGTAAACAGCCACAACTACGCCGATCAAAACGCAGATGACAGCAAACGTCTGACAACCAGTTTGCAGGATGGCGCAAGGAAAGCAAGCGTGGACGTGTAGCATGTTTACGCTATACCTGTTTCTAGCCACCACCCGCAGCACAAACCAGTGGGCACACAAACTGATTGACGGAGTCGAGATTGAAGTTGACGAGGAGACGGCGATAATTCAAGGTGAACTAACCACATATATCACTATTACTAAACCAGAGTACCCGATAGCCCTTCTGCAAAATATTAAAGCCAGTATTAAAATTTTGGAAGCGGACACCTTCACACCGTGGTTGGTGATAGCAGTCTCTCGACTTCACGTCGCTGAACAATTCATTACCACGCCGGTCTCATGGTGGACCCCTCCTAGGACCAGACGCGAAGTGGTGAACGGTGTAGGACACGCTATGCGCTTCCTGTTTGGCACAGCCACAGATAGTGAATTGAAGGAGGTTAAGCTGGTGTTAGAAAAGATGCAACGCAACCAGGATACGACGCTCCTCTGGATTGATCAGTTCACCATCGCTATCAACCACACCTACGAAGAGGTACAAATTAATATAAATCATATAAACTTATTAATTATAGAAGTACAAGGTATCTCGTCCGAGCTACAAAACGGCTTGTCGGGTGTACTACGCCAAATACGCATGGTCAGAAATCAACAGGCTGTCAGTGAAATAGTCACCCAGATGGTGATTGCCGCCCAACAGTACACCCGAAAATGTGACTTATGGCAAGAACGAAAGACACATTTAGAAGCAGGACGACTTACTGAATCTTTACTCCCCTCTTCAACACTCAAAACTATCCTCTCATCATTAAAAACACACCCTGGTACCATCATTGCTCCCCTCCAATGGTACTATGAACACATTCCCATCACCCCTGTCTGGAACGACGATGTGCTCATCTACAAGGTAAAACTGCCACTGATCTCACCCGAACAATGGCACTTTGTAACATTCACCACGTGGCCAGTGCCAATACACCCATGGCAAGCCACACTTATTTTACCTGAACACATCCTCAGAGACACACGGAGCGGCGGTCTAGATATATCCCCGAGATGCCAGGGAAAACACCCTCGGGTATGTAGACGAGGACTCGTCACTCACGCGGCCACTTACGGCTGTCTGACACACCTTCTTCCTGAAAACCCCTCCTACGACCCCACTTGCGCCATAGAGATGCGGCACCGCATTCCTATGGACACCATTGCCCCCACCATCGCAACGGTTTTGTGCTCACCACCAACGGCACAACACTCATTAGACGATGTGTGGGTCTAGCGGAAAGAGAAACAGTCCTACAAGCTGGAGTGTACCACATAGAGCTGGAATTTCCATGCAGCCTGCATGGAAAAGACTGGTTGCTGCGAACAATTTTCTCCCACAGTATCAATAAAACTTTAAACCCGGAACCTGCTCGACAACCCGTGAATGTTACTATCACGGATATGCTGACAGAAAGCGAGTCGAGCAGGCCAGTACGAGAACAATTACAGCAACTCGACGCAGTGAGGAAAATGCGACTACAAGTGGACTCATTACGGCAAGTCCACATACCCACAGCCCGAACTAATGAACAGTTGCACTGGTTAAATCTATTATGGATCGGTACTATACCACCCAGCATTATATTAGCATACTGGAAGAAACGGTTGTGTCAGAAGAAACCCAACAAAAACAGAACTGAAATCCACTACGTCCCCAGTACAGATGTAGCTGGAGATGGGGTGATAACCTCGGATCACTCACCCTTTCAATTTGGCACAAAAACTTGCGCCTAACAGAGTTTAAATGTACTTTCAATAAAACTCATTTTAGTACTTTTACAAAATGTTTAGAAATGAATGACGATAGAGTGATTTTCCCTGTTCATAGGGAGCTGACGTTTCAATGTATATTCAATAAAACTCATTTTAGTATTATTACAAAATGTTTACAAATGAATACTGATGGAGTGATTTCCGAGTTCATAAAGAACTGACGGTTAATGTACATTCAATAAAACTCATTTTAGTACTTTTACAAAATGTTTAGAAATGAATGACGATAGAGTGATTTTCCCTGTTCATAGGGAGCTGACGTTTCAATGTATATTCAATAAAACTCATTTTAGTATTATTACAAAATGTTTACAAATGAATACTGATGAAGTGATTTCTGAGTTCATAAAGAACTGACGGTTACTGTACATTCAATAAAACTCATTTTAGTATTTTTACAAAATGTTTAGAAATGAATGCCGATAGAGTTATTTTTCCTATTCATAAGGAACTAGCGTTTGAACAATGTACATTCAATAAAACTCATTCTAGTATTTTTACAAAATGTTTAGAAATGAATGCCAATAGAGTGATTTTTTTTTCCTGTTCATAGGGAACTGACGTTTCAATGTATATTCAATAAAACTCATTTTAGTATTGTTACAAAATGTTTACAAATGAATACTGATAGAGTGATTTGCAAGTTCATAAAGAACTGCCGATTCAATGTCATTTCAATAAAACTCATTTTAGTCTTTTTACAAAATGTTTGGAAATGAATGCTGATAGAGTGATTTTCTCAGTTCATAAAGAACTGACGGTTAATGAACATTCAATAAAACTCATTTTAGAATTTTTACAAAATGTTTAGTAATGAATGTTGATAGGATGATCTTCTCAGTTCATAAAGAACTGACGTTCAATGTATAATATCATTGTCATATTTAGTTTCGGTCAGGATAATATCCTGTCTAAAAGAAAGGGAGGAATGTAGAATCCAGGATTAAAATCCAAGATTCTTTATAATATACAACAAGCAACATATACATTATGCTATGAACCAAATGTTTTATGTTGCTGGCTGGGATACATAGGTGAACAGGGCGTACATCTACATGCACGCCCATATATGCATATATATATATATATATATATGTAGTTATATTACACATGTGTATATATGGAAATACCCACCTATGGATCCTATTAATTTGCCATTATTATTATACCTATTATTATTACTATATTTATTATATTATTCAGCTCTATTAAGCCTCGCCAGTAGACGGACTAAACAGGTGGTTTACATAACATTGATATACGGAATACGGCGTTCGCTCATCGTGATTGGCTCTATCACTGAAGTTAAGCGACGTCGCGCCCGGTTCATAATTGGATGGGTGACCGCCTGGTGACTGCCAGGTGCTGTATACACTCGTGGGGCTCAGAGAACCACGTAAATCAGATGGCTCGTCTGACTGCCCTAGAGTTGGACGTAAAAGAACCTCAATGGACGTAGGCGCAGTTTCCATCCAGCGAGACCCCAGAAAATCCACAATGTGTGAGTACTTGGCACATAAATCGAATTTGCTTGGAATGAAAATAGCTTGATGCGCCTCAATGGCAGCTCAGCTGTATATCTCCCAGGAGACTGAGTTGGAATTTGAATGATAACAGGCCTTGCTAAGTTACTCTCGATGTACAGCGCTCTGAACAGCCGCCGGCTGGATACATGCGCTATATAAGATTTCATTCATTCATTCATTCAACACAGGAACCACTATAATCCCCGTGTTTGTCTTGTTTATGGCTAGGCTTAATAAACGTGCTGTGATCAAGCATGCAGGGGCAATCAGTCGTGCCGCCGCCAGACATCAGAATTGCACTTCAGAGCCACTGCTATGTTTACGACCTGTGGTGTGTGCTCACTACAGACGGTCTTACCATTGAACAAACCTGATAAAGACGGCGCGCATTGTTCAAAGGAAGCGATGAAAGGGTGGCGAAGATGACCCTGATGGTCATCGCCACCACCACCCCTCACGCTAACCTAGGCGGGTAGGTGGGGTTAAGCTGGCGATGACACCGACGTTCATCGTCGCCTAACCCCTCCCCCCATCCCCCCCCCCCCCCCCGCCTGCTGGGCCAGGTGGCGCTGATCATCGGGACAATTTCGCAGTACTAAGTAAAGGAGAGCTGAACGTGGAGCTAATGAATGGCTGCCATTACAAGTCACCAGTCATGTCTTAATAATTATCAACAGTTGTTGGACTTATTTCTTTCACTTTATGTCAATGCTACGGCATTGAGTTCCTGGACACTGACGACACGTCAGATGCGTTGATAAGTGTCGGAGTGAAACCCGATCTTACAGTTACACAAAAAATTTCAAGTTTGTCTCATGCGAAAACTAGTGAGGCTGTAGAACGAGCAAACAGATCTTCACTAATGGTTCTTAGAAATTATACCTCAACCCCTCAGGATGATTGGGATGAATTTTTGCCTAGTGCATGTTTTCTTTGAATAACTCTGTTGCGTATACTACAGGCCATACTCTTTATTTCCTCTTACATGGGCGGCAACCCAGATACCCAAGAGAGTTAGAAATGCCGGATTCAGAGCCAACACAAAGATAAGTGCATGAACATTTAATATTATTTTAAGTAAACAGGAAATAACCGAAATTACTGCAAGAGAACACGAAGAACATATAAGGAAGACAATGAAAAATAGATATGACCAGAGTGCAGTAGAGATAAAGTTAATACCAGGAGATATTGTCTATCTCTGGGTACCACATCTTAGAGTGGCAAACACCAAAGCAAAATTAGAGGCAAAATATCATGGGCCCTACGTGATTTACCACTCCCAGTACAGTAAAACTTAAACAGCTTTCAAATGGATTTTTTTCTTTTAATCAGTAAATGTGGACAGATTGGACAAGATAAAATGAGAAAGGACGTCACTCATTGGGAGACTCTCCCACATGAAACAGTAAGTGATGACGTCATTCACGACACTCTATATCAATTAGAAGTAGACGATATACAGGTAGATGATATAGTAGTAGTAGTAAATCATTGCTTTACGTCAGTTTTCGGCACAAAAGGTCTTTTAAGTGACATTGTAATACGATAAAAACGTTGTGGTCAATTGATGAGATGAAATAATGTACATATGATAATGTGAGGGTGGGGGTGATAGGGCATGGTGGGTTATTGAGAGCGTTTTCCTTCGCTCGCCCGATAAGGTAAAGATGATTGAAAGGTCGATAACATGAAGTTATTTTCTAGTAAAAATATATGTTTTAATGTGTAGTGATTATATTTTATTTCACTTGAGGCAGAATTATCACGTATATATATACATTTTAAGTGGTGTTGAAAATAGTAACCCCTTAGCGGGGGAGACTTGGCCTCAAATGTGAAGAGCTCACCAAGTCTAGGTTACCCCCTTACCTGCCATGTCACCGTCATAAGCACCAGGTAATGGATTTATATGGTCTCAAATGGAGTTCACCAAGTCTAGTTTACCCCCTTACTCGCCATGTCACCGTCATAAGCACCAGGTAATGGATTTATATGGCTTTAAATGTGAACAGTTCACCAAGTCTAGGTTACCCCCTTACCCGCCATGTCACCGTCATAAGCATCAGGTAATGGATTTATATGGTCTCAAATGTGAACAGTTTACCAAGTCTAGGCTACCCCCTTACTCGCCATGTCGCCGTCATAAGCATCAGATAATGGATTGATATGGCCTCAAATTTGAAGAGTTCACCAAGTCTAGGTAACCCCCTTACCTGCCATGTCACCGCGATAAACATTAGGTAATGGATTTATTTGGCCTCATATGTGGTGTGGTGGTGACAATTTGTGGTGGCATAACAGCTGTGAGATTAATAGACACTTTGAAGTATGTAAATCCAAGCTGGAGAAAATATTGATTAATTGCTTGGAGATGTTAAACATGAAAAAATAACTGGCAAAACAGGCTGAGGCAGATATTGATGATAGCAGTAAGTACGTAAGCAGTTCGGTTAACGTGACGTTTTGACCAGTATGGCCATGTTAAAAACATGATGTTACACTAGAGTTAGTCGGCTAAAAGCTGTTAATGATACGATGTGTCTCTTGCCCCTCTTTATCCCCAGTTTTAATATGTGTTTTTAAAAAAATTGTCTAGGGGAGCAGAAATCATGTCAGATTTAGCCGGTTGACAAAGATAGTGTGTATGATTATATGTGTATGTAAATAGATGAATTCACGAGAGTACAACAAATCATGCCTAAAAAGGCTGGCTGGCAAAGATAGCTCCTATGACTATTATGTGTAAACAAGTAAATAGTCTGTAAGACAATAAAACATATCAGAGTTAGCTGGCTGACAAAGAAAATGATTATATGTGTAAGTAAATAGATTTATGGAGCAGAATAAATCATATCAGATCAGGCTTGCTGACAAAGAGAGTGTTCATGATTATATGTGTGAGTAAGTAAAGTGTGTGTGTATAAACATATTTATTTTGTCGGATTTAACTGGCTGACAACGATAGTGTTTATGACTATATGTGTGAGTAAGTGAAGTGTGTGTGTATAAACAATTATTTTGTTAGATTAAACTGGCTGACAACGATAGTGTTTATGACTATATGTGTGAGTAAGTAAAGTGTGTGTGTATAAACATATTTATTTTGTCAGATTTAACTGGCTGACAACGATAGTGTTTATGACTATATGTGTGAGTAAGTAAAGTGTGTGTGTATAGTAGTAGTAGTAAATAATTGCTTTACGTCACTTTTCGGCACAAAAGGTCTTTTAAGTGACATTCTAATAAGATAAAAACGTTGTAGTCAATTGATGGCATGAATGATGTACAGATGATGATGTGAGGGTGGGGGTGATAGGGCATGGTGGGTTATTGAGAGCGTTTTCCTTCGCTCGCCCGATAAGGGGTTCTGGGCATGTCTAGGGGATATACCCCCAGACATGCCCAGACGGCTGGAGACTTGAGTTTCGCTGTACAATTTAATGATGAAACTCTGTGGCATTTCGCGCAGCTCCGCTATCCTCGGGTCGGATAGTCCCCAGAGTAACAATAGGAAGGATCAGTCCCTCTGGGTAACTCCATTCATCCCACGTGAGAGACCTCATGTCAAACACGCTATTGCCGGTTATTTGAGGCTACCACGGCCTACATCAGCGCCAGCACTGATGCGGGTGCTGCATTGGCTCCGCTGTTGAGCAGAGGAACCAGGGTACGCCACTGGCAATCTGCCCAAAGATTATAGCCAGATACGAGGAGGCTGCAGCTGCCCTTGGATGATTGCTGTAGACTAGTGCTTCCGTACAATGCCGTACACAGCATCCAACAGACGGAACAGATCCCTAATGCCCTCCCCAGATGGGGGCAAAAGGTACTACTACTAGCAATCATCCCAGTACCCCCACAGTGTGTGTATAAACATATTTATTTTGTCAGATTAAACTGGCTGACAACGATAGTGTTTATGACTATATGTGTGAGTAAGTAAAGTGTGTGTGTATAAACATATTTATTTTGTCAGATTAAACTGGCTGACAGCGATGATGTTTATGACTATATGTGTGAGTAAGTAAAGTGTGTGTGTATAAATATATTTATTTTGTCAGATTAAACTGGCTGACAACGATAGTGTTTATAACTATATGTGTGATATGTCAGATCAAGATGGCTGGCAAATATAGTTGTTATAACTATATGTGTACGTAATTAAGCTGTCTAGATGAGCAGAAAGCATGTCAGATTAAGATGGCTGACAAAGATAGTCCTTATGACAATATGTGTAAGTAGATCAGTAAATTGTTTAACATCACGTTTAGGGCAGTATGGACTTTTAAATGACTTTTTAAAACCTTGTATCATAATAGTCTGATAATAACGATGTTCGCAGTTATTTAGTTAAAAATTATTGATGATATATAGAATGGTTCCTCTTTTACTACAATGCATTAAAAATGTTTTCACTTATCTCTGGTCGTGGATCTTGCCTTTATTTTCAAGTAGTAATAATGTATGTTTTCAAAATATCCGTTTTTTTTATAATTATAACATGTCCAGACTACTGGTAGTGGTGACAAGTACAGCATGTTACCCACTAAGTGTTAGCAATATTTTTAAATGGGTGAATATTTATTTTACAGGAAGTTCTCGCTGAATAAAGCGTCATTAAATGAACACAATAATACATCAGTTATCATCATGCATTGAGTACTATAGTTACACTGTACAAGTTATAGGAATAATATTGAAGTTGAATGTAATATTACATAAAGATGTAATTACGCTTCACTCTGATTGCCGGGGATAAAATAACTGCATAGACAAAAAAAACATATTCACTTACACTTAAAATTGAGTTAAAGTGCAAAAGAAAATGTTATTTTGATAGTATGTGTACTGTATGTTTCCTGTGCAAAGCCAGAAATAAAATAACTATATATTATTATTGCCGTATATTATTATTTTAATGATAGAACGTTGAGCTTTTTTTTTACTTGAACAGGATCTAAAATAAAATTTCCCGTGATATAGGTGATGGATTTCTCTCTCGATTTGTCACTCCTTTATACTACACAATTCATGTACAACTGTTTTCATACGACTTAAACCAGTAGCTAAAGGAAAGCGCGTCCATGCATGTTTTTTCTCATCTTGTTTTTACAAGGCTTACATCTGCATAGTATAAAAGGCTTGCATCTACTTAGTATATTACAATTAAAAGCTAGATAAGAGTGTAGTGCACATTAAGAAGGAAGGGTGGTATATTATTATTATTATTTTTATTATTAAGAAAGGAGACAAAAAAAGGGTATAATAGGAGATTATAGTAGGCCCTATTTAATAAGGAACACTGATAAACATTATCTCACCCTTGACCTCCTACTTGCTCTGTGGGTTGTAGTAGTAGTAGTAGTAAATTCTGGTTTACGTCACTTTTCGGCACAAATGGTCATTTAAGTGACATTGTAATAAGTTGTAGTCGATTGATGAGATGAATGATGTGAGAGTGGGGGTGACAGGGCATGGTAAATATTGAGAGCGTTTTTCTTCACTCGCCTGATAATGGATTCTGGGAATGTTTAGGGGATATACCCCCAGACATGGCTTTGTGGGTACAAAGACAGACGGGTGCTACTGATGTGGGCCGCCTTTATTTCATATTGTTCAAAGAAATGTGCCGAATGTTTGGGGTTACACAAAAATTTTCAAGTTTGTCTCATGCGAAAACTAGTGGGGCTGTAAAACGAGCAAACACATCTTTACTAACGGTTCTTAGAAATTATACCTCAACCCCTCAGGATGATTGGGATCAATTTTTGCCTAGTGCATGTTTTCTTTGAATAACTCTGTTGCGTATACTACAGGCCATACTCTTTATTTCCTCTTACATGGGCGGCAACCCAGATACCCAACAGAGTTAGAAATGCCGGATTCAGAGCCAACACAAAGAAAAGTGCATGAACATTTAATATTATTTTAAGTAAACAGGAAATAGCTGAAATTACTGCAAGAGAACATGAAGAACATATAAGGAAGACAATGAAAAATAGATATGACCAGAGTGCAGTAGAGATAAAGTTAGTACCAGGAGATATTGTCTATCTCTGGGTACCACATCTTAGAGTGGCAAACACCAAAGCAAAATTAGCGGCAAAATATCACTGGCCCTACGTGATAGTGCGATTTACCACTCCCAGTACAGTAAAACTTAAACAGCTTTCAAATGGATTTTTTTTTTAAATCAGTAAATGTGGACAGATTGGACAAGATAAAATGAGAGAGGACGTCACTCATTGGGAGCCTCTCCCACATGAAACAGTAGGTGATGACGTCATTCGCGACACTCTAGATCAATTAGAAGTAGACGATATACAGGTAGATAGTAGTAGTAAATCATTGCTTTACGTCACTTTTCGGCACAAAAGGTCTTTTAAGTGACATTGTAATACGATAAAAACGTTGTAGTCAATTGATGAAATGAAATAATGTACATATGATAATGTGAGGGTGGGGGTGATAGGGCATGGTGGGTTATTGAGAGCGTTTTCCTTCGCTCGCCCGATAAGGTAAAGATGATTGAAAGGTCGATAACATGAAGTTATTTTCTAGTAAAAACATATGTTTTAATGTGTAGTGATTATATTTTATTTTACTTGAAGGCAGAATTATCACGTATATATACACATTTTAAGTGGTGTTAAAAATTGTAACCCCTTATCAGGCGAGACTTGGCCTCAAATGTGAAGAGTTCACCAAGTCTAGGTTACCCCCTTACTCGCCATGTCACCGTCATAAGCATCAGGTAATGGATTTATATGGCCTCAAATGTGAGTAGTTCACCAAGTCTAGGTTACCCCCTTTACTCGCCATGTCGCCGTCATAAGCATCAGGTAATGGATTTTTATGACCTCAAATGTGAGTAGTTCACCAAATCTAGGTTACCCCCTTTACTCGCCATGTCACCGTCATGAGCATCAGGTAATGGATTTATATGGCCTCAAATGTGAGTAGTTCACCAAGTCTAGGTTACCCCCTTACTCACCATGTCAGCGCGATAAACATCAGGTAATGGATTTATATGGCCTCATGTGGTGTGGTGGTGACAATTCGTGGTGGCATAACAGCTGTGAGATTAATGGACACTTCGAGGTATGTAAAACCAAGCTGGAGCAAATATGCAAGGATATTGATTAATTGCTACAGGATCTTAAACATGCAAAAATAACTAGCAAAACAGGCTGAGGCAGATATTGATGATAGCAGTAAGTAAGTAAGCAGTTCGGTTAACGTGACGTTTTGACCAGTATGGCCATGTTAAAAACATGATGTTACACTAGAGTTAGTCGACTAAAAGCTGTTAATGATACGATGTGACTCTTGCCCCTCTTTATCCCGAGTTTTATTATGTGTTTTAAAAAACTTGTCTAGAGGAGCAGAAATCATGTCAGATTTAGCTGGTTGACAAAGATAGTGTGTATGATTATATGTGTAAGTAAATAGATGAATTCACGAGAGCAGAATAAATCATGCCTAATTAGGCTGGCTGGCAAAGATAGTTCTTATGGCTCCAGGACATTTCGCACCATGGACGTTTCGCCCCCCAAGACGTTTCGCACCCATCTTCAAGACGTTTCGCCCCCGTCGCCGTGACGACTTGTCCCAGTTTATAACGTTTCGCCCCCCTGTGAGACGTTTCGCACCCACAAAAGACGTTTCGCCCCCAATGTGAGACGTTTCGCCCCCTATTGAGACGTTTCGCCCCCTACGGAAGACGTTTCGCCCTCTGGAAAAGACGTTTCGCCCCCTTTCTAAATTAAGACATTTCGAACCTTTATGTGAGACGTTTCGCCCCCATTCTTATAGCAGCCAAGAAAACATTTCCACATACCACAAAACATATTATTTAGACCATCGACATCATCACAATTAATTGCAGACTTTTATTATTTTTACTAATAAATAGTAGTATTTCTATCTATGAAACTTGCGTTTATATTTAGGCCGTATTCTGTTTTGTAAAATTGATATTGTATAACATACAGAGTCATATAAATATATAGGTTCAGAGAGTAAGAATTGTATACTTGCATTAGGCTGCATGTACCAGGAGAACGAATCTAAAGGGTCAGGGGGGGGGGGGGGTTATTAGGCTGATCCTGCTCAATTGCAATTAACACGGCGTGATCTACATCAGGCGTGACGACGCTATATTGTTGTGCTGTATTACGAATATATTTTTTTTCTCTATCCTAGTAGGCCTGGATATTTTCGTTCGTTTTAACCGAGACGTTGAACCAATGTGGGCTGTAATCTTCAGGAATATTATACTGATTTTTAAGAGTAGGGTGCAGAACGTCTTTCGTAAATATAAAGAGAGGGCGAAACTTCTTTCCGAATAATACATGGACGGCAATCTTATGCTGTTTATAATTAGGGTGCGAAACGTCTTTCTTAAAATGAATATCATGCTGATTGATGAATAGCGGGCGAAACATCTTTCCTAATTATGAAAAGGGTGCGAAACGTCTTTCAAAATTATAACTATAGGGGGCAAAACGTCTTTCTGATTAGGGGGCGGAACGTCTTACCAAAATATGAAGAGGGGGGCGAAATATCTTTCCTAATAATGAAATGGGTGCGAAACGTCTTTCCTAAATATGACTTGGGTGCGAAACGTCTTTCTAAAATATGGTTTGGTTGCGAAACGTCTTTCTGAAATATGGTTCGGGTGCGAAACGTCTTTCTAAAATATGTTTTGGGTGCGAAAAGTCTTCCTGAACTATGAAGACGGGGGCGAAACGTCTTTCCTATTTATGGGGTGGGGGCGAAACGTCTTTCTTAAGTATGAGTTGGGGGCGAAACGTCTCACTAAAAATGGTGCGAACTGACTATGGGGCGAAAGTCTGTGTACCGTTCTTATGACTATTATGTGTAAGTAAGTAAATAGTCTGTAAGACAATAAAACATATCAGATTTAGCCGGCTGACAAAGAAAATGATTATGATTATATGTGTAAATAAATAGATGTATTGTCCAGAGCAGAATAAAGCATATCAGATTAGGCTTGCTGACAAACAGTGTTTATGATTATATGTGTAAGTAAGTAAAGTGTGTGTGTATAAACATATTTATCTTGTCAGATTAAACTGGCTGACAACGATAGTGTTTATCACTATATGTGTGACCGGTCAGATCAAGATGGCTTACAAATGTAGTTTTATAACTATATATGTGTACATAAGTAAGCTGTCTAGAAGAGCAGAAAACATGTCAGATTAAGATGGCTGACAAAGATAGTCCTTATGACAATATGTGTAAGTAAATCAGTAAATTGTTTAACATCACGTTTAGGGCAGTATGAGCTTTTAAATGACTTTTCAAAACCTTGTATAATAATAGTCTGATAATAACGATGTTCGCAGTTATTTGGTTAAAACTTATTGGTGATATATATTATGTTTCCTCTTTTACTACAATGTATTAAAAATGTTTTAGTTATCTCTGATCTTGGATCTTGCCTTTATTTTCAAGTAGTAATCATGTATGTTTTTCAAAATATCCGTTTTTTATATAACATGTCCAGACAAATACACCACCCACTAAGTGTTAGCAACATTTTTAAATGGGTGAATATTCATTTTACAGGAAGTTCTCGCTGAATAAAGCGTCATTAAAATGAACACAATAATACATTAGTTATCATCATGCATTGTTTACTATAGTTACACTGTACAATAGTTATAGGAATAGTATTGAAGTAGAATGTAATATTGAATAAGGATGATAATTACGCTTTATTCTT